>VDFB02168118.1:181016899-181110802 GCA_007258455.2 Sequoia sempervirens
GAATGATTTATATTGGTGGAAAGCTGAGAATCTCCTTTAAAAACTCTTTTCATTTCATTAATTTTGGGTAAAAAAAGAGTCGCCAGCCACATACCCTACAAAAACCCATCATATCACCACTTTTTGGCCCATCATGATCCTGCACATACCCTACTCAATGGCTGGAAAGGATAAGAATGAAGAAGGAGCGGTGGTTTCTCCTCCTCTAGTTGCAATAATGTGAGGCAGGCGTGTGTACTATGGCTCCAGTATTGGTTTTGTGTAATGAGATTGCTTTCAGGGTTGTGGAATTTTGTCATGAAGATGAAATTACATGTGGGTTGTTCTCATTTTTTGGTTTTGGTAATTCTTATTCTGAACATAGAAAATTGAAGTCAGTTTTTATGATGATTGTGCTAACCACAGATGTGGGTTGATGGGTTATGTTGATAGTCAAAGGCTACTTTTGGTAGTATTAGCACATTTTGATGGTTACACATTTTTCCTCCCCTTTTTGACAAATGATTGCAAAATTTATCGTGGGAAATTTTGAAATGAAATGCAAATTATATTGAAATGGCGTATCTGAGTTGTAGTTGTATTTCTAGCCAAAAGCTAGTTTGCTCCTTGTGTTATAAAATGAATTCATGGCTCATTTGCAAGGAGTCTAGTCTTTTGAATATTTAGGTCCAGTATACATAAAGGGTTGAAATTAGAAAGAATACAAGTAGGTATAATAGTCAAATTGTCTTGTCTTTTGATTTATGCATATGTAAATCTAATTGTATTATAGAAATTATTGATATCGAAACAAATCTTATGCATAAGGAATATAATCTCCTCTGTAAATCATCTTGCAAATTTTGAATGAAATGTCAAACATATTATGTTCATCTTCAAATACTTTGTTTGAATGCATGCTCTTATTTCTGCTTTGGTTCAAGGAATCAATTAAATACTTAAGTGAGGTCATGAATTTGTGAAGATTTATAAGGATCTAGTAAGAAGTGATGCTTTAAGTACAGTGAGTTTTCATAATGCAAAGCCCTATGAAAATAGTCCAAAATTATTAGAGTTAAAGAATTTTTGTATAACTAATTGTAAGATGCATGACTTCCTTTCCCAATTGATAAAGACACTAATCTATTTGTTGAGGTATTTTCCATTTGAAGGATAATAATAGTGTACCAGATCATGGATTCAGGGTTAAAAAATTAATATTTTAAAATTTACTTACCATGAGGCATGGCGTGAGGTATTTCTTTGTTCTCGGTGAATTAATAGTTATTTACTTAAAGATTAGCCAACCTTTGAGTGAATTATGTTATTTTCCCCTTATAGGAACCGATCTGTGATTTGATGTCATTTTTTGAGATGGTCAAATGGAACGCTGTTAGGAACACCCTCCTAGGTCCCATAGAGCCTAAAGTGTAGAAGGTTTCAGTCTTCGATTGAATCTTGTCAGTTAGCCATTCATCTTAAGAATCTTGAGCATAGGAGTTCGCTACTCTTTAGAGATTCCTTAGGTGTACTAGAAAAAACACCAACACTTTAGATCAAAAGAAGTGTGTACTTAATTGTTTAATGGTGTTTAACACAAGTTTGGTTGACCTTGGGTGTTCACACTAATTGTGGATATGATTTGATGTTTGTGAAAGTTTGGAATGGTGTGTATGTGCATATTTAGGTCCAATTTAAGGTGTAATGTGGTCCACCTTCATTCCTTTCCACTGTAGGAATATTTTGGCTTCAACCTAATTTGAATTTATATATTTGATGTCCATACTCGACCTTATATATTGTTTTCAAGGTTGAGGATTGTATATATGTGTGTTGAGTTGATAAAGAATGATGAGTGATGTGTGTAATGTGAAGTTTTGAGATGTGAAGTGCGAAATTGTGAAATGTAGTGTGAGTTTTAATGCCTAAGACTATTGGAAGTAGTGAGTAGAAGGTGTCTGCATTCTATAGAGAGAGTGTGAGTTTTCTAGTGAAGCAGTGGTGGAAATTTTTTGTTTCTCTAAGATAGATTTCTCATTGTAACAATCTTCTTTATTCTTCTTTCTATTCTGGCAGTGAGCCATTGGTAATTAGCCCTTCTTTCTTTTGGGAAGTGAGCCCTTTGACAATGAGCCTATTGTATTCAATGTTGTAATAACTTTATATTGTGATCTAATCCTCACTGTGTTTTTTCCCTTCGTGTTACTATTTTTCATGTTTACATTCTTCTAATACATGGTAAGGGTTTATAGAATAATGTAGATATGAATGATAATGAGGGTTTTGATATTTTAATGTACAAATGATTCACCCCCCTCTCAGTTGTCTCGTGCATTCAACAAAGATGCCTCAAGACATTTCAATCCACCTCATGGTGACAAGTGTCACCATCAAAGGAGATGTGAGAGGATAAGGTACTTTGCAAGTCATAAGGGGATGGGAAAGATCTCCCTCATAAAGGGATTTCTTTTCCAATCTTCCCAGATGATTGGAAGGATGTGACAAAAGGAATTAAAAATTCATTTTAATGTACATGGTGGGAATAAAAAGGAATTAAAATTTCCTTAAGGGTATGGGTTGCTTCTCCAAAAGGAGAATGTGATTAATGTTGAGAGGACAAGGGGTAGGTGTCATAAATGATAAGAAAATTAGACCCTCGTAATCCAAGGGTTTAGGTTCTGCAAGTGATTAGGTTAGGTGAGAGATTAAGATAATGAGGGGATCAGGGCCACTTGGGAAATTTAGAGGATTTGACACCTCCTAATAATGGATTAGGAATATGCACATCCTAATGATAGGATTAGGAAAATGGATTAAGGATAATAGAAGAATTATGGAGGATGGGACTAAGAGAGAGAAAGGGGAGGAATTAAATATTTAATTTAGTTCCTATGAGATATATGACTAAATTAAATAAAAAGCATATTTATTAAATTTAGAGAAGAAGGACTAAATGGGTAAAGTATTCAATTATTTAATTAATTATCTTAGGGATTTAGGAGACTTTAGGGATATTGGTGATATTATTTAAATAACGATAATATTATTTAATATATGGGGATAAGAAGTGATTTTAGACAAAATGGGGATGAATTTGACCAAATGCAAGTGGTCAAATTTAGGTGTCTACGAGCACAATAGTTTTAAAACATGCAAATAATTTTGAATGATGTTTTGCAAGTTTAAATTCCTTTCTAGTGTTTTAGTTGAAGTGCTTTTAGTATTCTCGTCCTTAAATATCAATGATTTTTAATGATATTTAGATATAAGGATGATGAAATGAATGCAATTGAATGGATTCAAATAGTAAGCAATACATCAAATTGAATGACCTTTGTATGAGCTGCTTAAATTTTAATTTGAATTGTAAGATTTCTAAGGTTTGATCTATGGCTACAAGAATCATCTCACACACATAGGACTGGCCCAAGACATGAAAACAATAATATCTAGACAGTGAATGAATGTGAAATCATAGTGGAAAACAATAGGCATAATAAATGTGAGATATGTGGAAATGTGATGGATAAAGATAAGATGGGGCCAAGTGTAAGATAATATGTGAATGGGGATGAGCAATTAAATAAGAGATTGGAATATTTTTTATACTAACTAACACCATTCATTAATATGTTATTATATTAAGTCATTTCACAAAAAAAAAAGACCCAAAACTAAATAGAAATTGATATGGATATGCACATCTCACCATTACAATATTTTATAAACAATTTGTTGTTGTTATCCATTAACTATATACAATTTTAATTATAAATCAGTCTATTATAAATATTTAAGTATAATTTCAATCTAAAAAATTTAAAAGATCTATTCATGTATAATTTATATATAATACTTTATTATCCATTAACTTTTGAGAATATTTTTTAATAACTAAACCATTCAAATCAAGGTTTTGAAGAAAAAGAATTAGAAAAGCAACAAATTAGGCATCTTGTAGCGCTTTTGGTTTGCAAATAAGTGCGTTATGTATTTTTATGTAACCTCACATCGAAGTGGAACGCATTCGTTCACAGATGTGCTGTTCTATTTATTAATCATACGAAGTACACAATACTGTCCTTGGCCATTCAAATTGAATTTAAATAATCATCTTCCTTTTACATTAAAATAAATAATAATAATAATGTGCAGGCTGTTTACTAGATAAAATCTATATAATGCAGCTCCTCGGAATTGCTTTGCTAAATATATTCCATACTGGGAATTCGAGCATTTGATCGCTCAACAAGTTAAGCTTTTTGTTTAGTGATAAATGTTGAGGACAGGAATCATTTTGGAAGCATGAGACATCATATAACTTCAGCCAGTTATACTGACTCTGATTTGGGAAAGCGTTCTGTTTCTTTCTATCTCCTTATTGGTGTGGGGGGTGCACTAGCCCTTCTTGGCTTTGCCTCACTCATTCTCTTCTGTACCCGTTACAGGTTCGCCACTTCCAATCCAGAACAAAGAACCCACCCGGGTCTTGTCTCTCTGCACTCTGACCCTCTTAAGTCTGAGATCATATGCTCTTATCATCACCGACAGGACGACAAAGTGCTTGTGATAATGCCTGGTGAGCACCAACCCACATGTGTGGCCACACCACTTTCTTCTACTGTCAGTGATAACACTGAGAAAGGATTGTGATAATTTATCTTCCGATGGGTGGAGGGCAGCTCATGTTTCGATAGAAGTTATAATGGTCTGTATATCTAAATGTAAGTTATAATGGTATGTAATGGATTTATTTTTGAATAAGTGGAAGACAGTTCATACAAACAGAAGTTGTAATAATGTCTGTTAAAACTTTTCATTAGAAATCTCATCAGATTGTAATTACTTCTTTTATAAAATCTAGCACGTGCATCTTTTAAGGATGTAAGGGATGCACCGTTATGGTAGCATAGACTTGTTTATCCGTGAAGAGAATAAATGTTTTCTGCTGACGGTTAAGCTGTTTCACAGTGTGAGACAGGTTTGGGGGGAACTCTTGGACTTGTAAGTCCACTTATAAAAAGCCTATCGACTAATAAAAAAATTGAATACAGTATAATTTCAAAACATTCTACAGCACACAGTTTGTAGAAAGAGTATTACACACAAAGAAAGGAATAATTACTGTGGAAGATAATCTGGAAGAGATATGCCACTGTTAGTTAAAATGTAAATTACAGAGAGATTTTAAGAATTCATCAAAGGCTGGTGGTTCAATTGAATCAAAAATTATTGATGAGGGTGATGATATGTCTTTTAATTAAGCGATCTATCAAGATTAAAAACTTTTAAAGAGTAATATAAAATAAAGATTGAGAATTTGTCCTAAAAGATTTTGAGAGAATAGATAACTCTCAATCTTTGATTCTTAATAAAAGAAATATCAATATAATCTAATACTCTTACATCTAATAAAAAAACAAATTCAAAAATAATAAACCTGGAAAAAATTAAAATAAAAGCATCGTCGGTTGAATATTGAATTCCAATAACGATATATTCAAGTTAAGTAGAATCATACAGAGTCACTGCGCACGATGGTTACAGATTAAACAAAACAATATGACGAAATAGTTAAGAAAAAAGGATAAGTCATTTCTGTGTTTTGGTGCGAAGAAAGATGATTTGAGTTGACAGATGAGGAATAAGCATTAAGACTCCTATTTGTTGTTTGGAGGCACTACCAGTTGCGATGTTATCGCCATTTACACTGATGAGTTATTGCGCGTCCTTAGTGGGTCGACAAAGCAAAAGATAAAAAGCCAGCCAAAGTTGTCCTCCTTTTGTTCACTTAAGGACAAGCATTAGGAATTTCTTTCTAATGAAAATACAGCATTACTATTTTAAAAAATAATATAGGTTAATTGTAAAAATATGATATATATGTGTGCACATACATGTGTATTTGCACATATATTAATATTTACATTTGTAAAATACATATCTTTATTGTGTATATAAGTGTGTATATGTATGAATGTATATTTATGTGTGTATATAACATGTATGTATCATATGTGTGTCTATATATTTATATGTGTATATATGTGCATTTAGTTTATAAATATAATTGTGTTGTCTAATTTCATATTTTAAATTATTTATCATTTTGGTAAAAGGAAAAAAGAAAAAAAAAACTATTGTAATTTCTAGAATTATAGGCCCATGCCCTTTTCTTATATGTTATTCATTTGTAGTGAGTAGGCTGTCTTTTACATATCAACTAGTATGTTAGATATTCTACTTTTGCATGAAAGTTGATAGATAATATCATCATTATTAGCAAGATAAAGCTGACAATAGAGCAATGTTGGCCCAACCCAAAGAGATTGTACCAGCTACCAAGCTCAAAGATAAGCAACACAAAGAGACACATGCTTTACTTATACTTGAGTATAAGTAAATGTGCTGCAAAAATGAAACAAGTACTAGTAGAGAGAGAAAGTTAGAGAAGAGAAGTGAGGTAGGACAAAAGAAAGAAGAAAATAGAGATATAAGAAATAAGCATATGTAATAGATAGGGTATAGAATAAATATAAATTTGAACGTAAGAAAGGATGTCAATTGATTTGTACCATCTGAATGTAACATCGTATTAATAGTAATATATATGATATTCCAGATTGGTTGGACTAATGTATGATGTTTTATGGTATATATTATATATTATGGTTATTAATAAATTTATATTATTATTTACACATGTTGCTTCCTATTAAAGCCTCTTTTAATCTACCAAACGCCCTTAAATTATATTCATGTCCGTAGCATTGAGGTACAAATACAATATTATTGTTCTTAGGTACAAAATATCTTATCTATGCCCTTGCCAACATCATGGCTAAGTTGTCAAAAACCTAAAAAAGGAATAAAAAGAGATCTAAAAAGATACAATATTTGTGTTAAGGAGGGATTTGATAAAAAATAATTGAAAGGGAATTCTAGATAATAGATATATCAATTATGGTAAGGAAGAAGTGAATAAAGAAAGATTTCATTATTTGTGGAAAAAGATCCCAAGTTGTAGCCTTGTGAGAGGAGTTTAGGAACCTAGGAAGTGATTAATGAAAAGGGGTACCCTAATGGTATTTCTAAAGAAATGTGATATTATAGAGAAAAATAAGACTAAGGAGGCATAAAATAAATAATGAAATTCTAAATCACAAAAAATTATGGAAAAAGGAAATAATAAGGAGAATAATCAAGCAAGAGCAAGAGGACAAGTGTCGAAAAAAGGTTTCATGGGGTAAGGTGGTTGAATGATGGATATTGGAGAATAAAGGAGGGAGAATGTGATTGGCTTTCTAAAAGAGGCAAGAAATGACTTTTTCCTATTTTAAGAGATGTGAGAATTTAAAAATGGATTTTATTGAGAGGAGAGAGGTGGTCCCTTGCAAATTCAAATTGAAAGATGACATTTATTCTTAGTAGATTAATGGAGAGTGAGGTGAATGATGTAACGCCCTGCCATGCAACCCTAGGGAAAGTTGCAATTTACTAAACAAACGAACTAATTTTTTTTTTTTTAAATAAGAACAATTAACATACAAGTTCACTTAACCATTGCCAACCATTTCCCTAAGGCTACAAGACCATGTTACTTAAACCAAACACGGAACATGAATTAAAACCATATCATATAATTACTTAACAATTAAAATTCACATACATTCCATTCATAATAAATTTACATCCAAGAATATGAAGTGCCCCATGATTCCAAACAATATAGCTTACAACATGTTTACAATACTCATTCCCTGAATGAGACGAATCCAATAAGTACGATTACATATTACAAATTCCACCTCGATAACAAATGAGGGGTAATAAAATTACAATATTAAATTAAATGAATAAACCATGATATGAAACTGCATCTCACGAGCTCTCCAACTGGAAATCTCGTCCACATGAACACGAAGACAAACCAATGGATTAAGGAGCACGTGCCACCCGACCACGTGGAATCCCAAAGGTTCCACTCCCTCCGTGCTAGGAGATAGTAACAAGGAATTCCTACACAAGACTATCTACCACTAGACACAGGCTAAAATATAACTGAACAGAAACAACTACAACCACAATATCACATAACACAAGGTTACAATGCTTCCAGATAACAATGATCATGTACATCACACAATAACTGATTGACTGTTGACATAGGAAGAGTGTCATGCATAAATTGCTATGAGTTACCCTGGCTCAACCTTCCTAGGCTACCGAACCCCCATCCTGGGTTACCCTGGCTTGCCTCTACTGGCCGCCAGACCCTCACGTAAAACTATGCATCCCATCTCATCTCGAACCTTATCATTCACTTGCTTCACGAGAGAGACATTCTTTATCTTTATTAGTGTGAAAGATCCCCATTAATTCTTTTAGATTATCACTTAGTTAAACTCTAGGTGAGTTACCCTGGTGCCTCTTTGTGTGCCGGACCCCCACTAAGAGCCACTCTCC
The DNA here is from genome assembly GCA_007258455.2 of Sequoia sempervirens. Classification (NCBI taxonomy): domain Eukaryota; kingdom Viridiplantae; phylum Streptophyta; class Pinopsida; order Cupressales; family Cupressaceae; genus Sequoia; species Sequoia sempervirens. Next base: position 181,025,345 of record VDFB02168118.1, read on the forward strand.
TATCGACCACACAATCCACGGTACAATACCACAAACCAATGAGTGGACTAGACAAAACAATCTTTCCAATCCAAGGAGGTAACAAATCAGTGAAACTCACTCCAACCATTGGGGGAAACAAGGTCAAAACCCTCTCCACACTAGAGGAAACTAGAGTACAAAACCCACTCCTTCCAAAGGAGGTACAAATCACATTACCCTCTCCTATTCCCAAGGAGGCACAAAATTCCCGTTCATGGAAACTAGATACAATAACATAATACAACTCTACACAATTCCCAAGGCGATTCACAAATTGACCCATTACATAAAACATCCCACCCTAATGAACTCCTTTGGAAGACTTACTTAGACAATTAACCCCATTTGCCCAGCATTGAGAATGAAAGAAAACATTATTTGGAAAGCATGTCAGACAACTCAACAAACTAATATTAGGGTTTCCTAAACCCGAGTCAAACAATTATGTCGCACAAGATATTAAGTAAATAATGAACATTAATCCCACAACTCAATAGTAAATCAAAGCATGTTGACAACTTTAAGGAGTTTTAATCAATAATTTATATTTCATTTTTTCCAAATACATATATTAATAAAAATCAACTTTTAAAGTAAAAGCATTTGATTATTCAAAATCCACTTTTAAATAAATCATTCGACTATTAAAATTCAACGTTCTAAATACATCCTTTGAATATAAAATCTACTTTTGCTTCTATTACGTAACAAAAATCATCTTAAGGTAATATTATAAATAAAATAATCATTTGTTAACTGTAAGCTCCACAATATGTTCTATAAGCAAACCATCAGATTAAATTAAATCATTCATTATCTCTAAGTTTCACAATTAAATTTCATGTTCAAACATTTTAATAAATAAGGTCATTTGATTGAAATAAGTCAATCCTTAACTCTACGTTTAACAATTATTTTCATAATTGAGATATTTTAATAAATAAACACTTAATTAAGTCACTTAATCTGTATTTCAACATAGGATAAGTAAATTAATCAAAATCAATATTTAAAATAAAACATTTGATCATACGTCAATTACATTCCCTCTATAGCAATGCGATATACATTTCTGATTAAGTTCTATATAATCATTTAAAACCCCATTAATTAAAATATATCTAATAATTTTATATATTTTAATTAATCATATTTTATTCCTCATTATTTTACATAAACAAAATATGTCTTTAATATACATTTAAATAATCGCTTAAAATAAATTCTTTTAAAATTTACGACTATTTATTAAATAAGAATTTCCTTTAACTATAATTATCACATAATCATTTTAAAATTTCAATTTAACATTTAACATTATTTTAATATGCCAAATAAAATAAATTATTTTTAACTATAAATTTTAAACTCCCATTTTAAAATTTCATTAAAATTTTTTTATTTAAATTAAAATATTATATATATATATATTAATAACATATACATATAAAATAAACATTTTAAAATAAAATATAAACTAAAAATGAAATTAAAACTTTTATTTTTTTGAAAGAAACAAAGGCACCCACACCTGCAACCCCCAGAACAAGGGCTCGCATTCTGCAGCCCACCCCCACTCATGGGGGCCACTCCGTGACCTCCATGGTGGAGGGCGCAGCCGTGGGCAGTGCTCGACCCAACCAAAAATCAAACCCTAATTTTTTTTTAATTTTTTAATTTTGTTTTTTTTTAAAAATGACTTCCCCTCTGTCGAATGGCGGGTCAAAACAAGAGCAAATATATATATATATGATATATATGTATGTATATATATTTGTGTATATATATGTACATACCTATTTCCATTATCACAGTCAGATTGGACAAGTTTTCCTTGAGGGAAAGGCTGAAAGAAGAAGCTTAAAGCACAATAACATGATGAATTTTTCTAGGTTTTCTCCAAATTGACCAAGAAATTAAAACTCTTCATTTAAATCCTTCTAAGTTTTCTATTGCCATATTTGAACAAATTTTTATGGGTTTTCATTAAGTTTAAACTTCATTTCAAGGATTTCCAAACAGCCAAACAAAGATTTTCAAGAATCTAAAACAAGGATTTAAAGTAATTTCAAAATGACAAAGCAAGAACAAGAGGAACCTGTTTTTTCTCCAAAACTTGAAGATTCGAATGGAGTTTCCAAATTCTCTTCAAATCCAACTCAAACAAACCTTCAATCTTATTCACAAATCCAAATCAAGCCACCACCAAGAAGATTTCTCTCCAAATTGAAAGATTGAAACTAGATGAGATTCCATTTTCTCCAAAATAGGGTTTTTTCCCCCAAATTGGTCAAGACCCCCAAAACTATTTATTTTCTTTTGGGTGAAGCCACATAAGTGGTTTACACTTTTGAAGAGGAAGGAAATTTTGAATTTTTACCATTCTTCATATCAAATGGGTTCGGCCGAACCAGTGACCGCCCCATAAAAAAACAATATTTAAGTGGGTTCGGCCGAACCCATTGAATATGACTAAAACCCATTTAATTTCTTTTTTTTAATTGCATGGATTGGTGGTTCGGCCGAGCATGGGTTCGACCGAACCCATGTTTGACCAAATCTTTCCAAGATGTTCGACCGAACACTAGTTTGGCCGAACCCCTCTTTTTTCACCCTTACTTCCTAAGGCACCAGAATTGTTGAAAATTTTGCGTTTCGAAGCTCGATTTGAGAATGAAAATGGAGAAGATCTCAAAAACACAACTAGTATCGGGTTCCCCTCAAAACGAGCTATCCAACGAATATAATTTTAGTATGTTTTGATTATATTATCTATCTATTTTTTAAGTTTTATTAAATATAGGTTTTTCACTAAAACAAAACTCTCTCGCTGCACAAGTGGAAAAATAGAAGATTATCAAAAAAATTTTAAAATATGAGTGCACCGATATTGGAGTCCTTGATCCAACAAAAAAAATTTCGATACATACAGTAAAAGTTATGCGTTATACGGTCATGTTATGTCCGAATTGTAATTGATTTGACTTTGAAACTTGATTAAAGAAAAAATATTCAATTAAAAACTATCTAACCAAGTGGAAGCACTAGATATCGGAGTTACAAATCTAAATTTGAAAGAATTGGAATTTTATCATTCAAGGAAAAAAGTTATGTGTTATATGGCCACTTTTTAAAAATGTTGTTTTTGAAAAAACCAATTTTCATGGGAGATGGAAAAAAGTGCAATCTGATTCCAAAATTGAAAAATATTTTTAGAATCTATAGACAAAATATGATAAGACTCTAGTTTGCATCATCTTCAAATTCTTTACGGTTTAATCGCTATAGGTGCCCGAATGTGGAGATTGTGTTTAAAAAAAAAATATCAGTGTCTAGTTTGGCCAAAAATTGTAAACCACTATTGTGGGATCACCCTTTTTACAGATCAAAAAAACAAAGAAAAACTCCTATCTCAGAATAATTTCCTACTAAAAATAATAAATAAATAAAATCAATAAAGCTCTTCCGCTTTCTTTTCTCAAAAATCCTCTTCCCTTATTGGTCCTTTTTTCCAGCTTTTAGAAACACAACTTATCTACTATTTTAATTAAAAATAATTTATTTAATCTCTACTATTTTAATTAAAAATAATTTATTTAATCAAGATATTATCCGCACATGATTTTCTAATTTAATATTAATAAAAAGATAATATTTAATTATCCTCATCAATATTAATTTAATTTAATTTCTTAAATTTTAATTAATTAAATACTTTTTAATTTACAATATATTTAAATTTGACTTTTAACTAACTCACAATTAAATCAAGTAACAATGCAACATTAATTAAATATTTTATAAAATAAGATTAATTAATTAAGCACTATCCATAAATTAAATAAATACTTAACAATCAACTACATAATGACAAGGACAAAACTTCAGTCATGACACCACAACTTACAACAGGACGACGGACTTGGGACGGAAAACCTAGCTACTATCTCCCAATCGATTACCGTTGGTAAATGGACACGTTCAGACCTGTGAAGCCAGGTGGAGTCGATGTCATGTACCTGTCAGCCTGCAACAAAGAGCATGTCGAACGTGCAATATATATATAATATGATCAAACACACCGTGAAGAGGAAATCTCAAAATTGTAGGGCGCTCGCAAGCGAGTGATACAATCTCGTCCCCTTCACCAATACAGTATCACTAACTGACGCACCTAACATCAATGATATGATCAATAGCATTAAACATTATTAAATCAAATATCTTCTACGTTAATCTAAAACACGTCATAAAGATAACATCAGAATAAAATAACATTACATCAAAATATAACTTTCACATCATTTAACAATTGTAATCAAAAGCAACCAAGTTCTAAAGTCAAAGCATATTCAGACACAATCATCAAATTATAATATAACATATGCATCACTAATCAGTTCACGATCAAATGATCACCAAGTTCCATAGTCACATCATAAGCATAACAAAGCATTACCAAGAAAACACTACTGATCCAAATATCCAAAACGGAGGGGTGTTACATCCTCCCCTCCTAGGGTTAGGCTTACTGCTGGAAGCCTACAAACAAAAATAGGGATGGAACTCCCTTAAAACCAATTAAACACTACTGACTCAGAACCTCGATCCACGAGGATCATCTCCTAATACCGAAGGTGATCTGCACCTAGATGCTCGGCCTGACGGATATCCACCGTAGTGAATGCCCTATGTGATTGACCTACATCTCCTACTGTCGGCTCTGAAACTACCAGCCTCTGACTAATACCAGAGTTGCTCCGCTAACCACAAGAGAAACATCATGTCCCTCTACTGAAACCTTGCACAGCTGGAGGTCCACTAGGTCATGGAAAACCACCACCACTAAACACTGACTGAGAACTCCGAGAAGGCTGATCAACACGATCACGATGAGCCCGCATGCAACTACTATCTCTCTTCTTCTATCTCCAACTTCTATCGGGTTGGGATTGAGGATTCTGCTGCCTAGACTGTGAAGACTGCTGCTGTCCACCCTTAGCGGGTGACTGATGCCCTCTAGAAAACCCTATAGCCTGAGATCGGCCACTTTGAGAAACAACACCAAAAGAAGGTGCACTACCAAACTGAACTCCCACCTGACCGCCTAAAACCAAAGCTAAATTCTCCTCAACAATGTGAGATTTATCCATAGCTACCTCCATGGTCTTCGGCTCAAATACACGAACACCACCACTAATTTGAGGGTTTAAACCCCTAATGAAATGTTGTACTAACATACCCTCATCATCACCTATGCCTACAAACTGTTTGAGCTCGAAGAAGCGACACTCATACTGTTCTACTGACATATCTATTTGTCGTATGGCATGAAACTCATCTCCACGACGCTGACGCCAATGATCAAAAAGGAATTGAGCTCTGAACCGCTCTAGGAACAACTCCCAAGATATAGTGCCAATATTCAAATGGAGCTTCTGCTCCTCTAACCTCCACCAAGTAGATGTGAAATCCCTCAAGTGCATGATCGCACACCTAGCCTTGGTGTTGCTACCATACGGATGCATGGCAAAACACCTATTCAAATCAAACAACCAAGTCTCAGCCTCTGAATCACTGCCCATACCATCAAAAGTGGGTGGACGAGCTCTAAGGAGATCTCTCATGTGAGTAGCCATGTCTGCCTCAGATGGAGTTGGAACCTGATCTCTCTCTCCTACAACCTCCTGATCCCTATCCAGCCTAGGCCCCATACGAGCAAGAGTCTCCTCAAGCAAGCAACGCAACTGAGCATCACCAAGATCCCTAGTGGATCCTGATGCTGAACACTAACCTCTAGCACAAACTGAGAAGCTTGATGATCCACATGATCAGAAACATGGGAAACAATGGGAGGTGCATCCTGCTGATTACCTCCTCGACCACCTACATGACCATGACCCTTACGACCCCGCTTAGGTGGCATGATCCTGAAAAGATACACACCACAACATAAGACAAGGTACATAAATAAAAACTCTATACAACTAACAACTAGGTAATGGGTCCCAAAGTGCCCAGTGTTTAAACTTTGGCTCTGATACCATATGTAACGCCCCACCACGCAACCCTAGGGAAACTTTCAATTTACTAAACAAATGAACTAATTTTTTTTTTTTTAAATAAGAACAATTAACATACAAGTTCACTTAACCATTGCCAACCATTTCCCTAAGGCTACGAGACTGTGTTACTTAAACCAAACACGGAACATGAATTAAAACCATATCATATAATTACTTAACAATTAAAGTTCACATACATTCCATTCATAATAAATTTACATCCAAGAATATGAAGTGCCCCATGATTCCAAACAATATAGCTTACAACAAGTTTACAATACTCATTCCCCGAATGAGACGAATCCAATAAGTACGATTACATATTACAAATTCCACCTCGATAACAAATGAGGGGTAATAAAATTACAATATTAACTTAAATGAATAAAGCATGATATGAAACTGTATCTCACAAGCTCTCCAACTGGAAACCTCGTCCACACGAACATGAAGACAAACCCACGGATTAAGGAGCACATGCCACCCGACCACGTGGAATCCCAAAGGTTCCACTCCCTCCGTGCTAGGAGATAGTAACAAGGAATTCCTACACAAGACCATCTACCACTAGACACAGGCTAAAACATAACTGAACAGAAACAACTACAACCACAATATCACATAACACAAGGTTACAATGCTTCCAAAGAACAATGATCATGTACATCACACAATAACTGATTGACTGTTGACATAGGAAGAGTGTCATGCATAAATTTCCATGAGTTACCCTGTCTCAACCTTCCTAGGCTATCGGACCCCCATCCTGGGTTACCCTGGCTTGCCTCTACCAGCCGCCGGACCCTCACGTAAAACTATGCATCCCATCTCATCTCGAACCTTATCATTCACTTGCTTCACGAGAGAGACATTCTTTATCTTTATTAGTGTGAAAGATCCCCATTAATTCTTTTAGATTATCACTTAGTTAAACTCTAGGTGAGTTACCCTGGCGCCTCTTTGTGTGCCAGACCCCCAGTAAGAGCCACTTTCCTATCGACCACACAATCCATGGTTCAATACCACAAACCAATGAGTGGACTAGACAAAACAACTTTTCCAATCCAAGGAGGTAACAAATCAGTGAAACTCACTCCAACCACTAGGGGAAACAAGGTCAAAACCCTCTCCACATGAGAGGAAACCAGAGTACAAAACCCACTCCTTCCAAAGGAGGTACAAATCACATTACCCTCTCCTATTCCCAAGGAGGCACAAAATTCCCATTCGTGGAAACCAGATACAATAACATAATACAACTCTACACAATTCCCAAGGCAATTCACAAATTGACCCATTACATAAAACATCCCACCCTAATGAACTCCTTTGGAAGACTTACTTAGACAATTAACCCCATTTGCCCAGCATTGAGAACGAAAGAAAACATTATTTGGAAAGCATGTCAGACAACTCAACAAACTAATATTAGGGTTTCTTAAACCCAAGTAAAAAAATTATGTCACACAAGATATTAAGTAAATAATGAACATTAATCACACAATTCAATAGTAAATCAAAGCACGTTGACAACTTTAAGGAGTTTTAATCAATAATTTATATTTCATTTTTTCCAATTACATATATTAATAAAAATCAACTTTTAAATTAAAAGCATTTGATTATTCAAAATCCACTTTTAAATAAATCATTCGACTATTAAAATTCAACGTTCTAAATACATCCTTTGAATATAAAATCTACTTTTGCTTTTATTACGTAACAAAAATAATCTTAAGGTAATCTTCTAAATAAAATAATCATTCGTTAACTCTAAGCTCCACAATATGTTCTATAATCAAACCATCAGATTAAATTAAATCATTCATTATCTCTAAGTTTCACAATTAAATTCCATGTTCAAACATTTTAATAAATAAGGTCATTTGATTGAAATAAGTCAATCCTTAACTCTACGTTTAACAGTTATTTTCATAATCGAGATATTTTAAAAAATAAACACTTAATTAAGTCACTTAATTTGTATTTCAACATAGGATAAGTAAATTAATCAAAATCAATATTTAAAATAAAACATTTGATCATACGTCAATTACATTCCCTCTATAGCAATGCGATATACATTTCTGATTAAGTTCTATCTAATAATTTAAAACCCCATTAATTAAAATATATCTAAAAAATTTATATATTTCAATTAATCATATTTTATTCCTCATTATTTTACATAAACAAAATATGTCTTTAATATACATTTAAATAATCACTTAAAATCAATTCTTTTAAAATTTACGACTATTTATTAAAATAACAATTTCCTTTAACTATAATTATCACATAATCATTTTAAAATTTCAATTTAACATTTAACATTATTTTAATATGCCAAATAAACTAAATTATTTTTAACTATAAATTTTAAACTCCCATTTTAAAATTTCATATAACAAATTTTATTTAAATTAAAATATTATATATATATATATATATATATATATATATTTTAATAACATATACATATAAAATAAACATTTTAAAATAAAATATAAACTAAAAAAAATGAAATTAAAAACTTTTATTTTTTTGAAAAGAAACAAAGGGCGCACCCCCTGCTGCTGCGCAACCCCCAGAACAAGGGCTCGGCCCCTGCTGGGGATTGCTACGCAGCCCCGCCCCCACTCATGGCGGCCACTGCCGGTGAAGGCAGTGCTGGACAGGCAGTGCCTCCCATGGTGGAGGGTGTGGCCGTGGGCAGTGCCCGACCCAACCAAAAATCAAACCCTAATTTTTTTTTAATTTTAAAATTTCATTTAAAAAAAAAATGACTTCCCCTCTGTCGAATGGCGGATTTTTATCAGGTCAAAACAAGAGCAAAAATATATATATGATATATATGTATGTATATATATTTGTGTATATATATATATATATATATAGATACCTATTTCCATTATGACAGTTAGATTGGACAAGTTTTCCTTGAGGGAAAGGCTGAAAGAAGAAGCTTAAAGCACAATAACATAATGAATTTTTCTGGGTTTTCTCCAAATTGACCAAGAAATTAAAACTCTTCATTTAAATCCTTCTAAGTTTTCTATTGCCAGATTTGAACAAATTTTCATGGGTTTTCATTAAGTTTAAACTTCATTTCAAGGATTCCAAACAACCAAACAAAGATTTTCAACAATCTAAAACAAGGATTTAAACTAATTTCAAAATGACAAAGCAAGAACAAGAGGAACCTGTTTTTTCTCCAAAACTTGAAGATTCGAATGGAGTTTCCAAATCCTCTTCAAATCTAGCTCAAGCAAACCTTCAATCTCCTTCACAAATCCAAATCAAGCCACCACCAAGAAGATTTCTCTCCAAATTGAAAGATTGAAACTAGATGAGATTCCATTTTCTCCAAAATAGTGTTTTTTCCCCCAAATTGATCAAGACCCCCAAAACTATTTATTTTCTTTTTACAGATCAAAACAATAGAGAAAAACTCCTGTCTCAGAATAATTTCCTCCTAAATTTTTTTTTTAAAAAAAAATCAATAAAGCTCTTCTGCTTTCTTTTCGCAAAATTCCTCTTCCCTTATTGGTCCTTTTTTCCAGCTTTTAAAAGCACAACTTATCTACTATTTTAATTAAAAATAATTTATTTAATCTCTACTATTTTAATTAAAAATAATTTATTTAATCAAGATATTATCCGCACATGATTTTCTAATTTAATATTAATAAAAAGATAATATTTAATTATCCTCATCAATATTAAATTAATTTAATTTCTTAAATTTTAATTAATTAAATACTTTTTAATTTACAATATATTTAAATTTGACTTTTAACTAACTCACAATTAAATCATGTAACAATGCAACATTAATTAATTATTTTATAAAATAAGATTAATTAATCAAGCACTATCCATAAATTAAATAAATACTTAACAATCAACTACATAATGACAAGGACAAAACTTCAGTCATGACACCACAACTTACAATAGGATGACGGACTTGGGATGGAAAACCTAGCTACTATCTCCCAATCGATTAACGTTGGTAAATGGACACGCTCAGACTTGTGAAGCCAGGTGGAGTCGATGTCATGTACCTGTCAGCCTGCAACAAAGAGCATGTCGAACGTGCAATATATATATAATATGATCAAACACACCATGAAGAGGAAATCTCGAAATTGTAGGGTGCTCGCAAGCGAGTGATACAATCTCGTCCCCTTCACCAATACAGTATCACTAACTGACGCACCTAACATCAATGATATGATCAATAGCATAAAACATTATTAAATCAAATATCTTCTACGTTAATCTAAAACACGTCATAAAGATAACATCAAAATAAAATAACATTACATCAAAATATAACTTTCACATCATTTAACAATTGCAATCAAAAGAAACCAAGTTCTAAAGTCAAAGCATATTCAGACACAATCATCAAATTATAATATAACATATGCATCACTAATCAATTCACGATGAAATGATCACCAAGTTCCATAGTCACATCATAAGCATAACAAAGCATTACCAAGAAAAAACTGTCGATCCTAATATCCAAAACAGAGGGGTGTTACAAATGACATTTATTCTTAGTGGATTAATGGAGAGTGAGGTGAAGGATTATTGGAAGAATGTTCAATCTTGCACATGTGAATAGGAATGACAGATGGAGGTGATGTCAAGTTTCAATTTTAGAAGAATTTTAAATTAGAAAAAAGGCTAATGGGGATAAAAGGGTGGTTTAATTAATTAATTAATATGCTTTGGAAGAATTTAGGAATGGGGCTAAGATTAAATTAATTATATTAATTAATCTTTAGAAAAAATGTAGGAATAATTAATTAAATAAAATTTAATTAATTAGAGAATGAAGCTAACTAATTAAATAATTAAATTGTTTAACCAATTCAAGGGATTTTGGGGAATAATTAATTAAATATTAAATTTAATTAATTATTGGCTAGAGGAAAAGGTGAATTATAGTTTGGAGATCTATACCCTAATATCCCTTGTATAGTTTGCTTATACCCCAGAAGATATAGTGAGAGAAAAGTATAATCAGAGAAGTGAAAATGAGATCCAAATGCATTCCATATGTAACTTAAATATGAACCATAGTCATCTATAACGTATATATATCGATCAATCCTTATATCTCCATATATACTATCATATATCAGTTATAAAATTATGTCTTAGTCTCTACTCTATATTTATTATTCTCTTTCACTTCTCCTCTCTCCCTTTCTTGCATCTATTGCATACATACATTTATACATTGTCTCTTAGAGAGACATGGCCCTTATAGGGCACCTCTTGCTTATTCTCCTATGTTGGCTTTAGGTTGTGCAAGTCTTATCTAGTAGCTTGTGGTAGGTTATTGGTGTTTCCCTATACCCATCTAACATCATCCCCTATTTAAAATGATGTTTTGTCCTCAAGACATGTCATTTAGTTCCCTCGAATAATCTATTTGTAGATGATCTTTAGCTGTGTGAGTGTAGTATCTCATTGTTGCTTTTCTTTTTATAGGACTTTGATGTGTCCTTGGGTGCTTATGTATGTTGCCTCTGCCTTTGCAAGAATATTGGGTATTTGTATTTATTATGATGTGTTCTTTTCCTCCTTCGAAATTCATATCATGTGTTCTAACTTTACACCAATTTTCTCCTCAACTATTTGATCTACATATTTCTTTTCTCCCTCTGCTCCTAGACTTGTTGTAGCTAAGTGTGTAGATTCATTTTCTATTATCTTACTACACCATGCATATATCTTATTGGATCATATGAGGAGACGATATGCACTATTTGTGCCTCTATTTAGTGATATGATCCTTAAGGTTCTTGGTGATGTTTTTCCATTGAAGAAAAAATTGGTATATTATGTGTGCCTCCACTATACTCCTTTCTATGTGTAGTGTAGAAATGTGTACTCCTTTACATTTTCCCACTTTTTTCAAGCTCCTCAGTTAAAATGGAGTTAACTAGGCCTTAATAAGCCCTAATTTACATCTACAAGCTTAATAAATTACAATTTCTGAAGGGGAAACCCAACAATAATTAATGCCAACACATATCACTTTAACTTGAGAAATGTGTGTTCTACGAATAGGTGCCTAGGACCCATTTTCCATGGGTGAATGGGTCCTCCCTAGACATTTGAACCTAAATTTAAAATGTTTTTGGAGGTATTTTAATTTCTCTAAATTCAAATTTTAATGTTAGCTTGTAATGTTTAATTTTTGGGAAATTAAAGATACATACCTATAAATACAAAGTTATTTTATCAAATCAACTAGAGGTTTTGTACTAGAAATGCAAGTGAGAAAAAGTATACAAAAAATTATTATCAAGGGCAATCAAGAGCAGATTTATCAATGATTTATTGCAACAATCAAAATCTCAAGCATCATGTCAGAGTCTTTTGCATCATGCATGTTTTTGAAGCTAACATTGTGATGTAGGTTTCAAAAATCAAGTTAAAGCATTCAATTCATATTTCAAGGATCAAGATACACATCCATTGAAGTCATTTCATGCAATAGGCTTGTTAGGTCTCAAAGGTGCAGGTTTTTAAACCATAAGAGGGTGCCAGTCTCTTAATAAACCTTTGGCCCACGAATGAGGTAAAAAGGGACGATTACCTCCTACTCTTCATGCTCTTCCAAACCTAGGTGGGTATACCTAAACAATAAGGCAGATTTAAAGTTGCATGTGGTTCTTAGATTGAACAATCTACTCACTATGGCATGTGAGGATGGAGTAGATGCAAAACTTTGATGGCTAATTCCTATTGAAAATATTTGAAAATTCAATTTTTTGAGTTGTATTTTGTATGTAATATCCTAAGTATGACCAGTGCCTACTCCTATTGGGTGAATGAAGTGCACGAGTGGATGGTGATTATGGATACAAATTTGCAAGATAAGTAAACCTATTATTCAGCTTAACTCGAATTACTGGGCACTTGAGATGTTTGCACCTTGTGCAAACGTGCAAGTTTGTTTATTACAGTGTTCTTCTTTAATAATCACAGTGATATCCCCTCTTGAAGTTACTGTGAAAGCATGAAAGGACTTTTAATTCTTAAGTTAACAGAAACCAATCAAAACAACTTCTTTAAAAGGATTTTAATCTTGTGTAGCAACCAATTAAAGTAAACTTATTTGAAAGGATTTTAATTCACATCAACCAAAAACCAATCAAATTATCCACATAGTAACAAAAAATGTGTCTTGATAAATCTTGCAAACTTAATTAACTTGAAAAGACCACTTTGGAGACAACAGAGTAATAGATAAGCATGAAAATTGACACAGTAATTGAACACTGAAAATGGATTACGAATTATAAGTAGTCTACTCCATTTTATTACTTCAAAATATAAGCATTTGTAACAGAAGTCTTTGAATATGATATGGATGGGTGGATTAATCAATCTATCTTCTTACTAATGCCTAATCTAATGGAATATGATATGGTGATGATGATCTCAAAATCGGGCCCTAGTTTCCCTATTTGTACGGGAAGCAACAAGTTTCAAACATGTTCACAAAAATTTACATTGCTTCATAACTAAAATATGATTAGCATAAATGTAAAAAAATTGAGAGTTTGTGGTGGATGCGCTACAGTCCGTTAATCTCTAGCAAGCACCTGTGATCACCAAAGACCTATTCAAGGCTCATGTACCATGATTGTGTTATCCAAAACCATCAAACTCTCATCCCTGTTACACCTCTCTCACTTGGCCTATGTATTGAATAAGTTGACCTTTGACTTTGATAAGTGCTCAATGTACGCACTCTTGGCATGAATATTCACATTATGTATAATATCCTTCATTGCATAATCTAGTTCAAAAATTCTTCTATGTTGTTCATGTGTTTTCGTAAGCACCTCATCTTCATCATTGATTGCATCAAGAACAACTGGAAAGTAGTCAGTTATCTCATCCTTCTATGTATCATGATCTCTCAATTTTGTTTCCTCAAAGAAGTTGGGCAAGGTCATACTCAGTGGCTAACTAAAGTCACTTAAATCGTATGTCAAAATGTTATGGAATTATTTATGTGATTTCATGAGCTCTTGATATTCTTGTAGCACAATAATATTATCTTCCTTCTTTGCTATGACATGAGACTCTACTTCCTTCATTCTATCATTCAATCTATTATACATGTTCCAATAGTGCTTGCATGTATTTTTTCATGAATATGCCAAACATGTTCAGCATGCTTATACATATCTTCAAACCTCATGCAATCTATCTCTGATGCCATTTCAAAGATGGTGGTCTTGAGCTTTACTTTTAAATCTTCTTGTTCTTTTTGAACTTTTCCATGTAAATTGTATTTCCAATAGGTTTTTTCTGACATTGCTCCTAGAACCTTTCTTTCATGCTCAACCAATGGAGATTAGAGCCCTGAGGAAGAAGGAAGTCTATCTCTATGGATGATCAACTCTTGTTTTAACCTTTCAATTTCTTCTATCAGTCCCTTGGTGTCCATTACCAGTTTCTAAATTTGAGCCTTGGTGAATTTGGCCACATTCACATTCAAGTCAATAGTTTCCATAGTATTTGTCTCTCCTACTCTTTGCACAAAAAGGTGTCCAAAAATTTGATCATGATCAACAAGGGAAGGATTTTTTCTTGGTGGGTAAAGTTCCCATATCTGTAAAGTAGTATTATCAAGAATATATTTGGATCCAATATAGATCTTATCACCAACTTCATCTATCAAGTGCAAGGTTGTGTTCTTTCTTTTTAGAAAGTTGTCAAACACAATGGTTGAACTGATTCCCACCCCGAAAGGAGCATAACCCCATTTTCTTGTAATAATGCTCTTCCTCCTTCAATAGTCATGTTCTTCATCTCTCTATCAATTTCATGTTAAAGCTCTTTCAAGGCATATGCTTCCTTTTCAAGGTCAATGTCTTTTAGCCTTCCCCTTACCACCTTTCCCTTATACTCATAGATGAAAGCCTTGAATTAAAAAGTTTGTGCAAATGTACCATCTACAATGAATTCTTGACTGGCACGATGTCTTACATCATCAGATAGCTCATTAGAAGCTTCAAAGGTAATCACACTCCTTTCTAGTGGCATTTCATATTGGGGAATGATAGGAGTGTTGATCTGTGTGACATCTTCTTCTTCCTCAATATCATCTTCAACCATGATTGGGGTGTCAACTCAGAAGCTCACCTCTGGAGTAGGTTGTGGTGACAAATGACCCAGTTGTGTTATAGTTTTTTGTTGTCTCCTAGAGCCAACTCTTCTTCTCTTCTCAATTGCCACCAAAGGTACATCCTTTATTACTTATTCTTCATGCAAAATCATTTGCTCAACTCTTTCCATAGGATCTTGAATTTCATGAAAGGCCTTTTTATAGGATGGGCTATTATTCATTCTCCAAGCCTTAGCCATAACAATTCTATTGTATGCATTTATTATCATTATCACTTGAATTTCCTCGTAGTTTTTTATCACATCATCCACATGGAACTCATTCTCATATCCCTTCATTTTTTGAGAAATCTTCGTGCATCATAGATGAAATGCTCAGGGTCAAACTTTTCTCTCTTGTTTCCCATTGAAAAGCCATAATAATATAGCTTGCTACCAACCAATTCATACGTTGTATCACCACTAATAGTGAAGTCACCAAAACAAAAAGTAGAAGGCATGAAATTTTTCCTTCCATAGCTTTTCAAATGCATGAAGGCTAAATAAGACAATTGTCTTATGATCTCTAGGTATGCAACCCTATTTGGCACAGTCTTAGGCAGTGAATATGGTGTTGCCTCAAATCCATATACTCTAATAATAGTACAATCTGCAAACGGATACCAATCTCCCCAATTGTGGTTTATTTTCCCATCATGACCCTTCTCCTTTAGTTAGAGGAACCTCTGTACTTCTAGGGATAGATTATAGTCACATTTATGGCCATGCAATTTGTACAAGGGTTTGAAAAAATGTTCTTCAAAGTACAAGTAGTGTGATCTCCCACATCTACTCTCCCACACGGATGTCCACATTTACACTGGTCTAGAATTCCCATCACTATCTAGATCTTTAATTCTCAATTCTTCTCCCCATATTCCCATCACTTGTCCTTCATACAGTATCATATGCATAAGAAGTGAATAGTGTTTGAAGCTGACATCTTCACTATTGTTCTTAATAGCATTAAGAGTGCTATTAATGGCCTCAAATAGATACTCTACATAGTCATAGGGCCTAGCATCTTGGCTTTGAATGTTCATGGCCAAAACCATGGGAGCTATAGTCATGTTAGCAGAGGCACCGACTCCCAGTACTTGGCCAACTAAATAGTATGTGTATTGATAGTATTCTTCAAACAAATCCACAAAGAATGGGGGCCTTTCATCACTAGAAAACCTCCTAAGTTGATTTCCTAGACCCTTGGGCTTGTGCAGAGGCAACTTCCACCTCTTATAGCTTGTATCATAGAGTAGTACTCTTCCAAAAAATCTCTCATCCACAATTTCATCTTCAGGGATGTGTCTAATTGGAAAATAATACAAATATAGTCCTACATTAAAATCATAAAATGTGACCCATCATGCAAGTGAATTGCCCTCATTTTTAGATTATAATTCCTTGCCAGTGCTTTAATTAGTTCTATGTTCACAAAAACATTGGGCATCACAAGTTTTCCTAGATTTAAGTTCCATGGGTTTGAAACTGGCCTATATTTGTACTTCTTCCTATAGTGATATATGAAAAAGTCATAACCTCTATGCGAAATCCACACATAGATCCCAAATTCTTGTGTTTGTCCTCTAGGGTCTCACATGATGGGTTTAATTGAGTTGTTTTTCTTGCTTTTGGCCAAGACCCAGGACACTGGTCTATTAAGTCTTGGTTTAGTGGCCTACTTTCTAATTTTTGGCTCTTTTCTCTTGTTTTCTCTAAGGTTTTATCCATTTTAACCCTACTTGTGTTGTACTTCAAGCTATCTTCAAAAAATTATGTTCAGCTACGACAAGATGTACTTACTTGAATGAGTGCTCGAAATTTTGAGCTACTCACCTTTCTCCAACTCCATCCTTTGGATACTTAGCCACAATTCACAATGAAATTTGATTCCTTAGAGGTTGTATTTATCAAAATTCAACATGCTTGAGCCAGCTTTGGATCATAAATGGCAATTGTGCCACCCTTCCTATCAACTTGCACATTAATAGCAGTTGTCTCTTCGATGAATTCATTAGTCAAATCAATTCAGTGATAATTATTTCATATTTTTCAAAGAGACTTTAATCATAATGCCTATATCTCTCTCCAATATATCCTTGACCATCTTTTGAGAAATGTCTAGGAGACATTTAGATTTCTTTCTTCGATGTTACAGGGTCTCTTCGATATTTGCACTTCAAGCTCTTCCCTTATGGTCCCCTTTTGTCAATGAGACTAGCGGATATCTCTTGTCGACAATCCTATATCTCCTCAATATATCCTTATCTCTTCCTTCAACGATATTACTTGCTAATAATCTCTATGTGACTTTGTCATGTCAAGGAGACCCGTGGTCACATCTCTCCGATGTCTTTTAGTCTCATCGATAATATGTGTTTACATTTGCACAAGAATTTCAGGTAGACTTTTGAAAATGTCTTCTCAATACTTCAGTGTCTCCTCAATATGTCATCGTTAGGATATTGATGAGACCTTGATCAATGTATGTTTGATGTCTCTATGTCTCGTCAATATTTTGTTCCTTGAATGTTGAAGAGACTCTCATAACTCTCTCCTTGATATATCAGTGTCTCCTTGACACTGTAGTTTGTCCACACTATTTTACGAGTGACTTATCATTTATTTTATAATAATCTCTCGATGTTCGAGAGATATTTTATTATTTCTTGATTGTTGAATATTTTACATGATTTTTCAATGAGACATGTTAGATTCTCTCCTTGACATGTCCAAGTCTCTTACACATATTGTTCTTTAGGCTGGAGAAAAGACATATGAATGTGTCTCTTAGACATTTGTAAGTCTCATATATATTTTACATTGGCCCTTCTTGCTCACGTCGAAGAGACTATGGTTAGACTCTCTTCGATATGGCTTTGTCTTGATGACATGCCATGTGCTACTATGGGAACATTTCAGATAGGGAATTCACTTTAGTGATATGATCAAAGGGCCTTATTTGGTGGTTTATATATGATGATTTATTAGTGTCAACCACTATGAAATGGGAATGGAACATATGGTGAGTGTGGGAGGATGGGTGAAAATGGGAGTATGAAAAAATAATCAAGGTGGATTTTTTGGCTCCAACAATTGCTCTAATTGGGGATGAATGAGCACCTCGAGAGGTCATTGCAAGGATCTAGAAATGATCTCTGGGATGAAAACCATGAATGAATGTGATTGGATGGAGTGAAAATGAGATGAAAACCTAAAAATAATGTGAATGGAAGATTTGTTTTAAGAAATATTTCAAGAATTTTCCATGCATTGGCAATTCTTGATCTTCTCCTAAACTACTGTGCATGGAAAATTAATTGAAGAAAAGAAGTGCTTCAAGAATTGTCCATGCACTGGCAATTCTTGATCTTCTCCTAACACATTCTATAGATAGTAGCTTATTCACCTCGTTTTCCAGTAATAACAAAGGGTCCTATCTAGAGAGCTTCAAACTTTCCATGCTTTCCTTTATCTTGACACCTTGCATTCCATAATAAGACCATACCACTCTCTTTGAACTTTCTACACTTTGCCCTTTTGTCAAATAAATATTTCATTTGTGATTGTATCTTTGTATTTTTCTCCTAGGCTAGATTCATGATTTCATCTATTTTTTCAACTGATATATTCTATCCTCCATGGGTTCAGGGATGTCTAGGTCTTCTTGAAGTATGGATTTGTATGCAGGTAGAATATTTTGCATAAGAATTCTAGCTTGTGCCCCATAGACAATTTCAAAGGGTGATCTACCAGTCGATTTCTTCACAGCGATTCTATCTACCCATACTGCCATTCTCAATTTAGAATCCCATGCCTAAGTTTTGTTTTTGACCAACATCCTCTTAATACTGTTTAGGATATTCTTGTTACTTGATTCAGCCTGCCCATTCACTTGTGGATGATAAGGTGAGGCATATGAAATTGTAATGCCATATGTTTCACAGAATTTCCTAAACTACTCTGATCTAAAACAAATACCATTATCTTTGATTATCCACATAGGTGTCCCAAACCTTGTAATGATATTCTCCATCAAAAAATTGGTTACAACTTTGCTAGTGGCATGTTTTGTTTTGATGGCTTCCACCCATTTTGTGAAGTAATCAGTTGCCACTCATATCCATTTGTGACCTCCACTGGATTTTCCTAGTATCTCCCTAATAAATTCAATCCCCCATTGATGAAAGGGAGCTTCAACCTACATTAGTTTTAGTGGTAGTGCTATCTGATATTTCATTTTTCTAGAGAGTTTCTGGAAAGCTTCACATTTCCTTAAATAGGTGAAAGAGTCATTAAAAACCCTAGGCTAGTAATACCCTACCCTCAAGATCTTATGGGAAGTGTTCTTGGCTGAAAAGTGTCCCCCACAAACTCCTTCATGCATCTCCCTTAATACATGTTTTGCTTGAGATTCATCCAGGCATAACAACAATACTCCATCTTTTTTTTTCCAATATAAGTCACCATCCATGAAAACATACATTCAAGGTTCTCTTTTGATTTCCATTCATGTGTTTAGTTAATTTCTAGTTCTTCAAGTAATACATTATGTCAATGTACCATGTAGTGTTCTCTATGCTAGCAATCATGGCTTCCTCTTCCCCTATGTTGTAGATTTGAGATGCTTCAAAATTCAACTTGACCATTAGCTTGGCTAGGCCTTTCCCTCTTACCAACTTAGTGATTTGGATCTCAATATCAAACTCTTGAATTCTATTGATCCACCTGCACCTTCTCCCTATGATTTCAATTTGTACAAACACGTCCTTGACTATAGCATTAGGAACATATGCAATTATTTTTGCTCCTACCAGATAGGGTCTAAAAGCTTTTACTGCTTTGAAAAGAGCATATGCTCAAGTGTTTCTTTATGATATCATACTTTAACTCAGCTCCTTGGAGGGACTTACTAAAGAATGATATAGGTTGCTCATACCCCTCATCATTCTTTTGTAACATTACTGTTGCAATGGTGTGGTATAATTCAAATGAAAATACTTGAAAGGGCTTACTAAAATCATGGGATTTTAACACTAGGGAATCTTTGATTTCCCTTTTTATAGATACAAATGCATTGAGTGCTTCTATAGTCTAGTTAATTTTAGCCCCTTTCTTCAACATTTTTGAGATAGGTTTGACAATTTCAGCAAATTTTGATATGAAACTTCTGACAAATTTTATTTGTCCAAAGAAATACTGAATGGACTTAATGGTTTCAGGAATAGGGATCTTATCTATAGATTCTACCCTCTTTCAATCAATTATAACTCCATCCTTAGACACTATGTTCCCTAATAACTTTCCCTCTATTATAGAAAAATGACATTTTTTAGGGTTTAGGGAAATGCCATACTCTAGTGCTTTGAGGAAAATCTTCTCAAGATGTGGAACACGTTCCTCTAATTTCTTGGAGT
The DNA here is from genome assembly GCA_007258455.2 of Sequoia sempervirens. Classification (NCBI taxonomy): domain Eukaryota; kingdom Viridiplantae; phylum Streptophyta; class Pinopsida; order Cupressales; family Cupressaceae; genus Sequoia; species Sequoia sempervirens. The sequence continues at coordinate 181,046,055 of VDFB02168118.1, forward strand.
ATGCAATGAGATTATCTTGTTATACTACCATTATTGTATTGATTAGATCAGCAAAAGCAACATACATAGCTCATTGGAATGTGGCACTAGCATTTGTTAGCCCAAATGGCATCCTTACATAAACATATGTGCCCCAAGGGGTGGTAAATGTAGTTTTATATTGTTTTGATTCCTTCACCTTCACCTAGTTGTGCCCTGAAAATCCATCCATCATGGAAAATAGTTCACAACCTATCACCCTCTGTAGCATGGCCTCCATATTTGGGAGTGGTTAATTGTCTTTAAGGGAAGAGACATTCAAATTCCTAAATTCTACACATAAGCTTGTGTCTCCATTCTTCTTTCTGACAGGCACCAAGTTAGAGACCCAAGTGGAATGCCTAATAGGTTTGATGAAACCTCCCTCCCTGAGCTTCATAACTTCCTCATGCATTTTGGGCTCTAAGGGCGGGTTTATTGGTCTCTTCTTTTGTCTAAAGGGTTTTGCATCAAGTTTAAATGGAATTTCATGTTGGAATAGATCTTCCCTATATGCCTTAAGATCATCATAAGACTATGTGAAGACATTCTTATACTTCCTGAATAGTGCAATCAACATCTTTTTGATTGTGGGGCTTATCTTTTCCCCAATGTATACCTTCTTTGGTGCCAATTTAGTACCTAGGTTGATTTCTTCAATATCTTCCCTTCTTACTAGTGTTTGTTTCATAACTACTCGATCATTCCCATCAAACACTCTTTCCAATGCCACTAGTCCTTTAGGGATCTTGTTTGTCTTGAGTTGCACAACTTCTTGACCAAATATAGTTTATTTTCCATCTACTTCTTCCACAAATGCATTAAAATCAATATATTGGGCCTCATACTAATCAATGCAATGTAAGAACTTGATCAGATCAGTATCAACATTGCAAACTTTCCTTGATTGTAGATGTTATCAGGGAATGCTAGCCTAGTCTTAAGTTCAATCTATGAAATTCCCACCATGGTAGCATCATCCCTTTTCAAGGCTACATTCACCAAGAAATCAGCCATTAGGTTTTTAGATCCATCTAACCATTCAATGGAGAAAGCATCAAACAAATCAATAGTGTCCCATACAACATTTCTATATTGCTTCACTCTTTTTGTTCTTTGTGGAATATTTTGATCTCACTTGTGAAACAACTAACTCGGAATCCCCCAAGACAATTAATAGTTTAATCTTGTGCTTAGTGGCCATGTTTAAACCTATCAGCAGGTCTTCATACTTTGCTATATTATTTGTGCACTCAAATGTTAGTAGGAATGAATATTTGAATGTTGTGCCTTCAGGTGAAATGAAGACAATTCCTGCTCCATTAAAGTAAATTTTCCATATTCCATGTTGGTTCTTGGAGACATCCTTGGCAATTGGATCTGTGTTTAATAATTCAAGGTTTGAGTGTTCAATTCTAAAACTCCCTAAGTCCACATCATAGAAACAATTCATTTGATTGGGTATAAATAGTTCGATGGCATGTTCAAACCTCAAATCCCTATATAATTTGACTTCCTTCCCATTCACAGGAATCGTGGCATAGGAAAAATCTAATTGAACATTCCCACCAACTGTTGTTTCCCATTGCCTTAATAGTAACATCCCATAGTAAGGGGGAGTATCTACCATGCAGTAATGTATGCCTTGTATATTTCCTCTGGATACGATGCCAGCTTCAGTTCTACATCCCATATATACTCCTACTACATGGATTGGTCTATTATCCATGGAATAACATTTCCCATATGTAGTATCTACCCATAAACCTATCTCTTTCATGACATCCATGGGAATGATGTTGATTGTTTCCTCTTAGTCAATCATACAATTCTTCACCATCTTGTTGTTAATCACCAACGTAGTGTAAAACAGATCTATTTGGGAAGGATTCTTTGTGAGTGTATCTCCCAAATATACTTCTAGTGCCTTTGTAATTTCCCTTTCCACAAAATTTACTTCTTTCTTCTGATCCTTCTATTTCTGGGATGTGTTGTTAATCATTCTAAGGGTTGTATCTTTAAATTCATCAATCTTCATCAACTCCATTAAAGGAACTATCATTTTTGTCTGAGCCAATGCTTGGGCCATGTCAAATGAAGGGGCAGTGATCCCTTGTTCACCCTTCTCAGTTTTAGTACTTATTTTCCCTTTATTTTAGACTGTCATCTTTTATTGTTTTCTCAATCTCAATGTCTACAGTCTACTTTTGAACATTTTTCTAAGGTTTCTTTATTTCACCCTTCTTCTAATTAGATGTGATATTCTCCTTGTTATGTTGTTCTTTGATGAACATGCTTCTTGGTGTCCCTTGTTCTCTATTTGTGGGCTTACTTCTTAGATTGTATCTCTTCCCTTTTGCCTCAACTACAACTTTTTCCATTATAGCCCTCTTTTCTTCTTCTATTGGAGTTCTAACCTAAAACTAAGCTTCTATATTATATGCATATGTTGCTTCTAGTGGGTTTTCTTCCTAATCAAAATACACCTCTTACTCCATATTCACATTATACTTTTGAATAACAACATTATATTCGTATCCTTCTTTAGAAGAAGAGTATCCTTCCTCATTTTGATAAGATCTCCATCTTAGCATGTTTACAATGTGACCATCCATGTCTTGCTCTTGTGACCACTCATCATGACAAGCCTGAGCTACTCCACAATGTTTAGGGTCATGGGGTCTATGGCAAGGTGAATTCCATGGTGTAGCATCTAGTGCATGTGTGCTCCATGCTTCTTCAAGGGATCAGGAGTCTCCTTCCAATTTTATCTTGCTATTAGGTTTCCATCCTTCCAAGTAGCATTGTGGGACATGTCATGTGTAGTCTTGGTCTTTCATTTTTGTATTGATTCTCATGTCTATTATGGGGGATTGTTGGGGTTTTGTGGGACCCTAAGGTTATCCCTTTTTCCAATCATGTCTATAGCCTTTCTATTATTTTCAATGGTTAAGGTTGCCTATTGTGCTTCATTCAAACCTCTAGGGAACCTATTCCTGAGTTCATACCCTATTTCTGGATCAAAAGCCTTTAAATAAATACTCAAATTTGTTGGATCAATCAATTTGGATCCATGTGGTATTTTATTTTAGAGCTTGGAGAACCTTTGATTGAAATCATAAACTGACTCATTCTAGTGTTTCTAAATACTTATTAGTTCATGTAGAGCGAATTCAGGAGCACATTGATTTCCATACTACTCTAGAAATTGATTCTGAAAGTCTGTTACAGAGGTGATTGAAGTATTGGGTTGGCTATTGAACCAATCCCTTGATTCTTCAATTAGGTACATCATGAACAACCTCATATTCACATCCTCATGTTCCATGCCTATGTCTTGCACAAAGGCATTGAAGCTTCTGCTATGCTCTTCAACTGCTATGACATTATTCCCTATGAACTTGGAAACAATGTTTCTCTAGTTGCTATCAATTAGACATGGATATAATTGGTATCCTGATAGATCAAATTTTCTGCTTATGCTCATGGGGTTTTGTGGATAGGGATTCTGAGGTGGTGGAATGGGGTAATACTGATATACCTGTTGAGGTTGTTGATACATATTTTGTTGGAGATTAAGTGGAGGGTACTGTTGTGGGACATGATGGTGTGGAATGTAGTGTTTTCTAGGTGGTGGAATATTGGTATCTTGTGATGGTGTATTTTGTTGTGCATGATGTTTCTTAGGCTGATTTGATCTTACAGCTGTGTTATGGGGTACTCTTGAGGAAATTGGATCACTTGTATTTTTGGATGACCCTTGTGTATTGGTATTTCTTCCCTGTTTATGAGGTGGGATGTATTTGGGTGGTTTTGGTGCATTAACATCTAATTGGGACATTTTTTTATTTAGATCAAGACTCCTTTTTATCAACTGTTGTCTTTTCTTAAGCTCTTCTTCTTGTCATTGTATGTATTCTTCTATTTCTTGAGTGGTCATCCCATCATAATTCTTAATAGGAAAATAATGACTTGTAGAGGAATGTTGGGATTATCCTTATTGCTATGATGAAGATATCTGATCATAATCCCTATGTATTCAATCCCTTTCTTCCTCCAATTGGGAAACAAATTCATCTGTTTTATGTGGATCAATGTTGAGGTAGACAGGATGACTATTGTTTTCTTCTCCTAGTGGAGTCTGGGGATCCCTGCATAGACTATCTTCATGATGTTCTAACCCATGAAATGGGTCAAAGCTATTATGCAATGTAGGTGGTTATTCAAAGACATCCTCTTGATCATTGAATGATGTGTCTGGTTTTTTAGATGTTGCTTTGTTCTTGTTTGTGTCAGACTTTGAAATAGGGGATCCAAGTTTATCTATCCACCTGACATTGTTCTTCTTGGGGATCTCCTAGTGCAAATATATCTTGTCATTCATGTTGCATGATATGGTGTATCTTTGGTTTCTATGGTCTATCCTTTCTAATCTGATGTTCACTTTATCAGTCATAAAAATTCTTCAAAGTTTCCACCTACCTCTTCATGAGTAGGAAACTTTTAGGGTTTTGAGTAAATTTTTCCTTTCCCCAGCAGAGTCCCTAATCTATTATAATGTTTTTGAATCGTTGTATGGAGGGCTTGGGTTCAGAATTGGCTTGATCCCCAGTAGAGTCGCCAATATGTTAGGTCTCAAAACTGCAAGTTTTTAAACCACAAGAGGGTGCTAGTCTCTCAATACATCTTTTGCCCATGAATGAGGTAAACAAGGTTGATTACCTCCTACTCTTCAATCTCTGCTAGGGGTGATCCCACAATACTAGTTTACAATTTTTGGCCAAACTAGACACTGAACTGATTTTTTCTAACTAAATCTTCACTTTCGGGCACCTATAGTGGCTAAACCGTGAAGAGTTTGAAGATGATGCAAACTAATAATTTGTGACATTTTGTCTGTAGATTCTAAATATATTTGTTTCAAAAATTTTGGAATCAGATTGCACTTATTTTTCCATCTCCTTCGAAAACTAGTTTTTTTTAGTAAACACCATTTTTAAGGAGTGGCGCTCACCTTATAACATACACCTTTTTTTGCATGAAGGATAAAAATCTATTTTTTTCAAAATTAGATTTGCAACTATAATATCTAGTGCTTCCAATTGGTTTCATAGTGTTTGATTGAATATTTTTTCCTTAATCAAGTTTCAAAGTCAAACCAATTACAATTCAGACATAGGCAGACCGTATAACACATAACTTTGTATGTATCAAAATTCAATTTTCTTTTTTGTTGGATCAAGGACTTCAATATCTGGTGCACAAATATTTTTCAAATTTTTTTTTATAATCTTATATTTTTCCACATGTGCAGAACAAAGAGCTTGATTTTCAAAGAAAAACCTACATTCACAAGAAATAAAAAATAAATATAATAATTAAATTAAATTTATTTAAAATTACACTTTTTGGGAAACTTATAATAAGGAATACATACTTACAAAAAATAAAATTTAAAAGAATTCATTTGATCCCCCAAAAGGTAAATCAAAAGTGGTTTTTTATCAGCATTTTGATAAGTGTAAAGGAGACTCCATTATAGGTATGGTTTAAAACTAGCGGGGTTCTATCAAAAGGGGGTTTGATCTAAGGTACTTTGATCAAACCCTCTTCAATTCGAATTCTTTAAATGGAACTTTTTTAGGCTTAAATCATTATATTTTCTAAAAATATGAGATTTCAGCAAAAATCAGAATCTCTCAGAAATTGTAAACCAGCTTTGTGGGATCACCCCCAAACCTAGGTGGGTATACCTGAATAATAAGGAAGATTTAAAGTTGGATGTGGTTCCTAGATTGAACAATCTACTCACTATGGCATGTGAGGATGGAGTAGATGCAAAACTTTGATGGCTAATTGCTATTGAAAGTATTTGAGAATTCAAGCTTGTGAGTTATATTTTGTATGTAATATCTTAAATATGACCAGTACCTACTCCTATTGGGTGAATGGAGTGGATGAGTGGATGATGATTATGGATACAAATTTGCATGATAAGTAAACCTATTATTCAGCTTAACTCGAATTACTGGGCACTTGAGATGTCTACACCTTGTGCAAATGTGCAAGTTTTTTTATTACAGTGTTCTTATTTAATAATCCCAATGATATACCCTCAAGTTACTGTGAAAGCATGAAAGGAATTTTAATTCTTAAGTTAACAAAAACCAATCAAAACAACTTCTTTAAAAGGATTTTAATTTTGAGCAGGAACCAATTAAAGTAAACTTATCTGAGATTTAAAAATTCACATCAACCAAAAACCAATCAAAGCATCCACACAGTAACAAAAAATGTGTCCTGATAAATATTATAGACTTAAATAACTTGAAAACACCACTTTGGAGACAACAGAGTAATAGATAAGCATGAAAATTGACACAGTAATTGAACACTGAAAATGGATTATGAATTATAAGTAGTCTGCTCCATTATATTACTTCAAAATATAAGCATTTGTAATAGAAGTCTTTGAATATGATATGGATGGGCGGATTATGCAATCTATCTTCTTACTAATTCCTACTCTAATCGAATATGATATGATGATGATGATCTCAAAATCAAGCCTTGGTTTCCCTATTTATATGAGAAGCAACAAGTTCTGATCCTGTTCACAAAAAGCTACATTGATTCATAACTAAAATATGACTAGCATAAAGGTAAAAACATTGATAGTTTGTGGTGGATGCACTATAGTCCGTTAATCTCCAGCAAGTGCCCGTGATCACCAAAGACCTGTTCAAGGCTCATGCACCATCATTTCATTATCCAAAACCATCAAACTCTCGTCTTTGTTACTCTTCTCTCACTTGGCCTGTGCAATAAACAAGTTGACCTTCAACAAGTACTCAATATACCCACTCTTGGCATGAATGTCTACATTATGTATAATATACTTCATTACATACTCCAATTTGAAAATTCTTCCAAGTTGTTCATGTGTTTTCTTAAGCACCTCATCTTCATGATTGATTGCATCAAGAACAACTGGAAAGTAGTGGGCTATCTCATCCTTCCATGTATCCTGATCTTTCAATTTTATTTCCTTAAATAAGTTGGCTAGGGCCATAATCAGTGGTTGACTAAAGTCACTTAACTCCTGTGTCAAAATTTTATGGAAGTCTTTATGTGCTTTCATGAGCTCTTGATATTCTTGTAGCATAGGAATATTATCTTCCTTCTTTGATATGATATGATACTCCACTTCCTTCATTTTGTCATTCAATCTGTTATGTTGCAATAGTGTTGCATGTGTTTTTCCATGAATATGCCATATCTATTCAACATGCTTATACATATCTTCAAACCTCGTGCAAACTATCTTCGATGCCATTTCAAAGATGGTGGTCTTGAGCTTTCCTTTTAACTCTTCTTTTTCTTTTTGAACTTTTCATGTTTGTGTTTCCAATAGGTGGTTTCTAACATTGCTTCTAGCGCCTTTCTTTCATGCTCAACTAGTGGAGATTAGAGCCCTGAGGAAGAAGGTAGTCTATCTCTGTGGCTGATCATCTCCTATTTTAACCTTTCATTTTATTCTATTTGTCCCTTGTTGTCCCTTACTAGTTTTTGAATTTGATCCTTGGTGAATTTAGCCACATTCACATTCAAGTCAGTTGTTTCCACAAGATTTGTCTCTCCTACTCTTTGCACAAAAAGGTGTTAAAAAATTTGATCATGACCAACAACGGAAGGATTTTTTCCTGATGGGTAAAGTGCCCATATCTTTAAATTATTATTATCTGGATTATATCCCAATCTAGTATAGATCTTATCACCAAATTCATCTATCAAGTGCAAGGTTTTGTTCTTTCTTTTCAAAAAAATTTCAAACACAATGGTTGAACTGATATCCCACCCTGGAAGGAGCGTAATCCCAACTTCTTGTAATAATTATCTTCCTCTTCCAACAATCATGTTCTTCATCTCTCTATCAATTTCATGTTAAAGCTCTTTCAAGGCATATGCTTCCTTTTTAGGGTCAATGTCTTTTATCCTTTCCCTTACCACCTTTCCCTTATACTCATAGATGGAAGCCTTGAATTCATAAGTTTGTATGAATGTATCATCTATAATGAATTCTTGACTGGCACGATGTCATACATCATCAGATAGCTCATTAGAAGCTCCAAAAGTAATCACACTCCTTTCAAGTGGCATTTCATATTAGGTAATGATAGGAGTGTTGATTTGTGCAACCTCTTCTTCTTCCTCAATATCATCTTCAACCATGATTGGGGTATCAACTGAGAAGCTCACCTCTAGAGTAGGGTGTGGTGACAAATGACCCAGTGGTGTTATATTTTTTGTTTGTCTCCTAGAGCCAGCACTTCTTCTCTTCTCAAATGCCACCAGAGGTACATCCTTTATTATTTCTTCTTCATGTAGTTCTAGTTACTCAACTCTTTCAATAGGATATTTAATTCCATGAAAGGCTTCCACATAGGATGGGTTATTAGTCATTCTCCAAGCCTCATCCATAACAATTCTATTGTATGTATTTATTCTCATTATCACTTAAATTTCCTTGCAGTTTCTGATGACATCATCCACATATAACTCATGCTCATATCCCTTCAATTTTTGATATATCTTTGCATCATAGATGAAATGCTCAAGGTCAAGCTTTTCTCTCTTGCTTCCCACCAACAAGCCATAATAATCTAGCTTTCTACCAACTAAGTCATACCCTGTATCATTAGTAATAGTGAACTCACCAAAACATAGAGTAGAAGGCATGGAATTTTTCCTTCCATATCTTTTCAAATGCATGAAGGTTGAATAAGGGAATTGTCTTATGATCTCCAAGTATGCAACCCTATTTGGTACATTCTTAGGTAGTAAATATGGTGCTTCCTCAAATCCATATACTCTAAATACAGTATAATTTGCAAACACATATCAATCTCCCCAATTATGGTTTATTTTCCCATCAGGACCCTTCTCCTTTGGTCGGAGGAACCTTTGTACTTCTAGGGATAGATTATAGTCACATTTATGGACAAGAAATTTGTACAAGGGTTTCACAAAATGTTTTTCAAAGTACAAGTAGTGGGATCTCCCACATTTACTATCCCACACAAATGTCCACATTTGCACTGTTCTAGAATTCCCATCACTATCTAGATCTTTTATTCTCAATTATTCTCCCCATATTCCCATCACTTGTCCTTCATACAATATCATATGCATAAGAAGTGAGTAGTGTTTGAAGCTGATAACTTCACTATTTTTCTCAATAGCATTAAGAGCATGGTATTAATGTCCTCAGATAGATACTCTGCATATTCATAGGGCTTGGTATCTTGGCTTTGAATGTCCGCAGCCAAAACTATGGGAGCTATAGTCATGTTAGCAGGGGCATTGACTCCTTGTACTTGGCCAGTTGAATAGTATGTGTATTGATAATATTCTTCAAACAAATCCATAGAGAATAGGGGCCTTTCATCACTAGAAAACCTCCTAGGTTGATTTCTTGGACCCTTGGGCCTATGTAAAGGAAACTTCCACCTCTTATAGATTGTATCCATAGAGCGGTACTCTTCCAAAAAATCTCTCATCCACAATTTCATCTTCAGGGAGGTGTCTAATTAGAAAACCATACAAATATAGTCCCATGTTAAAATCATAAATTGTGATGCATCGTGCAAGTGAATTGCTCTCATTTTTGGATTATAATTTCTTGTCAGTGCTTTAATTAGTTCTATGTTTAAAAAAATATTGGGCATCACAAGTTTTCCTAGATTCAAGTTCCATGGGTTTGAAACTATCCTATATATGTACCTTTTCCTATAGTGATATATGAACAAGTCATAACCCCTGTGCAAAATCCACACATTGATCCCAAATTCTCATGTTTGTCCTCTAGGGTCTCACATGATGGGTTCAATTGAGTTGTTGTCTTTTCTTTTGGCCCAAACCCAGGACACTGGTCTATTAAGTCTTGGTTTAGTGGCCTACTTTCTACTTTTTTCCTCTTGCTCTTGTTTTCTCTATGGTTTTATTCACTTTAACCCTACTTCTATTGTACCTTCAAGCTATCCTCAAAAAATTATGTTCAGTTGAGGCAAGGTGTACTTAATTGAATGAGTGCTGGAAATTCTAAGCTACTCGCCTTTGTCCAAATCCACCCTTTGAATACTTAGCCACAATTCATAGTGAATTTTGATTCCTTAGAGGTTGGATTTATCAAAATTCAACATGCTCAAGCTAGCTCTGGTTCATAAATGGTGCTCGCACCACCTTTCCTATCAACTTGCACATTAATAACAGTTATCTCTTTGATGAATTCATTAGTTAAATCAATCTGGTGATAATCATTTCATATTTTTTCGAAGAGACTTTAATCATAAGGGTATGTGAAGGATCACCATGGAAAAAATAGGCCATTAAGTGGCGAAAAGTTCAGAAAAATTAGAGTTAGGCAACTTGACGTAAAAATTTGAATAAGTTATCTATATTATTTCAAAAATATGTAAGAATAGAATCTGTAGAAAACTGAATGCAGTTTCTAAACTACTGGGCTTATTTAAAAAAAATTCATTTGGTGAAAATTTGAAATTTCAATGCAGTAGTACTTAAATTTCAAGGAAAAAATAAGTAGGCGTTTGTCTGATGACCCTAGAATCACAATAAAATGATAATATTTTTTTATAATATTTTAGATATAAGTAGAGGACTCATGTCTCGATGTGATGCATATTTTTTGTAATTTTTTTCCAAGTAAATAATTAATTATGGATTTTTTATTACAACTTTTAAAAAATATAAAAACTTGTATGTCTAACCACCTTAACTAGGTCAAAACTTAATGAAATTCATTTTTATTTTAATCCTATAGTATGCGAAGCATAGAATGTGGCACATGTTTTAGATTAAAAAAATGTGATATCATTTGAAAGCTATAGATTTTTTTCAATCAGCCTATCAATCAGGACTTTAATCGTAATTCAAATAGAAAATGAATAATAATAATTTATTAAATTCAAAGTAAAGCATAATTTATATTGGTAGAAATTTGAGAATCTCCTTTAAAAATCCTTTTCATTTCATCAATTTTGGATGAAAAAAAGTCGTTAGCCACATACCCCACACATACCCATCGTATCGCCACTTTTTGGCCCATCATGATCCTGCACATACCCATAATGCCTATATCTCTCTTTGATATATCCTTCATCTTTTGAGAAATTTCTAGGAGACATTTAGATTTGTTTCTTCGATGTTGCAGGGTCTCTTCGATATTTACATTTCAAGCTCTTCCCTTATGGTCCCCTTTTGTTGATGAGACTAGCGGATATCTCTTGCCGACAAGCCTATGTCTCCTTGACATATCCTTATCTCTTCCTTTAGTGGTATTACTTGCTAATAATCTCTATGTGACTTTGTCATGTCAACATGAACTGTGGTCACATCTCTCTGATGTCTTTTAGTGTCATCGATAATATGTGTTTACATTTACACAAGAATGTCGGGGAGACTTTTCAAAATGTTTGCTCGATACTTCTATGTCTCCTCAATATGTCATTGTTAGGATGTCGATGAAACCTTGATCAATGTATATTTGATGTCTCTATGTCTCACTGATATTTCATTCCTTGAATGTTGAAGAGACTCTCATAACTCTCTCGATGTCTCCTTGACACTGTAGTTTGTCCACGGTGTTTTACCAGTGACTTATCATTTATTTTATAATAATCTCTCGATGTTTGAGAAATGTTTTTCTGTTTCCTGAGTGCTGAATATTTTACTTGATTTGTTAGTGAGACATTAGATTCTCTCCTCAACATGTTCAAGTCTCTTAGACATATCATTCTTTAGGCTAGTGAGAAGACATATGAATTTGTCTCTTAGACATATCGTTCTTTAGGCTACTGAGAAGACATATGAATGTGTCTCTTAGACATTTGGAAGTCTCATCTATATTTTACATCAGCCCTTTATACTCGTGTCGAAGACACTATGGTGAGACTCTCTTCGATATGGATTTGTGTTGGCGACATGCCATGTGCTAATATGGGAACATTTCAGATAGGGAATTCACTCTAGTGATATGATCAAAGGGCCTTATTTGGTGGTTTATATATGAGGATCTATTAGTGTCAATATTAGAAATATGGACCTATAGAAAAAAACTACAAAGATTTTATTCAAAACAATCTGTGCTTCACTCACTTTTCATTCAATAGATATTACATATATAGAGGACTTGTATATCCTATGTTATAGGAAACATCCTATAACAACTCGTGACTAACAAATAAAAAAATCCTAAATATATGAGTTGTTAAAACAACTCATAATTACAAACAATATTAATTACGTGAGTTATAACAACAACTCACTTTTATTGTAGCAAACATTATTATTCTAACCCATGTGAACAATAATTCCCAACACCCCCCTTAGTGTGAACATGGAGAGAAAGATCATCACACAAATTGGAAACAGAATCATATGCCTATGCATACTTTTAGGTCTGCATACTGCTATCTGGATCTTGTTGCACATGATCACCTACATATGAGAACTTATTCTGCTTTCACTTCCAGTGAACTTATCACCGGCCGACCATACTTCCAAGAAGTGGATGACAGTCAGAGGATCTCTATAGTCAGATGCTCTCTTATACAACTGTTTACAATATCGATGATGTCCACATTCTCCACCCTAGCACTTCCAACTACAGTAAGCCAACTATTGTGGCTCATGATCTCGATTCAAAACGAAAGGCACCCCTCATCAACCTTTCATGGTTTTCACACAGGCTTACCACAAACCCAAACATGAACAAGAACCTCCACCATTTGTCCACCTCGTGTGGTTTTCTAGATCCTCCCACAAACCCTTTCAAGATCCATGAGCTGCATTACACTGGTGCTTTTGTTCACCACTATGCTTGTACATCAGGGAAGTTATAAGGAAATCAACATACATATCACAAACTAGGAATGGAAAATTGTGCATTATTCCCCCCCCACAATGTGAAATTTCCACTTATTCACACAACTAGAAACACTAAAAAAATATAGAAAATGAATTGCCGCCAAAGCTGATAAGCGACCCCGTCGTTGGTGACTGACAAGAGGTCACTAATTGACCTCCAACCTCCGGTGCCTCCAACCTCCAATAAGATTGTTACTTAATTAGCAGATTTGTCTTATGTAGCTCAATTTCAGAGTGTCCCCCACAAATGGATGTCACGTACAAGCGATAGTGCATCCAATTATAATTTTTCATTTTTTGACACTTTTGAATTTTGATAGAAACACTTTTAATGAAATGAAAAAATTAATGACTCTTGAAAATAGACCCTATTCTAAAATGACACAACTTGAATTGATACACTATCTCTATAAATACTAATTTGAATAACTCACTAACACTTGGAGACACTAAAAATATACTAACTAATAAGAATGGACTAATCATTATAAAACTAAGAAAAAATTAACTTCAATCTAAAATCTATTATTAGACACTTAAACTAAATAATACAAATCAAATAATTTAAATCACTCAACTCTTTCACTTCAGAAGCTAAACATCTGTTCTATCCCCTTTGACACATAAATTGCGCAGTCCTTAGCCGAAACATCTCTCCAACACATTTGCATGTTGTAGATGGTCACACTGGAAGAAACAATAGTCGACCACAAAATAAACCCATGTATTGAAAATATGTGTCATAGAAGAAAAGCTTCGCTCAACAAAGCATAAGTAGATGTGAAGTCACACGCATTGTGAGTGGCAGGGACCAACGTGCAAATCTAATACGAGATGCTTGGATTCACTACCTTTCAAGGCCATGGACAATGATGAGAGTATTGAGTTAATGCATTGGAAGACAATGCACCAATGTTGAATAAATGCATTTTCAACATTGAATATCCTCGTGCCTGCACACTATATCAAACATGTCTTATCCTTTGGAATTGACGTTGCATCAGCAAGCTCTCCTTCAGGAACAGATTTCGCTAGGTACGAAAGATTTTTAGGATGTCATCAATGGTAATACACACGTAGGAAAATGAATTCTTCTAACTACATATCATAATTCACCTTAAACTATCTCCAGCATTGCAAGCCAATGGGATTCGCTTCCTTCTTCAATGGAAATAGAGAGATTTTTTTGAGAAAAGATGCTTCTTTCAAACAATAAAATGCACTCGGTGTTATCAACACTGATCAAACCATATCTTCACCAACCAACACCCAGTCCAATGATAAACGAGCTAATGAATGAAGCCATTTGTTCAAAAAATAGATTCAATGCAGGTCACTGCTACTAAATATTGATCTTATCAAAACACCAAATGGATCTCGAATCTGGGACCTATGGAATTTGCGAGGTACCCATAGATAAGAAACACAATTATCTTAATGAATGTGCCTTCAACTAAGTTGACTCCTATTCCATTGTGTGTATGAAATGAAGATAACACCACAACATGCATAACACAAGCCAAGGTCAAAATGCAAATGCCTTCCACATATAATGATTAATATCACCAATGAAATCTCAAGCACTAAGCATAATATCACCATGCAAGTTCTCAGATAGAACAGATAATTTTGTGCTCATATACCCATGGTTTCAGCTAATAAAATGGCAGAAAAGATGACCACGAATGACTAGGGGGCTTGGCAGCTAAAATGGATTCCCTTTCCTTCTACTTCTGAGTCGACTTAGCTCTATAGCAGCCATTCCTCGCACAAGTAATGTAGATACAACGACACCAAAGTCGCTTCTATTTACAATCCAATATAAACTGCTAAAATGGACCCAAAGTGCAGATCTATCTTTCATCGACCTTTTAGAAACTATGCACATATCAAATGATGCATTGAAATGCCACATAGGCACAAGAATGAATTAAGCTCTGATACCATATTAGAAATATGGACAGAAAGAAGCTAAAAATATTTTATTCAGAATAATTTGTGCTTCACTCACTTTTCATTCAATAGATATTACATATATAGGACTTGTATATCCTATGTTATAGGAAACATCCTATAACAACTCGTGACTAACAAATATACAAACTCCTAAATATATGATTTTTTAAAACAAATCATAATACAAACAATATTAATTACGTTTAGAGGGTGATCCCACAATAGTGGTTTACAGTTTTTGGCCAAACTAGACACTAAAATTATTATTTTTAAATAAATCTTCACATTCAAGCACCTATAGCGGCTAAACCATGAGGAATTTGAAGATGATGAAAACTAGAGTCTCATCACATTTTGTCTATAGATTCTAAAAGTATTTTTTTTCAAAAAATTTGGAATCAGATTGCACTTCTTTTTCCATCTCCCACAAAAACTGGTTTTTTTTAGAAAACAACATTTTTAAAAAGTGGCGCAGACTGTATAACACATAAATCTTTTTCCATGAAGGGTAAAATTCTAATTCTTTCGAATTTAGATTTGTGACTCCAATATCTAGTGCTTCCACTTGGTTATATAGTTTTTCATTGAAGTTTTTTTCTTTAATCAAGTTTCGAAGTCAAACCAATTACAATTCAGACATAGTGCAACCGTATAACGCATAACTTTTTTTGTATATATCAAAATTCAATTTAGTTTTTTGTTGGATCAAGGACTTCAATATTTGGTGCACTCATATTTTTCAAATTTTTTTTTGATAATCTGCTATTTTTCCACATGTGTAGAACAAAGACCTTCTTTTTCGATAAAAAACCTATGTTTAATAAAACTAAAAAAAAAAACATAATAAAACCAAAACATAGTAAAATTATATTCGTTGGATAGCTCGTTCTGAGGACTACCTGATTCTAGTTGGGTTTGTGAATATTCCTCCATTTTCATCCTCAACTAGAGCTTTGTAGTCCAAAATTTAGGTTTTTTTTGTGTCTCAGGTGGGGGATGAGAAATTAGGGGAGTTCGTTCGAACCAAGGTTCATTCAAACCCTGGTTCATTCAAACCCCCTTCAATATGCCTTTTTTCTTATTTTTTTTGGCAGGAACTGTGGGCCCAATAATAAATAGGTTCACTCGAACCCTAGTTCAGTCGAACTTGTAGGTTCATTTGAACCCCTAAAACCAATTTTTTTTCCATGGAGTCATTTTTTCTTAGTTTTCCTTCCTCCATCAAATTGTAAACTACTATTGTGGCTTCACTCGTGAGCTATAACAACAACTCACTTTTATTGTAGCACACATTATTATTCTAACCCATGTGAACAATAATTCCCAACAGTCAACCACCATGAAATGGGAATGGAACATATGGTGAGTGTGGGAGGATGGGTGAAAATGAGAGTATGCAAAAATAACCAAGGTGGATTTTTTGGCTCCAACAGGGTTAATGCAAGAAGTTGGGTCAAAAATAATCTCAAAAAGTGGAAGCATTTTTGCTGTTTTTCAAAAAAATTCACACTTGCACTGAAAATTTAAGGCACTTACACAATGAATCTTAAAAAAATTCAGAACAATGAAATTTAGTATTTTGAATCTAGTTTCCAATTATGTAATTTATTCAAATACCCAGATGATAGAAATTAAATTTTGATATGGATGTATAAAAACCACTTTTTAAAAGTCTTTTTTTACCATACCATGCATGTGTACGACCACCACTTTTTGACCCAAATAAAAGTATTTTTCTAATTCCTTTTGGGGAAAAATAGCTAACAACTTGAACATTGATGAGGATATTTTTTTGTAATTTTTTTTTGAATTTTTTTTGTCCTTAATTGTTGTTTTTTAAAATAAATGTGTACGGACAACATCATTGGATCTAAACTAAACATTTTTTGAATCTTGTTTTTTCATTGTGTAGATAATTGTTTGACTATTGATGTCATATATTTTTTTTACAACAAAATTAACCAAAAAAAAGTTTGATATTTCAAGTTTATGGACTAGTTTTCTTAGAAATTAATTGAAAAATAACAAATATAATCGAATCTTAAGAAAAATTATATATTTGGAAACTAGACATTGTGTTCTCTGATGGGTTTTAATTTCATAGATTTATTTAGAAAAAAATTTCATCAACCATATTGCTAAAGTTGGACATTTCTCTTGAACCTGTCTTAGTTTTTTAGTTGCAGGTCAAAGGCTAAGGGTTGGGTTGCCAAGCCTTTCCTGAGCCTAAAACTAAGGTAGCATGTGGGTTAAAGATTCAAAATTTTAAAAACATGTATTCCAACTGTGATGATGACCGTGAGGTCCAGAGGTGACATTATATGAGGATGACTGCCAAATTCGTGAAGGGCATCACTTTATATTTGGTCCCTGATAAAATTTTCAAAGATGACAATATTCTTGATGAAAAGTATAATGCTTTAATTAATTTTCCATTACCAGTGATTTACTGGAATGACCTGGAGGTCACAAACTTGAATGTTGTCACCTGCCCAATAGAGCAGAGAACTAGAGAATGGTCAAATGACCGGATAGCCCAACAACAGGAACAAGGTGTAGAGCTAACTTACGGGGAGCTCAGAGATGGCATAGAAAGTGAAACAGGTAGTGGTGCCACTACGGGCTCTTTAGGTGAGGCTCCCAAGTCTCCACCTATTACTAGATCAAGAAAGAGGAAAGACACATCCGAGCAGTAGCAAAAATAGAAAGTATACACTCAAAATTCAACTGAAGGGCCGAGAATTCCAAAGAAGCCAAAGAGAATGAGAACCTTTGTTCCTGACATGTTGGCCATTAAAGAAGAGGGGTCTCCACCCCAAGAAAAGGAGGGAGAAGTTGAACGACCATGATCACCACCACCCACCACTACTGCACTCTCATTAGCTATTGTCACTGCACCATCTCCTTCCACTCCTCAATCATGGACATGTCTCATCTCCACCTATTGTGGACATATCTGTCCACCTCAACTTTTCTTTTCTAACTACCCCTATGGTGGTGCTTGATTTTTCTTCCTCCACCACTTCCCCACTATCATCTTCTTCACTCCTGCCTCCTTTGCTAACTATGTCTACTCTCCCACCTTCCTTTCCTACAACCTCCATGACACCCCTCACTTTAGCACACACCTTTGCCTTGTATCTACAAAACATGCTGGCCATCTGAACTTTCTGAGGTAATCCTCAATTCTCAAGTTAAAATGCTAATGGCCCAGCTTGTTGCTACCTTGTGTCTCCCTCCACCTACTAAGCCGCCTAAGATGGAGGTTACTATGTAATTTTCTAAAGAAATGGAGAGGCTAAGCGTAGAGAAGCCCAAAGAAGAAGCAATGGATATCACCGAAGAACCTGAAGATTTGGATCTTGAGGACTACTTTGAGCATCTTAAGGGAGGAATAAGGGTTTATTTAGATGAAGTAGTCTTCGATGAAGAAGGGAAACAAATGCCTAAGGATGGGGATGCAAGAAAACTAGACACTTACTATGAGGTTGAGACTTTAGACCAAGAACTTGAAGGAGAACAACTCGAGGAACATAAGAACGAAGAAGCAATCCTAGAGGAACATCTTTCTAAGGAAGGGAAAACAAATACAGGAATTGATACAAGAAAATTTGATGAGCTCCTAGGAATTGGCTGAGATGAGGGCCTACAACATAAGGAAGTGGCTCTGAAAGGAGAACAAGAGAAAGACAAAGAAGAAGAAGAAGAGAACATAGAAGAAAAGGATGTTGAGCTAGATAAAGGTGTTGAAATTCAGCATGGAGAAGACAAAGGGGCAACATGGGAAGAAGGTATTACTAAAAAGAATGTAGAATCTACTGAGTCTAGTAAGGGAAAGGAAATATTGCAAGAAGAGGAGCAGAGCAAAGAAGAGGAAAACATCAAAAATGCTCATGGGCATGATGAGAATGAAACTTCAAAGGAACAAGAGGAATGAGAGAATAATGAATCCACAAATCATTAAACAGATGTTCCCTCATGGCTGGAGTAGTAGCTAGAAAGAAAGGCTCCTATGCTTGCAGACCCCAAGGCCCGCTTAGAAGCAATACTGGCACAAGCACAAGTAAAGACTAGGAAAGAGAAGAAATAAAGTATAAGGTCACACATCACTATAGATGCTTTAGGATCTAGAATATTGCAAGTAGCTACTCCGACCATGGGAAAGGATGTAGATGCTCTTCAAGGAAAATATTATCAAGTGACGACCATCAACCTAGGCCTGACATCTTGAGCTCAAAATATTGATGAGTTTTAGGGGTCCGTCTCTACCATCCTTCAACAAATAAACAAAGATCAATCAACAAAGGAAGAGTTGAAAGTGCAAGTTGTAGAACTGACTGCCTATATACAACAATGGACAACATTAGGAGAAGAAGCTCCAATAGAATTTCCTACACTTGCCTTGTTGTCAGAGGAGGAGGTTAATAAAATGGAGAAAATGAGGAACTCGACCAAGTCTACTTCTAACTAGTTCAAGAGAGTCGTCAAGAAACGAGAGACAAAGGCATCTATTGTGCATCCAAGATGCACAATGAATATAAGGTTTTGCAAAAAGAAGTGGAGCAAGAGATGGAGATCTACAAAGAGTTCCCGAAACTCTATAGAATACATACCTGAAACTATAAAGCATTCTCAAGCTCTCCTGAGAAATTTGGGAAAAGGAGTTGTGCTACCCAAAGAAGACCATTGGCTTCCTGAAGCATGGCTGCTAACTTTTGAATATAGGAAAGGAGTTTTGGAAAAGACTTTGCTAGAATTGGAGGCCAATCATGAGTGGATCATAGATCATCGAGTTGAATGTGATGATTACTTGAAGCTGATGACAGGGTATGAGATACCTGAACTGGAGATAGATCGAGAGGCTATCAAGTGTGAATAAAAGAATGGAGCAAGGATTCGGTGACACCTTTTCGGTAGACTTCATGGATTTTGTTGAGTGAGCCTTCTCAAAGTAAGAACAAATGATGAGAACTAGACCAAAATGCATAGAGCATCGAGAGCAAATGGTGGAAGGATTCAGGAGAGTTGCCTTCCAGATCTCTAAATTTGACCTCTCTAAAGAAAAGAAGTTGTTGGCTACCATTAGAAAGTTTGTTGAATATGCTATGCTGCAGAAGGAAGCTATAAATTCCATAATAGATGATGAACATTTGCTAAAGTAGTTAAAAGGTCAAAATCAGCTAGAAGACAAAATAAACTACACGACAAAATAGGAAAAAGACAAAATAGTCTATTTTTATATTGTAAAATTTGTATTTTTATTGGGTGATGTGAAAACCCTAAACTAGAATGAATTTGAGTCATGGGTGATCCCACAAAGCTGGTTTACAATTTCTGGGAGGAGCTGATTTTTGCTGAAATCACATATTTTTACAAAATATAATGATTTAAGCCTTAAAAGGTTCCATTTAAAGAATTCCAATTTAAGATGGTTTGATCAAACTACCTTAAATCAAACCCCCTTGGATAGAACCCCACTATTTATAAACCATACCTATAACAAAGTCTCCTTTACACTTATCAAAATGCTGATAAAAAACCACTTTTGATTTACCTTTTGGGGGATCAAATGAATTTATTTAAAATTTATTTTTTGTAAGTATGTAGTCCTTATTATAAGCTTCCTGAAAAGTATAATTTTAAATAAATTTAATTTCATTATTATATTTATTTTTTATTTCTCGTGAATGTAGGCTTTTTGTCAGATTATTAAAAAAAAAAATTAAAAATATTAGTGCACCAAATATTGAAGTCCTTGATCCAACAAAGAAAAAAAATAATTTCATACATATTATGCTATGTCTGAATTATAATTGGTTTGATTTTGAAACTTAATTAAAGAAAAAATATTCAATAAAAAACTATCTAACCAAGTGGAAGCACTAGATATCAGAGTTACTAATCTAAATCCGAAAGAATTAGAATTTTATCCTTCATGGAAAAGAAGTTATGCGTTATACGGTGAGCGTCACTTTTTAAAAATGTTGATTTCTAAAAGAAATAGTTTTTGAGGGAGATGGAAAAGAAGTGCAATTTGATTCCAAAATTTTTGAAAAAAATATATTTAGAATCTATAGAAAAAATGTCAAGAAACTCTAGTTTGTATCATCTTCAAATTCCTCACGGTTTAGCCACTATAGGTGCTCGAAAGTGAAGATTTAGTTAAAAAAATTATTTTAGTGTCCGGTTTGGCCAAAAATTGTAAACCACTATTGTGGGATCACAATCATTCATTATAAAGCAATCTTGTCCATTCATTCTACTTTTTCAAAACTATAAATAGGGGCATCCTCTCATTTTCAAAGGGAGAGATGAGTTGTTACAATGTAAAGACATTTTGCTGCAATATACGAGAAAAGCATCAAGTTGATGGTTTCTTGTGTATTTTTCATTATGTGTGTGTGATTCAGCCTCCAAAATTTTGTTTCAACATTGTTCATTTAAGTTTTAGTTCATTTTATGTTAGTAGCTCATGTTCAACTTTATGGGTGGATGTATGTTGTGGTGTTTGATGCATTTCCATCTCATACTTTTTGTAATTTGTTGATGACAAATTGTTTTGTAAAGTTAGTCTGCGCTATTTCATATGTTGCACTTAAGTTCAATTATATGTTCATGCTAAATAGGTGAATGCACAATCTAAAAACATGCAAAGAGCCTTAGAAGATTGCACTAGTTTTGTGATACTGTAGGATATCCTTGGTTATGTAAAACTCAGTTTAGGAGTCTATCCACTACAACATTAGACATTGTTACTGTTCATCATAGTTTAAGACTTAGGAAAACTTCTAAACCCTTTAACCTTTTGAATTTTCTTTTAAATCTAAGTAAAACATATAATCCCAACATCACAGTAAATCCAAATCTAATGATTTAATGAAGTTTCAGACTACTGTCCAAGCATTTATTGTCATTGTTCATCCATTTCTAGAATTTTGAGACTCCATTGAAGGCCCATGAAACTCCATGCTTAGTCAAGCATAAATGCCCCTGTTGATTACCAGCAAATCACATCAAACAACTGGGTTGTTTTTGCAAAGTCATTACCTAACACCCGAGAGACCTTGGGGTGATTTTTTGAAACCCAATTGCAAATTTTCACCTTTCAAGAGAGGCATCACACTTGTGTGTATTCTATGTTGAGAAGTGCAAAAACACCCATCAACATAGTTCATGTTAGACCACCTCAAAGGAAGATATGTGATCAATTTAATTTAGTGGACCATAGATGTAGATTCTTACATCTTCGTAGTATACCACATCTATAGGAACCTTTGAAAAAGTGCCATCTTTGTCAACCTCCATCACCTTGAATATGAAATTTTTATATTTTAGCCTAGGTTTTTCCACAACATCAATCACTTGTGATGTCGCCATTGATTTACCTTCTGAAACCTTCAAATTCAGTCGCTAGGGTTTCACATAGATAGCTTGAAAGCCATTTCTCTCTTCTCTACTTCCAAACATAAATGTGTTTGATTACAAATGAGGTTAAATCATACAAATAACACATTAAAATCCTTTCATATGTCCATTCCACCATAAATGAATTCCTAATTTTTAAGCAAACCTTTCGCCAAAATTCTTTGTGTTATCACAAGGATGCAAGGATGCTCAACTCACCTCTGCAAATATTTTTCTTACTCCGTACAACCTTGATCAAAGGGTTCAACATTGCTCGACAAACTTTCTCACCAGAGGAATTGATCCAATTCATCTTCTATGTTGAAATATTCAACATTTTATCCTTTTGAGGGGGCTAAATGATTTGAAAATGATAGATCCTCCTAAGATAATGCTTTATCTCAGTTTGTCACTAGGATTTTGTGCAAAATGCACAAGCATAGAATCATCATTCTAAACATTCTCTTGACCTTGCTTCTCTTTCCAAAAAAAATTGTTTCCCTTTTTTTACTGAGTTAGGGTTTCATCCTTCTTTTGGTTCTAAATAGGTGGCTTCACAAAATCACTCCTACAAAAGTTTTATTTATGCCCAACCTTATTGAAATTGTAGCACACAATATTGTGCTCTAAAAGAAAGTTATTCCGCCTAACTTTAGTTCTACACTCTATAGCCTTATGACCAAAATTATTGCAAGCATAGCAATATCAATGAAAAGAAATAGCATCATATATTTGAGGCACAAATGTTCTTCTACTCATGTAGTTATTCCTTCTTTCTCTAGATCTACACTCAATAGTCTTATGCCAAAATTTATTGTAAGAATAACAAGAACTTTGAAAAGATTGAGTGAACCTAGTGGGGGTATGTTGTCTAGCAGGTGAAGGACCTGTAAATCTCCTTTTTTTATGGTTTGAAACAAATCCACCTTCTTCCTTCTTGCTATCTTGATTTGATTTTACATTTCCAAAGGGTTTCTTCTTAGGTTCTTTAATGCAAGCTTTCTCCTTCTTTGTTTGAAACTTTCCTTCTACCTTGAAATTCTCATTTAGGTTTGTAGATGGACTAGTTATTCGACTTTTACCTTTTTCAAAACCAAGGCCTGATTTTTCTTTTGATGGCTTTTGAAAGCTGATTATCTCATGAAGAACGTCAAAACCTCCTTTTAGCTTCAGGCCTTTGTTAATTTGTTATTTTTCTTTATCCAGTTCTTTCCTTAGGGAAACAATCTCTTCTTCAAGCTTGGGGCATTTAGCATTTTTGTCAATGAGCTTGGTATTCATGCAATCTATAGTTCTTTTACTTTCTTCAACTTGGACTTTCAATTTTTCAATTGTTTTTTTTTTAAGTTTGTATTGAAGTTCTTCATTCTTTTCTCTTTCTTCATCCAAATCATTTAGGGAAAAAATGATTTCTCCTTCATAATCTACTAGACAATCTTATTTATTGAATTCAAATTCAAATTCATCATCCTCCTCATGATGTATGACCTCTTCTTTCAAAGAGCTATTTTTTTGGGGTGTTGTGTCATTCTCCATGTGTTCCAAACACAAGATCTACCTCAACTATTAGGCTTGTATCAAGGAACCTTTCTTTGATATCAATAGTTGAACACACCAGAATACTGAGAGGGAGGGTGAATCAATATGCATCAAAATTCAATCCCAATCAATGATTGTTGATACCATTTACTTGCATTCAACTACTTAATCAAAAAATGAAAGAAGATAAGCATTCACACTAAATTAACAAAGAGTGAAAGGGATACTTAGATCTAGACGCCATAATGAATATTTTATTGAAATATGCACTCATTAATCCAAATTTGAATTAAGCTATTAGATATACAATAGTTGAGCTCCAATAGAATGATAACATGTATGTGCTCTATCTAGGGTCAACACCACACTAGTAACCTTAATTTGCAAATTAATGACTACAATCCTATTTGTGGCTTCGATCCTACAATGAAAAATCTAAATTATGTTTTTCTTGTCTTCAAAAACATGTTTTCTTATATGTAATTCTAGCTAGGTGGTGCCTAGAAGTAATAGTACCACTTGCTATCAAGTGGGGGAATTCACTACTTTTCTTGATTATAGTCAAGCCTTATGTATCAATTGAAGGGTGTATAAACAAAATCAAAGACTCGACAAGAAAAATGCAAATGCCTATGTATCTATTTGTATGTATGCCAATGCTAATACAATCATCTAGAATAAATGCTCTCCATGGAAAAATCATGTGCCAAATGAGTGGTTTTCTAAATGACCTATAGTTTTGTCCTTTTAAGCAATACCACATCATTCATACTGAAATATTTCATGCTTTAGGTGATGGATGAAAACTAGCTCGAATCAGATTGACTTGGGTTCATGATAAATTTGAATTTGAAAAATGAGATCCAAAACTGCTCTAACAATTCTAATCTATGATTAAAACCACTAAATAATTTTGATCGAAAAGATCAAGAAAATAAAAGATTGGATCTAAATTAAACTCATATTTTAAGTAAATTTTAGAAATTTAACACGAATGGCAAATACCAACCTGTAAATAAAAATGCAAAGTGAACACTACTCCCTTCTTTAAAATAGAAATGACAAAGAAACCAATGAGAAATATTGATTAAAAAAATAAAAATCCACTTTTCCTCTCTCTAAGAACTATAACATGACCTCGGTGCTGCTGAAATACTATATAGTTGAGCCACGTAAGAAACATAATCGTGGTTATGTAGATGGAGTATATTTGTTATTGAATACAATGGTTTCAATGGCATTCACCTTTATGTCAGCTTTTCATTGTTAAGAAATGCGTCTCTATTTATAACAGAGGCGAACCGGCACAAAGTGGAGCAGTATGTTTTCCCAAACATGAAATAACTTTATAATATGTTCCATCTGTTCAGAAAACCTATAATCAATCGGTAACGGAACTTTTAGAACTGAAACATTCCACCAACTCGGAATTCGGTGATTCAACAGCCAAGTTAAACACCAAACCGTCATGGCTTTCAGAGGTACGGTAGCTTGGAAAATACACCTGGAAGTTAGCGAAAAGTGGCATGAAATTTTGGAATAATAAAATCTTGATGAGAAAGATGTTCGGGTAATAATCAAATAAAAGTGATCAAGGAAAATACACCAGTAGTAGGTGCGTCTGTATCTCTGTTTCATACATTGCCGCATGCTTTCCATGCCGAGGAAAAGTAATTACACCTGTACTGTTCTCATTTCCCGTCCTGCTTGCACGATAAGTTTGGCTGAAGGGATGAAAAAAAGTAGGCAAAAAACTGTATTAGATGGCCCCACGAAATTGGTTGCTATTTTGAGCTGTGTCGGTGGTTCATTCATTGAGGTATTTGATCTGCTCGGGTACTCTGTCATTGCAGAAGCATGAAAAACCTTTCGCCTGGAACCACATATAATGCCTCCCATTTGGCCTGGCCCTCGCCTGCTTTTTATCTCTTTATTGGAGTGGCGGGTATGTCGGCTCTTATCGGCTTTGCCTCACTCATTCTTGTCTGTACTTGGTGCAGATTGATCACTGTCAGTCGGAGACATGGTAACCGTAAGCAGAGCCTTGGCTCTCTGGAGTCTGGCCCTGTTAAGCCTGAGATCATAAGCTCTAACGACCAGGAACAGGATCAGAAAGTGCTTGTTATTATGCCTGGTCATCACAAACCCACTTTTCTTGCCACACAACTGTATTCTGTGGGTGGTAATAGTGTACCTAGTGGACTGTAATGTCA
The DNA here is from genome assembly GCA_007258455.2 of Sequoia sempervirens. NCBI lineage: Eukaryota > Viridiplantae > Streptophyta > Pinopsida > Cupressales > Cupressaceae > Sequoia > Sequoia sempervirens. Next base: position 181,072,130 of record VDFB02168118.1, read on the forward strand.
CAAACGCTGGATGGGAGAATTTTGCTTGCAGCTTCTTCTTCTTCTTCTTCATCTTTATATTTGCTTAGATGTGCTGCAGTAATTGAAATCGATATGAGGCTCCATAATGGTATAGGCATTGAACTAGCAAAAGGGATTCGTGAATGTAGAAAATTTTCTGCATGATTTTGTTTAGAGTAGAGCTTGTGATAATAATAAAAATGCAGATTCCTTTTCTCTGTCATTAGATGTGAATGGATTATTTCATCGCTGAATTGGTAGAGGAAGAAAAAACCCATTAACTTTGTCGGTTCGGATTTAAGATTTCTTGGCTGTTTTGGGACTAACATTACTAAGACATTTTAGCCTCAGCTGTCAGCTAGAAAATACATGCAGACCCCTGGCGCTGCCTCTGCCTCTGTCTCTGTCTCCGCCTCTGCCTCTCACACTATAACACTGTATTGCTCACTAAATGATTAAATTATGACGAACTCTAACAAAAGAATTCGTTAAAGAAGTATATGTTATGTATGTGATGACTATTCAGAACATTGATTATAAAATTATTACATTTTTCTATGTCTGTCAATTTCTTTACACAGTTTGGGATTGTAAGACGTTTTGTAGTTCAAAATTAGGTTCCATAAAAAGTTCTGCAGAGACAGAAAGAGAGTAATAATGAGAAACAAATCTAAAGTTCAATATCGAGTGATATGCCACTGTAATACTGAAAACTGTGGAATTTCCACAGTTCATGTATTGATTGTGGAATCAAATTGTATATATTTTTAATTGATGTTGTAGATCGAACTTGTCTATCATTAGAATAGAGAATATTAATATTAGAAGAATGATCAATGGATCTTTGATCTGTTGGTGAAGTTGAATGGTTCTTAATGAGTCTAACAGAGCTCCTACATCATAAGGGATGAGGCCGGGATTGTGCCCCAATGAATTTCGTAGAATAGATACCCCTCAATCCTTGACTTTTAGTTGAAGAGTTTCAGTCCAAGAAGGCTCGTATAGGATAACTACAAATAATTTATGGATGACCTCCATAAAAAATTAATAATAATAATATTAGAAGAATGTTTATAAATTTATCTTACTTGTTTGTCATTATGGAGAATATTTCAAAAATTACTTGACATCTCACCATTTGATAAAAGAAAAAAAACAATTTATTAATGAGGATTGGGTTTCTGGTAGAATGAAACAATCATAACAATTAGTATTATATCATACTATTGACTCTCTACAGACTCCTTTTCATCACTGAATATAATTCGAAACTCTTAAAACTCTAGTATTTTGAACCCACAATACACTGATCTCTGTAAACTGAAGATTAAAAAAGGGACAAAAATGTCATTCCGTGGAGAACTATCTTTGTAATATCAGATCTGTCATTGACAGCACATCCAGAGGAAACTGTCTACATTGGAGATAAAATTTATTACTTTAAAAATAATCAGTTTTTTTTTATTGAAGTATATTTGAATGTTAAAAAAACAAGAATATATTTTTAAAATTATAAAAAAAAGTCCGAAATATCTTTTTAAAAAATGTTAGTATATAATGTGAGATAAACATAGGAGATCTACAAAAATATATAATTTTAACATATAATTATTTTATAACAAGTGATAGAATTGATAGAGGCAAAAGTTAATAAAAAGAAAATAAATACCACAAAAGATAAATTGAAACCAAAACCAATACATAGAGAATATGCAGTTTACTCACTAATAGAGAAAGTAAATAGAGATTGGAGATTTTAAAAATATATAATTTTAACATATAATTGTTTTATAATAAATGTTTAAAGTTGTATGTCTTTTAAAAGTTATTAGATTTACATTTATAGAGAGAGAATCTCAACTTTGATTTTGTCAAACCTCATTAAGTACAAGCCATTCTAAACTAACCTATTTATTATTATAAATAAATATTGTTCAACTAAAATTGATTTGGTCAAACCTCATTGAGCACAAGTCATTCTAGACTAACATATTTATTATAAATAAATATTGTTCAACTAAAATTGATTTGATCAAACCTCATTAAACACAAGTCATTCTAGACTAACTTAATTATTATAAATACCCGAAAAGTAGAGCGTCTTCTACTTTTAGTACCTTCTTTTAGATTTTGTGTCATTCAAAACATAAGAATAAATGAAGAATTATTAATATGTGTGTCTTGAATGTTGAAACCATGTAATTAATGGACTACAAATATTTCTATATGACATATGAATAGATTTTTTAAAATTATAAAAAAATATAGGTTGAAAATCTTTTTGACTGTTAGTAAATATAAAGTGAGATAGAGAGAGGAAACTTCACAAAATTTATAATTTTAATATATAATCATTTTATAATAAATGTTTAAATGTTGTGAAAATAAATATTTTGATGGGACAATTTGTATTCATTTATCAATGATTTTTTTAAATTTAATTATGTCCAAGGTGTTCCCTCTATGGACAGAGGCAAGTTGGTATGTTAAATCAATGGTGTAGACTCTATAAGAAGGGATGCAAGACAATCAAAATGATTCGGAGCATTGGTATGTTAAATCAACGGTGTAGACTCTATAAGAAGGGACACATGACGATCAAAATGATCTGGAGCTTTCGTTTCCAGTCTCCCTTATTTGTTTATAGGCAAAGTCTTTCAAATGGTGCAAAGTAAATATACTTTAATCTGAATGTTTTAAAGTAAATGACTATGTATCTATTTGTATGTATGCCAATGCTAATACAATCATCTAGAAATCAATGCTCTCCATGAAAAAATCATGTGCCAAATGAGTGGTTATGTGAATGGCCTCTAGGTTTGTCCTTTTAAACAATACACTAGCATTCAAATTTAAATATTTCATGTTTGAGTTGATGGATGAAAACTTGCTCAAATCATATTGACTTAGGTTCATGATAAATTTGAATTTGAAAAATCGTATCCAAAACTGCTCTAACAATTATAATCTAAGACTAAGACAACTAAATAATTTTGATCGAAAGAATCAAGAAACTAAAAGATTAGATCTAAATTAAACTAATATTTTGTGTAAATTTAACACCAATAACAACCCCTAAATAAAAATACAAAGTGAACACTACACTAAAAATCATAAAAAATAAAAAATAAAAACCCACTTTTTCCTCTCTAAAAATTATAACATGACTTTGGTGCTGCTGAAATATTATATAGCTGAGCCATTTTGACGTATAGAAACATAATCATGGTTATGTAACCAAAGGATGAAGTATATTTCTTATTGAATACATTGGTTTCAATGGCATTGACCTTTATGTCAGCTTTCCATTGCTAAGAAATGCGTGTCTCTATTTATAGCAGAAACGAACCGGCACAAATTGGAGCAGTATGTTATCCGAAACATGAAAGAACTTTATAATATTTTACATCTTTTCAGAAAACACTAACTAATCCACCGTTTAGTTGGGTTCTCACCGATTCGTAATATTTTGTAATGGATGCTCATCACTCACAAATTACAGTGAAATTCAGAGTAAAAAGCCTAGAAAACCAGCTTCATTTACACAGTCTGATACGTGAGTTTGACACCTAGCTTCCTAAGATTACCTTCTCTTTCTTTTTGGCTTTTTTGAGTTCTCCACAATTAAACATTAGGCCTTAAAATGAGGTTTACTGGAGTAATACATAATTGAAATACATAAATTTTGATCTTCAGTACAAGTGATAAAATTTCCAAGATAAAGTGAACGGTCGCTATAATCAATCGGTAACGAAACTTTTGTAACTGAAACAGCCAAGTTAAAACACCAAACCGTCATGGCTTCCAGATGTATGGTAGCTTGGAAAATACACCTGGAAGTTAGAGAAAGGTGGCATGAAATTTTGAAAGAATAAAATCTTCATGAGAAAGATGTTTGGGTAATAATCAAATAAAAGTAGTGAATGAAAAACAAAATTTTATTACTAGTTTTGCAGGTGCTTTTGTATTTGTAATTTAAATTAAGATCAAATCTGATTCATACATTGCATTGAAACGGATGTTTTCTATTATATAATTGCATGCCTTCCTTTTCCTGAGGAAAAGTAAGTACACCTGTACTGTTCTCATTTCCCGTCCTGCTTGCACGATAAGTTAGGCTGAAGTGGTAAAGAAAGTAGGGAAAAAGCTGCATAGGACGGCCCCACGAAATTAGTTGCTATGGTGTGCTGTGGCGGTGGTTCATTCATTGAGGTATTTGATCTGCTCGGGTACTCTGTCATTGCAGAAGCATGAAAAACCTCTCGCCTGGAACCACATATAATGCCTCCCATTTGGGATGGCGCTCGCCTGCTCTTTATCTCTTTATTGGAGTGGCGGGTATGCTGGCTATTATCAGCTTTGCCTCACTCATTCTGGTCTGTACTTGGTGCAGGTTGATCACTGTCAATCGGAGGGATGGTAACCATCAGCAGAGCCTTGGCTCTCTGGAGTCTGGCCTTGTTAAACCTGAGATCATAAGCTCTAACGACCAGGAACAGGAACAGAAAGTACTTGTGATTATGCCTGGTGATCACAAACCGACTTTTCTTGCCACACAACTGTATTCTGTGGGTGATAATAGTGTAACTAGAGTGGACTCTAATGTGACAAACGCTTGATGGGAGAAACTTGATTGCAGTTTCTTCTTCTTCTTCTTCGTCTTCATATTTGCTTAGATGGTGCTGCAGAAATCGATATCGGGCGCCATAATGGTATAGGCATTGAATTAGCAAGGGATTCGTGAATGTACAAAAATTTTCTACATGATTTTGTTTAGAGGACAGCTTGTGAGAATAATAAAAATGCAGATTCTTTTTCTCTGTCATTAGATGTGAATGGACTGTTTCATCGCTGAATTGGTAAGAGGAAGAAAAACCCATTAACTTTGTCGGTTCGGATTTTAGTTTTCTTGGCTGTTTTTGGACTAACATTACTAAGATATTTTAGCCTCAGCTGTCAGCTAGAAAATACATGCAGACCCCTGGCGCTACCTCTGCCTCTGTCTCTGTTTCTGTCTCTGCCTCTGGCTCTACTTCTGCCTCTCACACTGTATTGCTCGCGAAATGATTAAATTATGACGAACTTTAACAACAGAATTCGTTAAAGAAGTATATGTTATGTATGTGATGAATATTCAGAACATTGATTATAAAATTATTACATTTTTCTCTTTCTGTCAATTTCTTTACACAGTTTGGAGTGTAAGCCGTTTTGTAGTTCAAAATTAGGTTCCATAAGAAGTTCTGCAGAGACAGAAAGAGAGTAATAATGAGAAACAAATCTAACAATCGAGTGATATGCCACTGTAATATTAAAAACTGTGGAATTTCCACACTTCATGTAGCATTTAAAAGATTGATTGTGGAATCAAATTGTATACATTTTTAATTGATGTTCTAAGTCGCACTTAGTCTATCATTAGAATAGAGAATATCTCTAATCGAATAGAGAATATCAGTATTAGAAGAATGCTAATAAATTTCTCTTATTTGTTTGCAATTATGAAAAATATTTCAAAAAGTTGCTTGGCATCTCACCATTAGGTAAAGAAAAACACAGTCTACTCGTGAGGATTGGGTTTCATTTAAAATGAAACAAACATAACAATTTACTATTATATCGGACCACCATGTCACTGAATATAATTCAAAACATCAATGTTGATTTTAGAAAGTCTCTTAAATTTTTTTCATAACTTTGAACCCACAATACATTGATCTCTGTAAATTAAAGATTAAGAAAGGGAGAAAATTGTAGATTCCGTGGAGAAATCTCTTTGTTAATATCAGATCTATCATTGACAGTGGCTCTAGGAAAATTATCTGCCAACAATTCACTGTGGGAAAGTTTACTGCCATGACAAATTCACCTCAAGGAAAATTCACCATCCCGTGGTGAATTGGTGGTGGTGAATTTGGTGAATTGCCCGTGGTGAATTTTCCTTGAGGTGAATTTGTCACGCTGGGAATTTTTCCATGGTAAATTATTGACAGTGAATTTTCTGACGGTGAATAGCTGAATGAATTTACATGATGTCATTGATAACATATCCAGAAGAAACTGTCTACATTAAAGATATAAAATAAAAGTATATAATTGCTAAAAAGTAAGACCGAATTTGTGCTCCCTTTTGTCATGGTGTGGAATGGGGATTTGTACTTCAAAAACTTTTTATGCCTTGCCAAAGAGCACTCAAAAAATCTTTTCCACCATGTTGGAAGGCATCCAAAAGAATGCTATTTTTTTATTATATAATGTGCAAGGTATTTTACTTCTGTACTTGTGTGCTTTAATAATTCTTGAAATTCCACCAAATACATATATAATTCAACTGAGAAATTGGATAAGGATGACAACGAAAAGCTCACTGCTTCCTGACACGCGATCATTACCAAGCCACAGACGATGCTCTGTGATAGTACATTATCATTTTTTTGTTTTTTGTTTTCTAAAATAGTTTTATTTTCCTTGCTTTTCTGGGTATTTTTTGAAAAAAAAGTTAAAAATTGATAAGGATGGATATGTGTTTTTTTGTTTTTTTTTTTATTTCATTGGTAGACTGCAGGAATCGGGTAGCATAAGGATGGATATGTGTTATTAACTGAGTGTGACAAAGATATATTTTGCTAATGAATGTTTTTGGGTGAAACTTTATTACTTTTATTTTTTATTTTAAAAAATAAAAAATAAAAAATAATCAATTTTTTTTAACTGAAGTGTTTTGAATGTTGAAACAACATAAATATATTTTTTAAAATTATTGAAAAAAAATAGTTTGAAACATTTTTTTAAATTGTAAGTATAAAATGTGAAATAGAGATTGGAGATTTTAAAAATTATATAATTTTAACATATAATTATCTTATAATAAATGTTTAAAGTTGTATGTCTTTTAAAAGTTAATAGATTCACATTTATAGAGAGAATCTCAACTTTGATTTGGTCAAACCTCATTAAGTACAAGCCATTCTAAACTAACCTATTTATTATTATAAATAAATATTGTTTAACTAGAATTGATTTGGTCAAACCTCAAAAAACACGTCACTCTAGACTAACTTAATTATTATAAATACCTGAAAAGTAGAGAAATATTTCTATATGACATATGAATAGATTTTTTAAAATTATAAAAAAAATATAGGTTGAAAATCTTTTTGATTGTTAGTAAATATAAAGTGAGATAGAGAGAGGAAACTTCACAAAATTTATAATTTTAATATATAATCATTTTATAATAAATGTTTAAATGTTGTGAAAATAAATATTTTGATGGGACAATTTGTATTCATTTATCAATGATTTTTTTAAATTTAATTACATCCAAGGTGTTCCCCCTATGGACAGAGGCAAGTTGGCATGTTAAATCAATGGTGTAGACTCTATAAGAAGGGATGCAAGACGCTTGCCAGTCTCCCTTATCTATTTATAGGCAAAGTCTTTCAAATGGTGAAAAGTAAATATGCTTTAATTTGAATCTTTTAATGTAAGTGTCTGTATGTATTTGTATGTATGCCAATGCTAATACAATCATCTAGAAATGAATGCTCTCCATGAAAAAATCATGTGCCAAATGAGTGGTTATCAAAATGGCCTCTAGGTTTGTCCTTTTAAACAATACGCTAGCATTCAAATTTAAATATTTCATGTTTAAGTGCACCATGTATCTTGGGTACGTAGGGTGGGCTCGGGCGAGATTAGTCCCCTATGGGTGAGATCCCACGCTTGCAAGAAGTCCTACCTTTCAAACCCAACAGTGGAGTTGAACCAGAGACCAATGAGGAGCAAACCCACTGCCCAAGCCAACTCAACTACCCGTTCATACTAGTGCTGCTGAAATATTATATAGCTGAACTATTTTGACGTATAGAAACATAATCATGGTTATGTAACCAAAGGATGAAGTATATTTCTTATTGAATACATTGGTTTCAATGGCACTTGCCTTTACGTCAGGTTTTCATTCTACAGAAATGCGCGTCTCTATTTATAGCAGAGGCGAACCGGCACAAAGTGGAGGAGTACGTATTCCGAAACATTAAAGAACTTTATAATATAATATTTTCCATCTTTTCATAAAACACAAATTACAGGGAAATTCACTATAATCAATTGGTAACGGAACTTTTAGATCTGAAACAGCCAAGTTGAACAGCAAACCGTCGTGGCTTCCAGAGGTACGGTAGCTTGGAAAATACACCTGGAAGTTGGCGAAAAATTGTATGAGATTTTGGAAGAATAAAATCTTGATGAGAAAGATGTTTGGGTAATAATCAAATAAAAATGGTGAAGGAAATTTTTTTTATTATTACTCAGAATCATGTAGCTTTGCAGGTGCTTTTGTATTTGTAATTTAAATTAAGATCAAATCTGATTAATACATCGCATTGAAACGGATGTTTTCTATTATATAATTGCATGCCTTCCTTTTCCCGAGGAAAAGTAATTACACCTGTACTGTTCTCATTTCCCCTCCTGCGTGCACGATAAGTTTGGCTGAAGGGGTAAATAAAGTGGGGAAAAAACTGTATAAGACGGCCCCCCGAAATTGGTTGCTATGCTGAGCTGTGGCAGTGGTTCATTCATTGAGGTATTTGATCTGCTCGGGTACTCTGTCATTGCAGAAGCATGAAAAACCTTTCGCCTGGAACCACATATAATGCCTCCCATTTGGGATGGCGTTCGCCTGCTCTTTATCTCTTTATTGGAATTGCGGGTATGCTGGCTCTTATTGGGTTTGCCTCACTCATTCTGGTCTGTACTTGGTGCAAGTTGCTGACTGTCAGTCGGAGAGATGGTAACCATCAGCAGAGCCTTGGCTCTCTGGAGTCTGGCCCTGTTAAGCCTGAGATCATAAGCTCCAACGACCAGGAACAGGATCAGAAAGTGCTTGTGGTTATGCCTGGTCATCACAAACCCACTTTTCTTGCCACACAACTGTATTCTGTGGGTGGTAATAGTGTACCCAGTGGACTGTAATGTCACAAACGCTGGATGGGAGAAACTTGCTTGCCGTTTCTTCTTCTTCATCATCTTTATATTTGCTTAGATTGTGCTTCCGAAATCGATATCAGGCCCCATAATGGTATAGACATTGAACTAGCAAAAAGGATTCGTGAATGTACAAAAAATTTCTGCATGATTTTGTTTAGAGGAGAGCTTGTGAGAATAATAAAAATGTAGATTTTTTTCTGTCATTAGATGGGAATGGATTGTTTCATCGCTGAATTGGTAAGAGGAAGAAAACCATTAATTTTGTCTTTTTTATGATGGACCATTGGGTATGATCCCAAATGTCAAACTAAAAACATACATAATTTAAATCACAAATACATAATATTCTTACTGATGAACTGTGAAAAACTCATACCAATTGATTTAGATTTAAAAAAAAAATTGACTGTTTTTGGACTAACATTACTTAGACATTTTAGCCTCAGCTGTAAGCTATAAAATACATGCAGACCCCTGGTGCTGCCTCTGCCTCTGTTTTGTTTCTGTCTGTCTCTGCCTCTACGTTGCCTCTCACACTGTATTGCTCAGAATGTTGAAACATGAATATATTTTTAAAATTATTAAAAAAAAAAATTGAAATATCTTTTTAAAAGTTGTTAGTATATAATGTGAGATAGAAATAGGAGTTTTAAAATTAAATATAATTTTAACATATAATTATTTCATCATAAATGTTTAAAGTTGTATGTCTTTTAAAAGTTAATAGATTTATATTTATAGGGAGAATCAATCTCAATTTTAATTTGGTCAAACCTCATTAAGCACAAGCCATTCTAAGCTACCCTATTTATTAGAAATAAATTTTGTTCAAGTAAAATTTATTTGGTCAAACCTCATCGAGTACAAGTCATTCTAGACTAATTATTAAAAAAAAATATTGTTCTATTAAAATTGTTTTGGTCAAACCTCATTAAACACAAGCCATTTTAGACTAACCTATTTATTATAAATACCGGAAAAGTAGAAAATCCTCTATTTTTAATAGCTTCTTCCTACCATCCAAAACATAAGAATAAATAAAGAATTGTTAATATGTATGTTTTGAATGTTGAAACCATGTAATTAATGGAATGAAAATATTTATACGTAACTTATGAATATATTTTTTTAAAATTATAAAAAAATATAGTTTGAAAAATCTTTTTTGAAAATTGTTAGTATATAAAATGAGATAGAGAGAGAACTTCATGACATTTATAATTTTAATAAATAATTACTTTATAATAATTTTTTAAATTTTTTGAAAATAAATATTTTGATGGGACAATTTGTATTCATTTATCAATGATTTTCTTAAAATTTAATATATATATTTTTTCTTTGTTTAGAAAGTCTACCTCAACTTTAGATAATAATGTAAATTACAAATAATTTGAATTTGAATTGGAAAAGAAAATAAATTATTACACATACCATATCATATAAGTATCCTTAACCAAATATTATTCAAATATATTTTTTTTGACTCAACCCCATTAAGCACAACCCATGCTAGATTGAACCTATTTAATATAAATAACCAAAAATTAGAGTGCATCATCTATTTCTAGTACCTTCCTCCAAATTTCATACCATCCAAGCTATTTATCTTAAACATAAGAACACTACAAATGCACATAACTCTTGAAGGGCAAAGGAATTTGAGATGGGATCATATAGTTGAAAAATAAGTGCACTTTCAAATGCGAAATAGCTCAGTTGCAAGAATCATTTGTTTGCTTTCCCTCAATAAAATTGCTCCAAAATGTTGTACAAGAAATAAATTCAGTTGTGAGATCATGGAACTCCTTTTGCACATCAATTTTTGATGCACCTGCCAATATTGATTTACTCCATTCATCCAACATATTGGCACTGCTTTTCACAATTGTTGGAATCATCTATTTTCTTTATCATTTTTGACATTAAAAGATACAACAAACTTATACAAACTGAATGTGGATTTCTACTAACTTCATAATTTTCCAAATTTTATTTTGATCAAAGATCATGCTTCCTATGTGTCTCAATGTTTTTATCATGGAATTTATATTTTTCTTTTGATTTCTCAAAAATTAAACAATCTGGTGATATCTTTGATATTTATTGAATCTTTAAATATAATTGTGTCTTATAATCTATGAATGGAATAAGGTGATTTTAATTGTATCCGATTCAAAATTTTGTTAATGTGATTTTCTTATACATTGCATCAATAATGTATATGATTGTATGAAATATTAATCATTACATTACTGGTTTGAAATCTCATCTAACCTTTCAAATATAAGAGAATGAATTTGCTTATCATTGTACAAAAGATATTTTAGAATTATGTTCTCAAACCTTGAAATCTTTTGAATTTTCTTTTATAGATTAATTTAAGATAAATTTGATATGTGGTTGGAATGTCATAATATTGTTAGATCTACAAAACAAATCCATGAAATAAGTAAATAATTTCAGATCTATAATTTTGAAGCATTTAATTCTTTATTTTCAATTAGATCTAAGCATTAGAAGGATTATCTATGTTTAGAATTCAATTACCAACAAAGGCCACCTTGTAAACAAATAATGGCATAGACCACTTAGTTGTCCCACATGGTCAAGACCTAACTAAAAAGGAACCTTAGAGTAGGATTACTTACATGTCAAGAGGAGTGGAGTGGCCTATTGTTCTACTTAGATTTGTTTGTGCTAAAACCACCATCAAAAGGGGGAGATTGAGGATTTTGTAGGATTTTTTCTCCTCTTTTTATTTTCTCCTCAAACCTTTTAAGTATTTAATGATTTGTATCATTAATTTCTATTTTATCATCTTAATGTACCCTTGATATTGATGGCACATTGGAATTTGGTATTTATGGGCATGTTTTATGAGGGGAGGGAGTCCTCTTCAATAAGGATATGAAGTAATGTATGTCTTCCCTATTTTATCGATAAAGAGTGAAGGATTTGGTAAGACTATGATAGGATTATAAAGGTGATCTTGTTGTAAAGTTTCTACTCCAAATCCATCTACCACCCTTGCTTCAACAACTTCTTTTTATTTCATATCATTTTTTAAGGATTTATTCACTTTCTTCTTAGTTTTATCCATTCCTTTTGTCTTGATCCTCTTATAAATAGAAGATGATTCACTCTTCATCTTTCATTTTTTCTCTTTTTGTTTCCTTGATTTCACCTTCATAGCTTGTAACTAGCCCATACTAAAATTCTATGTACCTTTTGACTCATTTTAATTTTTGATTAGTTGATCATAGGTAGCTTGGCCATACTTTCTATGTATATTAAAGGTAATAATTTGGGTTCAACATGTTCTCATCATCTATTAGTACATTAGGAATATCCCTACCAATATTCATATATTTCATCTATTTAATATATTTAATCTATTTAAGGGTTAGTCTACAAAAAATCCTCTTTCTTACATCATGGTCATTCTAGAAATTTTCCTAGAAATCTTCCATACTTGTTTGATGCTTGTATTATGGTCCAAACCCTTTTTTCAACTCTACAATTAGGATCATATCCAGTTTATGTGTTATATGTTCGAAAAAATTAAAAAAGATAATTCTTCCTCAAAAACCTTAACATTAACCACGGATGGGAAAGTATAGTAGCTCAATGTGAAAGAAAAATAGACCCTATATTTTTTCTTCTCTTTAAATTTACTTTTTCTCTCTAATATTTTCTTGGTAAACTCTAGCAAGATGAATTTATTAATGTAAAACATTGGGAAAAATAATGGTTCCCTAGAGAAACCTAGGATTTTGATATATATGGATTTGGGGAATTGGATAAACTAATGTCCTCACCCAAATATCAACTACTTTACTTCAATTCAATGACATTCCCCAATACATTATTATTGATAGGGTAGATGAACACAACATTTATCCTCTTGAATCACTTCTCATATTTCTTTTACTCTAGTTGGTTGTAATATTCCCACACCCTTTACTATTTATTTCTTTTGTGTAGTACATGCTCTATAGTTAATCCAAGGAATGTGGGTTGTATTGCCATCAAATACATGACATATGTTGTCATTGTAAACTTATTGGTTTCTTTTATAGTGGTAAGTTATTGATGCTTATTGTCACTCACCAAATGAGCAAAGTCAATAACATTTATATTCTTTAGTATCACATAAATGAGTTGATACATCCATGTATGGTTTGTCCGAGATTGTAGTTTCCCCATTATCCTATTTAACAAAGTGATCATATCCTTGATTTCATGTTGAAAGTTATCTCTAGTCAAGTTCTTGAGAATTTTGGTGATGGATTTTCCTACCTTCATCAACTAAGAATTATTGGGGTGCCTTAAATTATTCTCTTCATCGTATTCAAATGCTAATTGTTATTTATCATGAAAATATTGAGTGTTTTGAGGCATTGGTCATGTCTAGGAGCTAGGTCAAATTTGGAACCTAGTTCTAGGTTTCTATCAAACCCTATAGTCCAACACTTGAAATAATACAAAAGGATTGTGGTGGGCAGAAGGTAGATCATGAGTCATAGATGGAAATTGAAACTTGGGTTCCAAGTTCTTGTCAAGCCTTGAGGCTTGGTTGGAAAATATATGAAAGTTTTATTTTGAATGAGATATGGACATTAGGTCATGGGTAGGACTTGGAACTTGGAAAATGGTTTCTAGGTCCTTATTGAGCCTTGAGACCTATAGTAACGGAAAAAGTAGCATTTTTCCTTGATTTGATAATTGACATTAAAACTAAACTAATCATGTCTTGGAGTGGTGTTATAATGTGTTGTACATAATCACAGTATTATAGGACCTTTATTTGACTAAAACATGCCTTACTTGATCATTTGCAAGGGTGTTGTAAAGTGTTGTAACACACTTTCACACTTTTCTAAGATGTATTTGATTAATTAAGCCTAATGGGCCCCTTTTCAATAAAATGTACATAATGTGTACCTTGTTTAAGTGTTGTAAAATGTTACAAGGCACTTTCAAATTTATCTAGGAGGTCATTAATTGATTATGGGTAATTAGAGTAATTAACCCATTTTAATTCAAATTTAAGCCTTAATTTTGACACCTCTTGAAGATCTTTCCTAACACTCATGATTTCATTAATAAAATATTTCATTGGGAAAAGTTTGGTCCTTGAAAATGGTTCCAGGACCCATTCACTCTTGGTGGAAAATGGGTCCTTCCTTCACAAGACCCCCCTTTTTAGTTGATTTGGAATGTGTTTTTAGCCCTCTTTCAATCCCCCAAGGTTTAGGTCTTGGTAAACTAAGCCAAGACCCATTCGCCCAAGGTGGCGAATGGGTCCTCCCTTAATGAGACCCCCCTTTTTGAGTTTCATTATGGCGTTAATTTAATAATGTTTCTTTCCAAATTTGGTCAGCCTTAATTGTTTGAATTTTTGGGTTAATCTCCTAATTTAGTATAAATAAGGGGCTAATTCACATTGTTTCTCCCAACAAGATCTAGTAAGTTTATGAGATATCCTAGAAACTATGAGAGAGCATCTGTATAGTAAATTTGAGTCTACATGAGCATTTACATGGCATTTCAAGGTAGATTACATGATTTTATTGCAACAATTCAAGATCATTTCATCATGTCAAGAATTTAATGCATTCATTCATGTTGTTGAGCTAAAGAAGTGGATGTAGCCTTGAAGATCTATTACAAGCATTGTTACACATCATATTCAAGGATCAAGATATGCATTCTTCATGGCCACTACATGTTAGTTTACAAATTTGTTTCACAAGATATCATCCAAGGTGACATCAATTACATATTTCATGTTTCATGCTTCAATTCCTTTATTTCATCGTTTGGTTTAATTACCTACAAGGGGTTTGACCAAGGAAAACCCCTATTCACTAACAAACAACAATTTTTTCTTCCCTTAAACGTGTGTTTGTAGATTTATAGGTTGAAGATGAAGTGGAGGAAAAATTTGAAGAAAACTTGTCAAAGTTGTCAAAGTTACAAAGATTTCATTTATAGTGCAAGAACAAAGAAAGGAGGCTACATAATTTATTTTAGACTTTCAAGAGCTAATAACTAGGGATCTAGGGATCTAAAAGTGTAGAAATCAAGGAACAAAACCTAGAAGTCAGTCTTTCAAAACCCTTAAAGGACCCATTCACCACTAAAGGAGAATGAGTCCTCTGTAGGGTTTGAAGTAGTGAAAATTTGGGATATGTGAGTGTAGACTAAGAGGAATAAAACCTAGAAGTTGGTTTCTGGAACCCTCATAAGGACCTATTCACCACTAAAGGTGAATGAGTCCTCTATGGTCTAAAAACATCAAGTTTTCTACAAGGTACACATCATTTTGATCCCTAAAAACTCCCCTCATAGTCACTACAACAAAACAAGAAATTAGCACCTAAAATAGTGTTGGAATTTAGTGAATTTGAGACTTGGTGCCAAACTGCATGTTCACTTTAGTGCTAGATTTTGCACTGACTTTAGCACCAACTTTAGCACTGGAAAAGTAAAGCAAGCAATAGCACCTCCTTTAGTGTTGAGAATAGCACCGAGAATCGAGACCAATTTAATGTTAAAAATAACACTTGAATTAGCGCCCTATTTGGCTTCTAGTTTTGCTTCTATGTCTGCTCCCATTGTTGTTGCTAGTTTTTCTCCCAGATGTGCTTCCTATTTTGTTTCTAGTATGGCGTCGAAAATAACTTCTTTTTTGGCTTCCTAATTGATGCCAAGTTTTGCTTCCATTATGATGTCCTTTGTTGCTTGCAGTTTTGCTTCCATTATGACATCCTTTGTTGCTTCTAGTTTGGCTTCTGATTTTTCTTCTGGTTTTACTTCTTGTGTTGCTTCCAAGTTTGCTTCCACTTTTTCTTTTGGTTTTGCTTCCACATTTGCTTTTAGTTTTGCTTTCAATTTCGCTTCTAGTTTTGCTTCCAATTTTGCTTCCAGGTTTGCTTCTAATTTTTCTTTCAGTTTTGCTTCCATTTTTGCTTCCAATTTTTCTTCCATTTTTGCATCTTTTGTTGCTTCTAATATGGCTTCTATTATTGCATCTTTTGTTGCTTCTAAAATTGCTTCTATTATTACTTCTTTGTTTGCTACCTAAATTGCTTCTATTTTTGCTTCCTAGATAATGCCAAGTTTTTCTTCCAAGATTGCTTCTAGTTTGCTTCTAGCTTGGCTTCCATTGTTGCTTCCTTTTTTTCTTCTAAAAATGCTTCTTGTTTTTCTTCCATTTATTAATTTAATATATGTTTTATTTCAATTTAATTAATTAAATATATCATGCCTCTTAAATAACTCATATGATTATAGAGTAAGTAATTTAATTATTTAACTCATTTGATTAAATAACAAGATAATTATTATAACATGATCATCTATAATTGAAACAAGTGAGTCAAATATCTATAATTTAATTAAATTTGACAACATCCATCCTGAGCAGTAAATTAAAATCATCATACGTAATAAATATCCATCCAAAAATCTTCAATCACTTTCAATATATATAAATTGACAAGTCAATATTGATAAGATCATCATCATATATAACTAGAACAAGTGAAATTCAAATGTGCCAGTAGATCAATAACATGTCAAAATGATACATGTCTAACAGTTGACATAAGTCAAAATGATACATGTACAAATGATATAATTAAAAATGATAAATTATGTAACTCAAAATGATACAAGTCAAGATGATACATGTCCAAATGATATAAGTCAAAATGATACAACTCAATAAAATGGTACTGCAAGCCATGAAAATGATACATATGATAGTAACCATGAAAAGAGGCATCATAACAATATATCAGCAATGATCCATAATGCAATCTATATGATCATGAATGTCATTGGCTACTACTAGCAACTACCTCATCATCATCATCACCATCATGATCATGATCATGATCATGATCATCATTGCCATCGGCCACAGTGTCTTCTGTATCTGTGTCATCATCATCCTTTGCCATGTGATCTGTACAAGAACCAACATTTTCTAGATCTATATCATGATGAGGATCATTTTGATCTTCTGGAAGACCCGTGTTCTACAAATAAAAAAAAATTAAAATGAAAATTTATTATTTATTTCATGTAATAATTTATTTTTCTACTATATATCTAATACTACAACATATGAAACGAAACCATAATCATTACATCATATTTCCATTTCTTAATATCACTGTGATCTTAGGATGTAATATTATTTTTTCCTTCATTCTTTGAATGTATTTGTATAAATGGTACTATGGGGATGGTTGAAGCACAACTCTGTTTTACATTTATGGTTTAGTTTTTTGTTTGTAAGCAAGCTATGACATGCAACAATACTTGAGCATACAAAGAATAGTTCTTCAGGACATTTTGTACTTTGATTATACTATTTCTAAGTGACCTTTTCTTGTATATAATCATATACATGAATATGCATGTTAATATAAGGCAGTTATGGAGGTAGTTCAAAGAGGTGGCCCTAAACTTTTGCCTCATCTTACAAAGTTTGTAGGAACACGAATAGGGATCAAATTTTGAGAGTTTGGTTTAAGTTTGAATTCAAGAAATGAAAAAATTGTGAAGGATGGAATGGATTTTAATGTATCACTTATGTTTCAGAATTTGTAGTTGGAGACTAGTAACCCCAAAACATAGAATTATTCATTGCTCCTTGCTGACACTATGGTTGTTAAGGATAAAGGGCCTGAAAATGCAATTGGGGTTAGCTCCAAAGTATACACTGATGTTGCATACTCATTTAACAAAGATTATGATGATGAGGAAGTGAAACAAAAACCCAAGGCTGAGGTAAATGGAGGAGAATCATGCATCTACAAGGCAACCTTATGATCTAATCATCTAGAGATGACTAAAGAAGAGCAGCGCTTGCAACACCAAGTAGAAGTTGCAAAGAAAAAGAATGAGGAGATTGCACAAAGATTGGTTGTAGAGGGAATTGGTATAGGAGATAGAAATGGCTCTTCCAATCCATCCACTGAGATGGTTTCCTACAAAAATTTGGATGATATCCTCATTTCTAGAGAGCTCATGATTCAGGTTGATACAAAAAATGATGTTGTTCTAGAACCCATATATGGCATCATGGTTCCATTTCATGGAGCCACCATCAAGAGTGTTATAAGCCAATAAGATGGAGGAAATTCTTATATAAGGATAATTTTCAATGTTATAGGTACCGGTTTTAATGCCAACTACATGGCAACATTGAAATTCCCTAGCAGTATTTATGTTAAGGAAATTTCCTTTAGATCCAAGGATTCAATCACATCAACCATTTGGTACAAATGATTAAATCCCAAAGATGATCTATAGCAATGAAAGAGTCTAAAAAGGTAGAGAGAGCTACACTGGTGAATCTGGAGAAACTTCAACTTTAAAAAACAAAGCCAATTAGGCTAGAAAACTTGTGGATCAAACCAACATTTGGTGGAAGAAGAAGAAAGATGACTAGAACTCTGGAGGCCCACCATAATGGATTTCAGTATTCAACCATGAGAGCAAAAGAGAGAGTTTATATCATGTATCAAAACATTAAGCATGCATTCTTCCAGCTAGTGGAGAAGGAGATGATTACTTTTCTTCATTTTCATTTGCATAACCATATCATGGTGGGAACCAAGAAGATCAAGGATGTCTAATTTTATGCAGAGGTAATGGATGCGGTCCAAAATCTAGGAGGGGAAAGAAGGTCAATGTATGATCTTGATGAAATTGAGGAAGAACAACAAGAGAGGGATAGGAAAAATAAAATCAATGCAGAGTTTCAAGGATTTTTCAAGCGAGTAACAAAGCTATGGGAGCAGCCTCATCTAAAATATTTTGAACTAGAGTTTGATATACCATTTAGAGAGCTTGGTTTTCATGGAGTTCCTTTCAAAGCCTCTCCTTTTATTGTTCCTACGGTAAACTATTTGGTAGATTTGGTGGAATTACCTTTCTTAGTAATCACTATTAGTGAGATTGAGATTGTAAGCTTTGAGAGAGTAGGAGTTGGGAAAAAGGCATTTGATATGGCTATTGTTTTCAAAGATTTCAAGCGAGATGTACTCCACATTGATGCCATTCCTCAATCTTTGATGGATGGCATCAAGGAATGGCCAAACTCCATGGATATAAGGTATTATGAAAGCAGAATGAACTTGAACTAGTGGCCAATTTTGAAGACTATTACTAATCATCCAAATAAATTTATTGAAGATGGTGGTTGGGAATTTTTAAATATGGAAGCTAGTGATTTTGATTCTGATAATTCAGAAGAGTTGGATCAAGGATATGAACCCTCTGATGTAGAAGGGGAATCAAAATCAAATGAGGAAGGTCTAAAAGATGAATCTCTTGTGAAGTCAGATGAGGATAAAGAAGAAGAAGATTTTGAAGAGGAGGAAGGTAAAAAATGTCGAAATGAATTAGAAGCTAAAGCCATAAAGGCAGATAAGGAAAAAGGAGACGATTCTAACAGTGAAGAGGAAAGGTGATGATGAAAGGTAAGAGCTATAGGGAAGTCTCTGACACTTGATATTGGAGGTTCAAGAGGAATTCCTACCAAGAGGCATAAAGGAAAATGAATTGAGTTCATCTACATCATCCTACTATTTATTCATGCACATAAATGGTTCAGTTGTTTATGCAAATGATGCATATATGTTAACTTGATCAATGTTGTTACTTCAGTAGTTTGAATTCTATGACAACCAACCATTAGGCCATTGTGTGTGGGAGCACGTTTGTGCTTTTAGTTAGCTTTTTTGGATAGCTCTACTAGGTGTTGAGGAAATTCCATTTATCTTTCAAGTGTTAAGAAGTCTAGTATTACACACTTCTCTATGTTGATCAAATTAGGCTGGAGGTCTTTTACTGCTGATTTCTTTATTTACAGAGGCATCTAGGGCCAACAGAGAAGCACTTTAGAACTCATTCTATGCATCAATAAAAAACTCAACACAAGAAATGCAAATTGACATATTAACACAACAATATCCAACTAAGTTATCGAAAGTCAACTATTGATACCTCATTCTCCATCTAGATTACAAAATTAGTCCACTTTTTGCTTTGTAACTTTTTTCAAATTTCTTTGGATACCAGCCATTTTTATCCTCCTATCAAAACATGGAACATGGACTAGTTAAACTAATTAATATGCAATCATTTACTTTTTCCTAGGAAATAAAAAAATATCATTTAACATATTAAATATACTTACAAATGTACAGATCAAGGCCTGTAAACCTTTCTGGCCATTGTGATGTGTGGCACAAAGTTTTTCAAGCCTAGCCTTGGAGGCCTTGTCCTGAAACATATACTAATTCAATTTAACTATGCACAAATAAAATTTAAAAATAATTTAATAAATTTGATATAATCATATGAGAAAATTCAAATACCTGTGTACTCTCCTGACCGGACTTCCTCCGTGCATCAAACTTCTCATATTCTTTTACAAGCTCGTTCCATAATTTCACACTTACATCAGTTGGCCTTTTTTTGAGCTTTAGCTTGGTAGGTAGTTTTTTTATCTTCTTTTTTTGGTTGCACCAAAATCTCTTGTAGTTTTGAGACATTCATAGCTTTACCTTCTTCACAGACCAACCTGTGCCAAATTTAGTCTCCATGTCATGGATAACTGCTTTTTGCAGGTGCATGGGTATCTTTGAGAATGACAAATGTAGATGGTCTTTAAATTGTTGAAGGAATGATTCCTTCAACCTATTCACAAACATTTTTCTAGCATCTGTCATTTGGACTTTCCTTGAAACCACATTGTATTCTATCTTGGTATCGTAGCTACCAATGCAAGATGCAAAACATGGCGTGGTGGAAGAAGTTTGTGTCACAAGAGGTTGGGATAGTGGAAGTCTTTACTCCCTCTACCACACTCTTAGAGTTTATTGTTATTGATTTCCTCCTAGATCTTTTGCTCAATCCAGGACAACTAGTTGGGGAATCAATTGATTCCCTTTGACATGGTTGATTTGGTTGCAATGTTTCAGGGGTTCTACTAGATCATTTTTCTATGTATCTGGCAAGCATTGTCAAGTGCACACCATCCAATTTGTTCACTACCTCTACCCCAAATATGGAAGCCAATTCCTCTTTATCTTTGTCAATCTCCTGTCCCTATATATATAAAATTGACAATGAATTACCTCATTGTGGCTAGAGTTTTCTCCCTTCCCTCTATTTCTTAACATTTTGAGGTGACCTAGGGTAAATTATTTTCATCTAGTATGTGGAGGCAAATGATGTACACACTGTCAAGTATGAAAGTTTTCATCCAGTTTGTGGTATGAAAGTTTTATTTTGTGGTATGAAAGAAAGTTGTCTTCAGAGAAAGGTACAGAAGGAAGGTTTGAGAAATTGAACTGGAATCTAAAAGCTTGGGATGGGAATAATAAGCGAACTGGGGGATTGGGGTTTCAAAAATGCGTTCACTACTCTCGGATGCAGAGGAAATAATGCAATATCTAAAATTTTACCCTCCTTTGCAACCACATGAGACTTGAATGATTCACCTATAAACAAAACAATATTCACAACCCTTTCTTCACAATCCTCTCCATTTAATCCAAACAATAATATTGGTGGGAACGAAGAAAAAAATTGTAACCTTACCTATGGTGTTGCAAACTAAATCAAATTTCTCATCTACTTGATTGTAGCTGATCCCTTAGAGGGCACCCTTCTCTCTTCCTCTGCGCAACATTTTTTTCTTTTTTCTCCTCTCTTCCTTCATGCAGTGCTTTTCTCCTCTCATCTATTCCTCCATGTGGGAAGTTTTAATTTTTTGTTTTTGATTCAGTAGTCAGTGCCATAGTTGGCATAGTTAACGTGAATTTAGTGCCAACTTTTAGCCCTAAATGTAATCTTTTTGGGGTGCAAAATGCAGTGCAAAGTGCACCTAATTTAGTGTCTAGCATTGTAAAATGATGTATTTTGCTTGGAAGTTGATAAATAAATTGATCCTAAATTGACTTCATCTTCATATGTTCCAAGGGAGCAATCATGGTTCCCTATTTTATCTATTCCTTATCCCATGTCAATTTTGTGGGTGCAAAACTAATAGAGGTTAGATTTGTGAACTCAGAAATGACCCCTAAACTTTTAAATTTAAATTTAAATGGGCCCATGTTCACCCTATACAACTAGATGAGTCATCTAAAGTGTGAAATATTTCAAATTGCATGTTACAAATTTGTATAAAAGGAAAAACCCTAATTCATTACTATCATCTTAGATATAGGGCTTATTGGGGAATTATGAAAAATAATTTATGAGAACTAAATCATTATCATGTGACATTGACATTGCATCAACATCCTATGTGTATTGCATGCTTCCCTGTTGTCTTCAATCATTTATTTGTATCATTAAATTAGTAATAGGAGTTTAATGAAAGGAGAAATATCCTAGCCTAAAAAAATCCTCAATAAAATTTATTGACATTCAACCCCTCTTAGACATAGGTTGAAGACATCAAGTTAATAAATTATACACATGCAATTCAGTGAAGATTAGATCTATAGTTAAGGTTTAGTTCTATGTGTAGGTTCATATTTTTATGCACTGAGATCAATTCCATATCCATGGAAGTGTATTGGAATGAAGCATCATGAATTTTATAGTTTTGAGATAGTTTTTTATAGTCCTAGTTATTGTTGCACTAATAAATCACTTAGAAATTTGTCTACCATAGTCATATCTTCATTGAACTTAGAGCCAAATGCCATTATTTTTATTATTTAATTTTGAGCATTTATTTTAGTGGTGTTATTACTCTCAACTCTTTATCCTGGGTAGACTATATTATTTATTCATTTTGATTTAATTAATTTATTTGGGATATTTATGTGAGGCATGTTATTTTTCCTTACATAAATTCATGAACTAAACATTCTTAAACACACTTAGGTTTCATCCTTAGATTTTATCCTTCTACATTAAGGTTATAAATCTAACATTTTTAAGTAGATACGATTCATTTTATACTTTATTAGGGTTTGGATGCACCACTTATCTA
Organism: Sequoia sempervirens; assembly: GCA_007258455.2. Classification (NCBI taxonomy): domain Eukaryota; kingdom Viridiplantae; phylum Streptophyta; class Pinopsida; order Cupressales; family Cupressaceae; genus Sequoia; species Sequoia sempervirens. The sequence goes on from VDFB02168118.1 coordinate 181,095,162, forward strand.
TGTTTCATTGCTATTATCTTATTAGGGTTTGGGATTTTTTTTGTGTAATCTCTTTGATCCCACTAACCCACCCTTATTTAATGTATTATTGATAGATCATTCATCATGTATTATCATAGATATTTGTCTATTGCCTTTATCCATATATATATTACAGATTTTGACATGTTTTTACACTTTGTTAGATCTCATCATTCCATCCTAAAGTAAGTTTCAATCAAGAATAAGGAATCAAATCTCTTGTTTTCAAAGAGAAAATATCTACGGTTTTAATGAATTTGTGGAAGAAGTGTAAGGTAGAGAACCAACTAAAATTATTAGTAATAGGTTTTCTTTCATCTAGGATAACAAGGGAGCATGTAAGGGATGTTTGACTAAAATTATTAGTAATAGGTTTTTTTTGTAGTCAACTTGTAAATAAATTTCTTTTTGATGTGGATTTGTAGTCATCTTGTAATCATAAGATTTGAGCTCTAGTTGTCAGGATTCCGCGTGTAAACTTTTTGTGAAGAGAAAAATGTTGTAATGTCCTATTTTGTTTTTCATAGTGTGTCTTAATGAAAAGAGAGTGTATTAACAAGATAATGTCAACATTATTCTCTTGGTGCACAACTGTTATGTAACTATTGTCATTCTTGTGTATTACATGATCCAAAGGAGGCTATGGAGAGAGGTTGTGGACGGCATAGAAATACTAAATCATAGAGAGGAAAGTGGGTGGAAATAGATATGACAACAAAATCTATAGATATAATAGAGGTAAGAAGAGAAAGCAACCTTAACCAAAGGCGGAAGGTGTTTACAAATTCACAAATGCTACAACATAGAGTCGATAAATTCATTTTTTTGTCCATGAGGCCTCTGAGGTCAAACTTATTGGTTGAAAATGCATAGGAATGGTGATTAAATGTGATTCTATGATCAAGGGAAAAGTTTGAAAATTAGGATGGCCAAAGTTCATGATATCAATATGTCAAATATATGACTAAAGTGAGGTTTTGTGTTGGCTAGCATATTTGTTGAAATGATATAATTGGTGTAATAAACATTAATTACTATGTTGTGTATTATAGGGTCTAGATGAGGCCATGGCAACAAATTGTGTCATATCAAATGAGGACACAATGGATGAAGTAGGAAATCAGGTACTCAAATTTTGACTTAACTTAGGAAAAAATTCAATTTGATGGCATTTTATGATACGTCCATATTTTTTGTAGTATTACTAAAATTTATAATGTATTATCCAATCTTGACATAAATTAATTCATGTTGTTGACTATTTTAGATAGAGATTGGAGCAAATACAATGCCTAAGTGTTCAACTAGCAAAATAAGAATATATGTACATGGAAGTGGACCTAAAATTGTTAAATCATATAGAGGATAGTGGGTGGAAGAGGATATGACAATGGATCTTGTAGACACAACAAATGATTGCACTGAATAAGTGGTTGATCAGGATTATAGTACATGGGATGAATACTTTGAGAAAATCGTTGTTTGTGGATGTTATGTATGTCATGGAAAGAAACAATTCAAACAAGTGATTGTACAAAGACATTATATATATGATGAGCTTCCAGTCGGTAGTATGCCTCCTACAGTCGATTTAAATCCAATAGGAATTGTGGTAAGGAATTTTCCAATTTGATAGAAATAACATGTATACTCTATTTAAACGTTGTTTTATATTATTTAAATAACTAATTTTTTTCTTAATGGATACTTGCAAGATAAAGTTCTTGGTTTAAATTTTCCTGGATCACTGACTTCCAACCTAGAGGGAAATGATCATTTATCAAATGATAAATCTAACAAAAATATGTGCAAATATACCAGCTTAGAAGATGAGGAATTGATGAAAACAAGTAACAGAACAAGAACCAGTTTAAAGATGCATAATTTGCTTAAAGATAAGGGGAAGGTGGACTACATACCCTATGAGAATGAATGTGCTGGAGATGATGACTTTCCCTTGAGTTTGAGATGAATTTACAAAGAGACATTTGATCATCGAATATATTGTGCTTGGCCTAGTGATCAACAACTTCCTAGAGTGTACAAGGTGTTTCAATTTTGGGGATACAACTACATGATAGGGCCCTCCAATATTCATGGAGTTAATCTAGTCCTCTTTATTGTCCAAAATGTACATGTGGGATCTAAACATATAAACAATTCAGAACAAACCACTAGGAGATTAATGTCATATTATGGTCCATGATATTACATTGGTGAATGGAGAAGGCTAGCAGAATATAAGCCAAGCATGTCAACATATGGTCTAAATTCAAATATGTATGTACATCATCTCCAATTGGAAAGTGGAAAAGAAATGAATAGAGGTCATCTTATGTATATAGATGGACATGCATACAGACACAAAAATATTATAGGATTTATAAATAGTAGTAAGGGAAGGGACCCTACTATAAGACCAAATTGTCAATTTGTCGAGGTTATAAATGATAAAGATGGAGATATGGAAAGAGAGGTTGATAGATTGATAATGGTTGAGAGTAATGATGATAGCAGGGGTAGTTACCACCAACGTAATGTTGATGATAACAACCTAAAATACTCCATCAAGCAAGCAACGAAGACACCCGTGTTCAAATCGGGTGCAAGTAGAACATCAAAACTGGCATGCACATTAATTCTATTAGAAATCAAGTCACTATTTGGTTCAAGGTTAGAAAAAGGATTCACTACCCTATTGAAGTGAGTTGAAATCTATTTCTTACTTTGCATTGTCAATTGGTGTACATAATTCATAAACACTCATCAACTTCGTTTACATTTCTTTAAGGGGATTTTAAAACCATATATTGTATATAAACAGTCCTAGTATAGATTGACATATTAAAAATGTTCATCATAAGTCAAACATTCAATTGATTTAATCTCTGGCAATCTTATAGGGAACTAAAAACTAAAATATTCCCTAAAGAGAATGTGTTTCCATCAACTTGCAGAGAGGCACATCTGTTGTTGGTTGAGTTGGGGATTGAATATAAGAAAATTCATTCATGTAAAAATGATTGCATTTTATACAAAGATGAATATCAAAATAAGGTAGAATGCCCTGTATGTAAAGAGAAGAGATATCATATAGATTTTGTAAAGGTCCTATAGTTCCAAAGAAGGTTTTACATCACATGCCAATCATACCTAGAATTCAACAAATATTTCGTTGTGAGTCACCTGCACAATTGATGGAATGGCATGCAAAGAATAGGAGTAAGGATGGATTCATGTGAATTTTGGCTAACTCCAAAGCAATGAAACACATATAGGAAAAATTTCCAAGAAAATTCAAGATGAACCCCGTAGTATGATCTGGTTTGGTCTTGCAATTGATGGAGTGTGCCCATTCTCTTTCCTAAGCTCAAATTATAGTGTTTGTCCAGTCGGATTGATAGTATACAATGTTCCCCAATGGATGAGTGTTAGAAAGGAGCACCTTATGCTGACTCTCATTGTTCTAGGAAAACATCAAGTTAAAAACATGGATGTTTATCTTGTGCCTTTTATTGATGAGATGCAACTGCTAAAGAAATGCATAAGAATGTATGACATATCATGTCCTCCATCAAATAAGTCCTTCATGTTGTATGGTGTGCTATGTTGGACTATTCATGATTTCCTAGGACTTGGTGTTTGTTCTGGTAAGATAAAATATTTATGTATTTACACTCATAATTTATTTTCATCCCAACTTTCATACTTAGTTTTATACTATTTTTTTGATGTTATTAACATTACTTATTGAATTGTAGGTCTTCAAACAAAGGGGATGTTTGCATGTCCAAGATGTGATGAAAATTTTCAAGGGAAGTATTCTAAAGATCTACCTAAATTTATTTAAGCAAACAATATAGTTTTTCTACCACTAGATCATAAGTTTAGAAATCGCCTGAAGAATCAATTTGATGGAAAAGTTGAAAATAGAGGACCTCCCATGATTATCAGTCTAGGTGATTGGCTTAATAAGTATGAAGATGTTGAATTGAAAGCTTGAGAGTATTTTTTTGATCAGGGTGATTCAATTGAAGAACTAGAACAAGTTGTAGTTAATATGCTTGAAGGAATGAAAATGAAATCCATATTTTATGAGGTCCCTTACTGGAAGGATATATTAATATCTCACCTATTAGATCCTATGCACATCTTCTAAAAAAATGTCCTAGATTCTATATTTCGACATATATCAGGCAAAGAGAAGGACACATTTTCTTCAAGGAGAGATATTTCTCTTTTGCGTACCAGATTTGATAGAAAAAATTTGTGGCCAAATAGGGAAAATGAAACATATGAAAAAGCTCTATGGATTTTGAAAAAAAAAAAGAGCTAGACCAACTAAAAAATGTCATCTATTTAATAAGGACACCTACTGGCTATGGGTCATCATTGGCTAATTTTTTTTATAGTTAATGGACATATCACAGGATATAAAATACATTATTTTCATAATTTTATGAAGGTATTATATATCATCATTTAAAATTTACTTGTAACCTTGATTAAGTACTAAATATATTTTGATATTTTGTTGTGTGAGAAAAAATTACTAATGACCTTTTCCTAAATGTATTTGATAGCATATCATGTCATTGACAAATTAGGGGGAATCTTGTCTTGTAGTTGACTTAAGGAATTCCATAAGTCAATTGCCAACATTTACAAGGTATGTGGTTATATGAAATGTTCATGTGTGAGACATAGAAATATTATATTGCATTTTAATTTTTGACTAAAGGTTCATACTAATTTACTATTCTTATATTAGGTGGGTGACCTCCAAGGAGATCCACGAATGTGAAGTGCCAAAATGGAAGAAGGAAATTATAGAAATTGTATGTGTATTTGAGAAGGAGCTCCCTACAAGTTTCATGGACCTACAAGTCCATTTACTTATACACCTAGTCGATGACATTGAATTGGTGGGTGTCGTATCAATGAAGTGGATGTTTTTCTTTGAGAGGTATATGAAAAATCTAAAAAGATATGTTCGACAAAAGGCACATCCAAAGGGTTGCATGGCTAAAGGGTATGTATTGAATGAAGCATTTTTCTTCCTACTTGAATTCCTTGGTAAGGATTTTGAAGATGGGCCATGCTTCTGGGATGAAGGACGAGCATCAGATATTATTAATGGAGAAAAACCACAATCTAACAGTGTTCAAGAAGAAATTAGTAAGTAAATTTATTATAGTGTGGTTGTTTTTCTTGCAATCATTAATTTACTCTGTAATTTTTTTGTCAAATTAACAACATGAAATTTGGAGTTTAAAATAAACATGTTGACATGTAATAGGTGTAGACGAAAGTGCTATACTCGACAAGTTAATTCTGTACCACATGGAATTTATGGACAAATGGATTGATCTGTATGATAAAAAGAGAGAAGAAGTGTTAGAAGCAAGGAGACAATTTAAGAGATCAAACCCAAGGAATACTCCACTTCCCACTAATTTTCTTGGGGAATGGGGCAAAGATTGCACACTAGAATGGGTTACTGAACAAATTCAAAATCAAATAGAAGATGTAGGTATAGATTCAAACATAACAGAAGATGAAATCAACATGTCTAGAGGATGTGAAAGAAAGGTATAGTTGGAATTTTACAAAATATTGTTTCCTTACAATTTTGAAACTATTAACTATTTTAATATTTGTCATTATATTTTTTTTCACTAAAATAAATGGTCTTTCACAAGCAAGAAAATATCCAATAATGTAGGAATATGGTCGACATTATCATGTAGAAAGTGTAGATGTAAAGAGATGATCTTTCAATTGTGGCATCATGGTTGACTTCAAGCAATCAAATCGATTAAGCTCAAAATATAAGAATATAATTGAAGGGAATCTACAATATGTTGGGAAAATACAAGAAATTATTGGGTTGGATTATTGCTCTTTTAAATGTTGTATTTTTAAGTGTAGATGGTATGAAGCATTTGAGAGGACATGAAGACATGATACCCATAGTGGATTTTTTTCTATAGATTCCTCATGGTTCCTACCAGAGGATAAGGAGCCTTGTGTTCTACCAATTCATTGTGAGTAGGTATTTCTTTAACTCAAACAAGAAGCAGTAGTGATCATTAGTCTATTAATTCATAGTTTATTGTGAATATATACATGTGTTTATTAATCAATAAAATTTTTATAACATATGTCTAATATATGTATGTTGTTCATGTGCGGGTATTTTTCTATGAAGATATTTTGGACCCAAAATGGCTATTTGTCATACATTATGATCCAATATTAAGGCATGTATTTGATGATACATTAGTGGATACTAAGGAAAACAATGATGGCCAAGAAAATGAGAGAGAGGGATTAGAGAACATCAAATAAATTGGCATCCATGATGATTTTGAAGATGGTTATGTTCAAGCACAAGAAGGCAACAATCTAGAGTTAGATGATGTTATGGAAGACAACAATATGGATTGTATAGAAAATGATGATCCAAATACATGTGGTAACAATATAGATGGTATTTAGTCAAATTTCAATGATGATGAAGATGAGGATGATGATCTAATATTAAATACTTGAAAGAGCATATGAACATTGACAATGATACATTGCATGACATTGTAGCAGACAATAATGTTAATGACCAAGACTTCTAAATTTTTAGAATTATTTTCAATCCATGTTTAAAAAAGGATGATTCTTATGGCCTAAAATTTGAAATGCTTCAGTAATATTATTTGTGTCGATACAAATTACCTATTGTAATATCCTTAAATTTTTCAATCTTTGGTATGAATTGTTGGTAGAAAAAATTAGGATTACTTGTGTGCTTCTTCCATTCATTTTGTATCAACATATGTTCATGAAGACACAAAAGTTAATAAAATATTAATGCACGTAACTCATAATTATTTAAATAAGCAACTTTGATAACTTTATTATTTTTTAATAGTTTCTATTTTTATATTGAACATAATTTTGAATATGTAACTGAAAGTTACATCCATAGTAAATGCTTTACTGTATCAACATATTCATTCACATAAGCACAAGATTGAGGCTCAATAACTAATATTCATTCAAATATATAAATACTTGAAAGAGCATATGAACATTTACAATGAGACATTGGATGGCATTGTAGCAAACAATAATGTTAATGACCAAGCCATTCATCATAGTTGAGCTACTTCTTTACCATGTACACTATATATTCACATCATATGAGTCCATTGGATTGATACATGTTTAAGAAAATAATAAAAAATGTCTTGTCTAAAAATATAGTATAACTTTACATTTTCACATATATAAATCATGAAAACATAATTTGAAACATAGCATAACAAATTATAAACTAATCTATCTATTGAAAACAACTATATTTGATAAAATTAAACTTAAAATTACAAAATAAAAACAAACCACACAATTCATTTTTATATTTTATCCACATTAAAAACAAATTTAATTAGATTGACAACCTAAATTAAAATTGAATTATTATTCTCACAATTTTTTTAATCAACATTTTAAATAACACATTCTTTGTTACATAACCAACAAATAATTCTATTAAATAGCCAAATTGACTATTTCATATTTCCACTAAAACTAATCATACCTCAATGTTAAAGCTTAAAGCTTTGAAATCACACATTAAAATTTTTAAACAACTTAACGCAACATTTTGACTAGGTATTTATGTTAATGTTAAAACTGGGCCTTGGTTTTCTATTTATATAGGAAGCAACAACCTATAGGCCTTTTACAAAAATAGATGACCTTTCATAACTACTTCTTTTACTAACAACTATTTAATTAGCATAATTAAAGAAATAAGGAGACTTAAGAAATTTTGAGATATGGTTCCATTATTCAATGTAGAAGACCCATGATCATTGATTTGGAAAATTTTTCCTCTCCATGATGAACATCCAAATGCTCTCGCCTCAATGTCCTATTATTCTAAAACCAAATATGTTTCCTCCCACTGATACACTGTAAAATTTGATGGCCACTTATATTCCTAGATCTTTGGCATGTTTACAAGATGAGTTTCCCATCGACTATCTAGTAATGCCTTTGTATCATTGAAAAACTTTAGGTATCCCAAATCAAGAACAATCAACCCATCCATGATTTGATTTAGCCTATGAAGACTGGTATCATCCTCCTCCTATATATGAGTTACACACTTATGAATAACCTGATTAAATTCTTTCTTCCAATTATTCAAGTCCTTTAGCTAATCACCATCTCTCATGATTTCAAGTAAATACCACTATTTCAAGGCATGGAATAAATCCATCTGTGTTACAATCTCTTTATCTTCCCCTTGTATATACTAAAATTCATCAATAATCATATTCACAATTTGTTCAATTGGCTTTAATGTTGTGGGAGCATCATGACTTCTTTGTATAACTTTGCATAACTTAGCCAAAGTGTGGTGAATAGGTTGCCACCTTTTGAACAAAGTATCTAATACAAGCATATGTGTCTTTATTGATCCATTGCCTGCTAAAGTCTTTTACAAATATCATGCACATTCTCTGGTTTATTCATAACTAATTTTATACTGTGCTTAAAAATATTTTCCATAACTTCACAAATTCACCTTTTCACTTCATCCTAGGATTGATTGTTGGCCTTCTTTACATCATCCATTTCCTTCTCTAGAGTTTCTACATATACTACAAAAATGTTCTTCACAATATCCATTGGTGCAATATAGGAGGCATGTATAACACCATCTCCTTGCTTTGTGAGGGTCCTGATCCTCTTAATTGTTCTTTCAATTTGAAATTCTCCATGAATAGTTTATTAAATTTATCATTTAGGAACCTTTGTTCCTTTTCATACCCCTTCAATATGTCTTCTAATCCCTTAATAGTTGCTTGAGTGAACATGGTTGAATGCATGGTCATTGTGGCTGCCTCCAAAGGGGTGGTATCTTGTATTGCCCTTACCATCACTATCCCTTTCATCCCTTGAATTACATCCAATAATTTTGGCTTCTATGTATTTTTCTATTTGATCCATATGGCTAGGGTTTCAATCTTTGGGTTATACCCAGTTCCACTCACTCCTTCATCGGAGTAGAATTTTGCAAATAGCATTGGATCTTCCTAAGCCCACACTTGACCAAGAAAAATAATTTTCTTTAATTCCAAGCCTAGGAATATGAGCATATTGCTCTTCTAGACCATTTCTCTATCCTTTTCAGGGCTAATGTCAATGTTGTCTGTAGACACTAAAAATTGTCCTAGGCTTGTAACTCTTAGATTATTCAGCATGTCCCCTTTCATTCTTAATAATTAAATAATTTATAATTATTTAATTATCTTCTGAAGTCATAATTCTTCTATTAATTAAATAATTTTAATTATTTAATTAATTTATTTTTATATTTATTCTCCCTTGATTAATTAAATAAATTTTATTTATTTAATTACGTCACTAATTAAGTCCCCTTCTTTCTAAAATTAAATAGATTCTAATTTATTTAATTTTTTGTCCACTATCCATTATAATTAAATAATTATTTTTTATTTAATTATTCATTAGCCTCTTCTCTCATAAATTAAATAAATTTTATTTATTTAATTTGGTCCCTCTCTTGAATTTTGAATTAAATCATTATTTAATTCAAAATGATTCCTTTTGTCACATTCCTCCATAATTAAATAATATCTTTATTATTTAATTATTTACTGGTCACCTGGAGTAAATAAATTTTATTATTTAATTTCTCCAGCAAACTCTTTGTCCATGCCAATCTTATCTTCTAAATTAATTCTTATCTTTTGACATCTCATTTAATTTTGACCCTTGATTGAATTATCTTATAATTCAATCTTGGTCCTTCATCCTTATCATTTGCCCTAATTTTGACCTAACCCTAATTCTTATTGCAACATTCAATCTTGATCATTGATTCTAGGGTTTTTGTCATCTTCTCATCCTGGCCACACATTCAAAAATACAGTTTTTATAAAATGGCAATTTTGTTCTCATTTGAGGGCTCTCTCTCTCTCTCTCATGCTCATTTTCTGTCAACTTAGGTTATTATTATTGTCATTTACAGTCATTATCATTGTAGTCTATTGTCAAGTCATTTCTTTTAATAAAATCCTTCAAAACTTGCTTTAGTCTTGTCATTTGTCATAGTTGCTCATACAAATCTAAGGGCATCTCTATTTACTGCAAGCTAGGAGGTGTAACAAAGGTGAAGCATGGAAGATGAAGATTTAGGGTAACTTTGTTCCTTCTGTTTTTATATTTATTTCCTTTGTGCTTTGTTATTTCATTGGAATTTTAATGTTATTGTGCTAACCCCTTTAACAAATAGGATTTTCCCTTGATTACATTGGTGAACCCGACATATTTTAACACATTTGGAGAAATCTTGGAGTTGGATTTTTTTATTGCAGGTTTTGTTAGCTTTTTGTTGCAGGTTTGGCATCATTTTTGGACAAAACCCTAGTTTCCAAGGATTCGACCATATCTTTCACACGGCTTTGTATTTTCTCACAATTTTTTTCTATAGGTTGATGACACTATCAAGAGCTCTCATTTCAAAAATTAGATTTTTTGGATCTGTTTTTCATTTTTCATAATTATTTTTCTATTTTTAATAAAAAATTAATTTTGGGAGTAAATAATCGAATTTTTCAGATATGTTTACATTTTTGGAAAGCTCTTTTAATTTTAATAGGGGTCGACTCTTTAGTTTTTAAATTTTTATGTGCAATTATTAGTCAAAAAATAGATTTTTTGAAATTAGGGTTTAAAATAGATTTTCTTAGATCTCACTCACGGTTACAGATATACTCACAAAGTTTTTTTTGCACATTTGGAATGACATCAGACGCCTCCAGTAAAAAAATCAGAATTTTTGGAGCTATTGTGTATTTTTTATAATTTTTTTATTATTTTTAATAGAAAATTAATATTGGGCGCAAAATAGGGAATTTTTCTGTCTTCTTTACATTTCTGGAAAGCTATCCAAAAAATAATATTATTCTCTTCTTTTATTTTGTATTTTTCAGATCAATAATGTCTTCAAATAATCGAATCTAATTCGGCTATGTGAAAAATATGTATCTGAAATTGCAATTTTCTAATGAGTTTTTTTTTTTTTCATGGCTGCATTATGATATTATTTCTTTTGATTTTGTAGGTGATCATAATGAGTTTTAGTGGCAGAAAGATCATTCATACACAAAAAATTGGAAAGTGAATAATCAGGTGCACATATCCCATCTTCCATTTCTTAATCTTGTTTGTCACACATTTCAATTTGGGGCATAAAATTAATCCTTGTTTGCAAACACATTTGGATTTGGGCTCTTAAAAATGAATTTTGTCTTCAATCACATATCAAAATTGGGTCTAAAATTAACTATTGTCTTCCTACACATTTGAATTGGGGTTAAAAAGAACATGTGCTTCTATTGTTTGCATACAAACATTTCATTTCTAAGGGAAATTAATCGTTGTGAGTGTGAATCAAGTGCGTGTGTGATCACAAACACCTCACCTGATTTTCTTTTGTCAAACCCTTCATAGGAGGCCTGCTAGGGGATTTCATCACCCCTAGGGACGACCTCAATCGAAGTGTGAATTGAAAGACACGCTTGTTTGGAAGTTAAAATCTTGTCACTCTTGGCTAAGCCCCAAAGAACTTTATACCTTTGGGAAGTGAAGGTGAAGGGTGGGTTACCCCTTTCTCTCAGTTGTGTGGCAGGATTTTTCTTTCAAATCATTCCTTAGTCAACCTTGTGTAGACTAGCTTGAGACCTAATTGGCCATACCCACTTGCCTAGTTCTAGGACTTGTTGATGTTTCTTCTTCAAGTGTGTGCTTAATAATCACATTCATAAATTCCAAAATTCAAACTTTCTTATGTGTCTTGCGTCTGTGATTCATGTGTGTGTATTGTGTGAACATTCATTTAAACATTGTCCAATCAGGCTAAACACCAAACACATAAAGACGATTCACTCTACACGTTCTTCCAACACATTCATATCCAATCACTTTCATCCTAATCACTCTTCTTAGTCACATCCTATCCATTTCATCCTAATCCATCCAAGTCATCCAATAAAATTTTTCCACATCGTCCAAGTCATCTAATCTTGTCATTCCACATCATATCCTAATCATAGTCATTTCTTTCATCCAATCAACATCATTTTACACAATGACAACATTTGAAGACATAGCACTAGAGCTTATTCACATGCTTCATAAAGCTCAAACAAATCAAACACCTTTAGACCAACAAATCATTCAAAGTGCCCATAACATTATCCAAAAACTTCAAACCAACCAATCACCACAAATGCAACAACTCATAGCACAAATCCAATACCTCATGGCCAATTGTCAAGTCCAAAAAGCACATTATCAAGTCCAATCACCACATCAACACATTTCACATCAACCCTATGTATCACCTATATCATCATATCAACCTCATCCATCCACATATCAACTTTCCCCTTCGTCAACCTATCACAACTCTTCTAATTTCAACTCTTATCCACATCAATCAACCTTTCAACAGTCATTATCCTATTCAACCCCTCCATCATCATCACAACAACAAATCATATCACAAGTCCAAACGCCATTCCAACCGCAAGACATTCAACCACACTCCTATCTGTCACCTTCATCATCATGCCAACCTAACACATCTATCTATTATGACAGTGCCACATCAACATGTCCACCCATATCACAACAAGAATATAGGATCCCAAGTCCACCTTGGCAACAACATCAAGAGCCTTTAAGTCTTAATGCCACCTTTGACAAGGGGAACACCAATCTAGTCCATGCACCCTTACCACCATCCAATCAAATGCATATCACTAATCCACCATGTCCTAGTCCTAATCCATTGGCCTCTCCATCTTCTAACCCATCAAACTCTTCATTACCCTCACCATCATCTAATCCTCCATCAAATCAATGCCTTACATTTAGATATTTAAAACATAAATTGATGGCATTACATAAATCCACCAATCCACCTACAAAGGATGTGACCCAAGGAATACAAGCAAGGAATAAATTGTCACCATGTCATTCAACACATATACTTGAACATACAAAAGAGTCCTCAAACATGATGCCAAGTCCTTCAAGTCAACCATGTCATCCTCAACCCCTTGGGCCAAGTCAAGTGTCTCCCCTCATAAGTCCAAGTCAACCTCCATCATGTCTCCATGTTGTTGACCATCAAGAAAATTTCAAGTCTCTCCAAGAGTCATCCCCTTGCACTTCCATTCAAGCAGCCCAAGTGGTATATCAAGAGTCTACTCCCAAGCATGTGGAAACATCAAGCCCTAGTCCTAATCAAGATCAAGTCATTTTCATCCAACCCATCCATAATATATATCTTTTCTATGATCAAGATGATATCCATAGTGATGAAGAGCCTATGCATGAGAAACTTGATCCTATACCCATCCATGAGCAAGATATTCCAATTTCACCTCCATCTAGCACCATCCATGACCTTCAAATATCTACTTCCCTTGATGACACAAGTGCCTCCCAAGCACACATAGAAGATCAAACAAATACCTTGGATCTAAGTGAACACAATGCTAATCAAGATCCTTTAAATCCTCCATCATCCACTATCGACCCCATTGCAAGTCCTCCATCATATCCACTTGGTCTTACCAATAAGGAACTCGTGTCTAGTGTTCCACCTATACCTAGTCACATTGTCCATTGCATACCCCAAGGAAACCAGTCTCAAGATGTTGGTAATTCCTCCATACATCCTAATTCCACCTTCCATCATAAGCCCTATCATACCCCCAAAACATATGTTGCCATCCCTCCTCCATCATCCTACAAGTGTCAAAAGCATGTGACCATACACCTTCCTCCATCCAATTTACCACCATTACTTCCAACTCCTAATATCCCTCCATCCACTTTACCACCATTACTTCCAATACCTAATATCCCTATCATTCAATCCTCTTATCCATTTACCCATAAATCCTTTAAACATCTTAATCATGAACAATCAATGCACACATTGTCTAAACATAAAGCTTCCACTCATTCCATCCACCCCATGGGATTCAAAAATAAAAATTTGGATACCTCTATTTATAAAGTCAAAAATCCTAAGGACCCTCATGCCTTAGGACATCAATACAAAATGTCAAAGCAAAGTACATCTAAAAAGCTATATAAGCCCATACCTACAAAAGAAAAGTTTAAAAATAAAATGGTTTGGGTACCTAAGCAAAAAGAAATCAAGTCAAATGAGGCATCCACATCACAAAAATCCCAACCATCCCCTCCCATCCAAAATGCACATTCCATTCAAAAATATCAAAGTCCTAAAACCCACAAGCCAAATAAAAGTCATAAAAATACTAAGTCTATGTGGGTACCTAAAGCCCTTCATCCACCATCTCCTAAGCAAACATCTCCATTGCTTTCTACACCTCGTCCACATCAAAAGCTTCAACGTTTATCACAATGTGTGCAACCATTAATCATGGTTCCCTTCCATTTCACAACAAGCCCTTATACCTCCATCTCGTCACCCCCCATCCACTATCCTACATATCTTCCCCACCACCTTCCTATGGTCCATGCTTTTGGCTAAGCCTCCCCATTCATCTTTTGCATAATTCCCATATAAGTCCTATATCTTCACTACATAATCCTCCATAATACACATCATAATCCATCATCTACCTACTCTATCTCCATTTCATGTCATTCCTTACCAACATCTGTGAGCATAATGACATTTGACATGGTCCATGCAATGATATCCATTTCTAGTGGGACTATCACCTTTCATGCAACTAGACACTTGAGTCCCTCCTATCCAAAAGTCAAAAAGTCAAAAAGTCAAAAAAAAAAGTAAAGAGAAATCGCTTCGTCCAATGGTGAAAACCTAGTAAACAGGAGCCTTGGATAAGTACCATGATGAAAACCTGGCAAACAGGCATCATGTGTAGTTTGATCTTCTATGTTCACTTACACTTGGGGGCACAATGTCTTATCTATCCAACCTATCATTTTTATGTCATATCATTTCCATCCTACCTACCATCTTTAGCCATCATACCTACCTATCATATTGGGTCCACTTATCCACTCTTCTCCTTTTGATCTTGATGAAGATATAGGGGCAAAGTGTTGAAACATATTTTTTGGGTATCTCTTGACATACCTCATCCTATCTAAACCAATCATATCATTATCCTATTGTCATCAGCTTTGTCACGAAAAATCCTAAGTCTTGTACCTAGAATGGGGCATGTCATTCCTATGCGACATAGTCTTTGGAGATCAGATCATGGCTCTCTTATGCATACATCCATTTCATCCATTAATCCCATTTATCTCCTTGCACCTAGACTTGGTTTTCCCCTTGTCATTGGTATCTAGCACAAAGGCTACCCAAATTTTCATCCATTGACACCTTAAAATATTTCAAAAATATCCAAAAAAAATCATAAAATTCCAAAAAAATTCCAAAAAAAATCATAAAATGTCACGAAAAAAGACAAAAAACATCATAAAATGTCACGAAAAAGACAAAAACATCATAAAATGTCTTGAAAAAGACAAAAACATCATAA
>VDFB02168118.1:181112745-181323819 GCA_007258455.2 Sequoia sempervirens
TTATCTTCCAAATTAATTCTTATCTTTTGACATCTCATTTAATTTCGACCCTTGATTGAATTATCTTATAATTCAATCTTGGCCCTTCATCCTTATCATTTGCCCTAATTTTTACCTAACCCTAATTCTTATTGCAACATTCAATCTTGATCATTGATTCTAGGGTTTTTGTCATCTTCTCATCCTGGCCACACATTCAAAATTACAGTTTTGATAAAATGGCAATTTTGTTCTCATTTGAGGGCTCTCTCTCTCTCTCTCTCATGCTCATTTTCTGTCAACTTAGGTTATTATTATTATTTTCATTTGCAGTCATTGTCATTGTAGTCTATTGTCAAGTCATTTCTTTTAATAAAATCCTCAAAACTTGCTTTAGTCTTGTCATTTGTCATAGTTGCTCATACAAATCTGAGGGCATCTCTATTTACTGCAAGCTAGGAGGTGTAACAAAGGTGAAGCATGGAAGATGAAGATTTAGGGTAACTTTGTTCCTTCTGTTTTCATATTTATTTCCTTTGTGCTTTGTTATTTCATTGGAATTTTAATGTTATTGTGCTAACCCCTTTAACAAATAGGATTTTCCCTTGATTACATTGTTAACTTTTAATTCCTAGAAAGTTTGTGCTACCATTTGATTTTTCTCTGATTCTTCAATTTCTACTTCAGCTGATTCCATCCTCTCTTCAAATTAGTTTATCTTCATCTTCATCCAAAAACCCCTAAAATTAGGAGCCTTAATGAATTCATCATCTTCTATGAATCTCCTGGCTGCAATTTTCCTTTCATCTTCATGTACCTCTGTACTTTTCTTTTCTACATCACCCATCCTTTTCTCATGTTTATGGGCACTGGTCTCATGTATGGGCTGATCAACCTCAATATCACCTTTCAATGACTACAATATTGTAGCCACTTCCTTAGTATCTCCCACCTCTTCACTCTCCTTATAAGGTACTAATTGTTCAATGCTTTTTGTCTTTTGTCTTTTGGGAAGTAACTACTCCATGGGAGGTTTAGATATTTCACCTGGGGTATGCTCTATAGTTGCACTACTATCATGTTCTTGGAGATATGCTTCCTTCTTACTTTACAACTATTCAAATTTATCCATTATCAAATCTATCCTCTTGATGGGGTCCTTTTTGTCAACAAAGTATCCTAGAAAATCCTTGGACCTCTGCTTCTTCCTTTCTTCAAGCTTCTTCATATATGCCCATTTTTTCCATTTACTAAATACATCATTATGAGTAATGCAATTCCTTATGACATCTTCTTCATAATCCACTTGGTGTTCAACTATCATTTTGGTAAGAATATTATGCCTTATGTTGTTCATATGATTTTTAGGGTAAAAGGCTCTTTGATTTCTACAATTCAATGCATATCTTGTCTTCAAATAATACTAGAACTCCTCTAATGTGTCTGAGCCTATAGTCCAAACTTCACACTTGGTTTGGTTTGGAAGGAAAGTGCCTTTCTTTTGCTTGTGCATTACATCTTTCTCCATCCACATCATTTTACACATAAATTCAAGAAATGCTAATATGAGGGGCACAAATTTTGGTAGTATGTGTGGAGCAACAAGGCATCCATAAACTCTTATTATTGTAACTTCCAAGAGGAAGAACCAATCTCCAAAATTGTGTGTATGACCATCCTCTAGTCTTAAAGCCAAATGTCTCAATAGTTGCAACATTTTGGTTGACAATCTTGGTATTGCATACCCAAGAACTCCAAGGATTCTATGTACAAAGTCTTCATACAATACAACAAAGCTTGAATTCTTGCACTGACTGTCCCAAATATAGCACCATTTCTAGATAGATGTGGGATTCCCTTGCTCATCTACTCTAGACAAGTCCATTCTTTTAGTCCAATATTCCCTATTATGGTACAATATTAGATGACACAGTAGGGAATAGTGTTTGAATGCAATCGGTTCTCTATCCTCTATAACTTGGGAGAATTTGACATCATCTAACACCTTCTCAAGGTATGAAGCAAAGTCATATTCAAGATTAGTTTCAGGGTTTTGAATTCTCATGGCCATCATCATTAGGCCAATTGGAATTTTATCTTGAGCATCCATCCCCAACACTTGGAAAAGAGAGAAATATGTATTCACAAAGTAATACTGAAAATTTGTCACAGTAAATGGTTCAGTATTGCTAGTAGAGATGGGGATTGTTCTATTACCAATGCCTTTTTTCATATATAGGGGTAGCTCATCACTTCTATGAGTCTTTATTAGCCTAGCATAATCCTCCTCACTTTTATGTAGGTTTATCTTGGTTAGAGTCTGCATGTTTAAGTCTAAACACTCAATGATGGCTTTTTTGGTTACTTCTACCAATACTATTCCATTTGGAAACCTTACTATTTTAGTAGTTGGGTGATAGTGTTTGGATAGCAGTCTGATACATTCTACATCAACAAACACAATTGGGACAATCAACCTTGCTAAAACCAACATCCAAGGGTTTGACACTAGAATCTTCTCATTTCTCTTACTGTAAAAATACCAAAATAGGTCCCATCTAGATTTGTGAATGATGGCATCCCTACAACTTTGTACGGTGTCCATGATAAACTTCTTATTACCCTCTTTAGTAGAACCTGGAAGTATATCTAATAGTGAATGATTGAGTGGTCTCTTCTTTACTTCATCTTTAATTTTAGGATGACTTTCTTTTACTTTTGATTGTTTTCTTTTAGCATGCATGTTTCAATTTTCTCTACTATGGCTTTAGACGAAAATACCTTGAAAGATTTTTTATATTAACAGAGCTCTTCTAGAGATTTTTCATGCACTGACTTGAGTATTTGATGGTTTCAAGATTTCTTCTTCTTATATCCTTAGCTCCTTCCATGCTAGTGCACTGCAATTGATTGTGATAATGGGAAAAATCAATTGTCTTTGGAGGGCGTGGTATTCAGTCATATCAGTTTTAATGCCAACTCTTCGTAAAATAATTTCATAGCAAGCTCAAATCATTTCATATAATTTTCTCATCGTGTGTTGGGTTGGCTGACGTGATTTTTTTCATTTATTACTACATTTTTTAATGATTAATGTACTATTGTTGTCTCTTATTATACCCACTATAGTATGGCAGTTTTTTCCCCTTTTCTTTTGCTATTTTCTGCACTACCTCCTTGCTTAAGACATCTTACTATAGGTTTATAGTGTATTCCGCTCTACCACAACCATATTATCCACCTCACACAGTACTGCGGTGTCCATTTTTCTTCAAATGCTTACTGCTCTACCGCCTTGCTCAAGACTTCTTGCTATAGGGTTCTGGTGTATATTGCTCTACTGCATATGTTGCTCAACCTCCCAATGGTATAACAGTGTATGCTTTTCTTCTTATTTTTACCACCTTACTACACTCCTTAAATCACCTTATGCAAGATGGTGGTAGGTACCACATTGCCTTATAATTCTCCCCCCGGGGTGGTGGTGAGTATCGCTTTATCATGCAAGCTATATAATCTCTTGGTGGTATGGTGGTAAAGGCTTATTTCTTAACTTAGAAGCTACCATCCTATGTTGCCTTTATTTTCATGTTGCAGTACTATGGTAAAGGAAAATTTTTCTTTGTTTATTATTATCTGGAGGAATAAATTGGTATATACAAAGGGAATGTTGGTGACAGTATAGATCTTGTCATAAAAATTGTTGCATTCCATGTTAAATACAATGAAAAGATTAGGTTGAAGTATTAGGCCGGCATAATTTTGAGGGTATATGGTTGAAGGATTAGGTTGAGGTTCCAATGTATAGGATAGAGGATATATGGGTTGAGGGTTTCGGGTTTAAGGGTCGAAGGTTGAGGGATTAAGGGTTGAGGTTTGAGAATTGAGGGTTGAGGGTTTAATGTATAGGGTAGAGGGTAGACTCTAGGGTAGAGGGTTTAAGGTTGAGGGTAGAGGATTGAGGGTATAGGGTTGAGGGTCCAATGTATAGGTTAGAGGGTATAGGGGTTGAGGGATTATGGTTTAAGGGTTGACAGTTGAGGGTAGAGGGTAGAGGTTGGTTTAAGGGCTGAGGGTTAAGCATTTAGGGTTTATAGGGTTGAGTTTTTAAGGGTTTAAGGGTTTAGGGTTTAAGGTTGATTGTTTAATGTTTTAAGGGTTGATGGTTTAGGGTTGAGGGATAAGGGTAGAGAGGGAGGGATGGATGGAGTGAGAGATATGGAGGGAGAAGTGAGATAGAGAGAATTAGGAGAGAAGAGGAGGGAGGGATATAGATATGTGATGATTGAGGACCCAATGTATAGGCGTAGAGGGTTGAGAATTGAGGGTATAGAGTTGAGGACCTATAGGGTTAATGGTTTAGGGTATTGGGTTGAGGGTATAGGGTTGAGGGATTAGGGTAGAGGGTAGAGGGTAGAAGGTTTAACTAGGGTTTAGGGTTTATGGTTTAAGGATTTAGGGTTGATGGTTAAGGGTTGAGGGTAGAGCTTTTAGGGTATAGGTTTGAGGGTATATGGTTAAAGGATTAGGTTTGAGGGTCCAATGTATAAGGTAGAGGGTATAGGGTTTAAGGTTGAGGGTTGAGGGATTAGGGTTGAGGGTTGCGGGTTGAGGGATCTTTTGATGCAAATGAAATGTAGGCATGCAATTGAAGGCTAGTGATATTGGGGAAGGATTTTTTGTTCAAAAACCCCTAATCCCTTAACCCTTAATCCTTACTAGATCAGAACAATTACGCACTCAATTAGGCATTAAATTAGGTGCTAAAGTAGGCTCTAAAGTAGGCATTAAATTTGGTGTTAAATTAGGCAATAATGTAGGTGATAATCTAGGAACTAATTTGGGCACTAATTTAGGCACTAATTTGTACGTAATTTAGCACTAACTAGTTTTGATCGGCACAAAAAATGCCAAAAATAGTGCCATCTTGATAAATAGTGCCGACATTTTTAAAAAATTGGAGAAAAATACATTAAAACAGTGGGTGGAAACAAAAAATGGAGCAAAAAAGGGAGCTAATCACAAGGATTTGTTGTAGTGAGTTGGTATAATAGTTAGGTTTAGTTTTTGATTGCAATTTGCATCTTTTTCCCCTCATAATTGGATTTTTTAATAAGAAAAAGATTTAGTGGTTTATCATCTTGTTCATTCATGGTGGTAAACCCTACTTTTTCTATTAAACATTTTGGTGAACCCAACTTATTAAATATTGCAATTTTCTAATATTGAAGTCTTTCATTACATCCTAGGTTAGATCTTGCATTCATTTTCATCTCATTCACATTGAATTAGATCTCATTTAGGGTTTCTTGCTTTGCATTCAAACTTGCATCTCATCTAGGGTTTAGAATTTCATTGTGTTGCATTCTATAAATATGAAAAATATAAAAATAAATAGTCATTTTGCATATCATTTAGATCTCATACATTTTCATTTGAAAATCAAAACAAAATTGCATTCAAAAAATATCATATAGGTCATCATTTACCCTTCATTTCACTTGCATTAGGTCATCAAATTTTGGAAAATTTTGTCACAAGAGTTACAATTTGAACTTATGCATGAAAAGGACATAAAACAACTTAAAAATTGTAGTTTTGACCTTTTTAAAACCCTAATTTGGGACCCATTCACTCTTACTAGTGAATGACTCCCTGTTCAGACCTAGACTGCATCTTCTAGCATCTAAAAAGAGATTAAAAATCACTCAAAAATCCTTATCCAAGACCCATTCACTAGAAAAAAGTGAATGAGTCTCTAATTAGGCCTAAAACTACCTTGTACAGTATTGAAAACCTAGTTTCTATACTTCATAAGCTTATTGGTACAACCTATAGTAGCAGTCTGGAAATTTTCAATAACTATTGTTTTATGCATCTAGGTCAGAAACATCAATTTAGGGCAGCCATTTTTGAAATCATTTCAATAGAAAAAATCATCAGATCTGAAAATGTTCACATTTCTGAAACTTTGCATAATATGGATAAAAGTACTCTTCACTTTTTCATACACAATGTTTATATTTATGAAGCTTTGCATAAGTTTGATAAAAGTGCTTTTCATTTTTTATACACTTTGTTTGCATTCTTAAAGTTTTTCATACATTGGATAAAAGTATTTTTCATCTTTGGATATACATTATTTATATTTTTGAAGCATTTCATAAGATTGTTAGAAACTTACTTTTCATTTTTGGTCAAACAATGTTAGTATCCTACCTTTCTAAACATAAGTCCATCCCTCACACTCATAAGAATGCTTTAGTGAAAGATAATACAACCTTGGGTAATCATAACAATCATATTTGTTCTTGTCCTAATATCTCTCCTAGTTGTGAAGAAGATATTTTGATGTTAGAGGAACTAATAAATGGGAATTTTGAGAACCCTAGTTGTTTCTCTCCCCTTACCCCTCCTATTAGGCAAGACATTACTAAACAAGAGGACATAACAATAGGTAATCATGACGATTGAACACGATACATAAAGAAACCATTGAAACCTACTTATGCAACACATCTAACATCTTCCCCTCTCGTGATACTGTTAAACATGATGAGGATATGTTGGCGTTAGATAAAAAAATCTTTAAGATCTATGACAACCTTCTTTATGTTTCTTCCCCTACCTATCCTATTTTGGGAGACATTACAAGACATAGGGATGTAATTATAGATGATCATGATAATCATATTGGTTCTTCTCCTAATATCCTTTTTAGTCATATGGGAAATAGATTAGTGTTAGAAGAAACACTTGAAAGTCATGAAAATCTCATTTTTCCCTTTCCTAGTGCTCCTACCATTTTGGGATATCTATTTGAATGAAAGGATGATATCATTGACAAGAATGATAAAATCTCTCATAATAGGATATATATAAAGACACAAGAGAATAAGGATGAAATCATGCACAATCATAACAGTCAAATTGGATCTTCTCCTAATATTTCTATTGGTAAAGAAGATACTTTAATGTTAGAAGATCAAAGAAATAAGAGTCATGAAAATATTAGTTTCCTATCTCCCCCTAAGGAAGACATTATTGAGCAAGAGAATTCTATCATTGATAAGCAAGACAATCCAATCAATGATAACTCCCCTACTTGCAATGAAGTTACTTTAGAAGAACCAAACATTGAATGTCATGGACATCTAGTTTCTAGCTCTCCTAAAAAATATCCTCCTAGGGAGGAAATCATGGTGAAAGAAAATGACAACAATAGTGATGTGACTTTCTTATATAATGGTAAAGAGATGACACTAGATTCCCCTTCATTAAAAATACATCAACCTAAAACCATTGAGGTTATGAATGAACAAGTGTCCATTAGATCCCCCTTAACTATTGGACCTCTTATATACCTTGTGGGACATCCTAAGAATCCTCCAACTATTTACCCACCCTCATAATGACCACAAACTCAAAATAAACCTATCCTCATCCTCAAACTAGCTAAGAATAATGTTTCACAACAATCAAATTATAACAGTGTTGCTCATACATATAACACTAGGAACAATCTGCAACCAAAACAAACACCTTCAACATCCCTCCCATTGCCTAATCCTATCTTTCCTAATCCTCCTCGTTTGATTGCGAAGAATCGAAAGGAATATAATCTTGTTGAACACCTTAAGAGTACTCCTGCTAAGATCTCTATATGAGAACTACTTCAGGTATCACCTAGTTATCATAGCATACTCCAAGAGGCCTTGCAACAAGTTATCATTCCTTCTAACACTATTTCTGAAAATGATGTAGCAATGCTAGTTCAAGGAATGAATGAAATGAACTTGGACATTGTTTTCCACCAAAGTGAGCTACCTCCATTGGAAGTACAAAAAAAATGAAGCTTTCATGATAAAATTTCTTATCAATCAAATCAGGATAAAAAAAACCCTTGTTGACAATGGTTCATCCCTAAATGTGTGTATTGTGAGTCATTTGAAAAGAATCTGAATGAATAAAAATGATATTAAACCTGATTCTTTATCTATTCATGGTTTTGACAATATAGGAAAATAACTGCTCAGAATCATCATATTACCTATTAAAGTTGGGAAAGTAACATTACAAACTTTGATCCATGTTATGCCTCATGATATTTCATGCAACCTCATTTTAGGAAGGCCATGGATTCATGCAATGAATGGGGTGCCTTCTAGCCTCCATCATGTAATGAAGTACGTCTATGAAAACAAAGTTTACACACTCAAGCCTGATCTTGAACCTGAATGTTGTTTGATTGCTAAGAGAGAAGGATGAGATCCTTTGGAAGCATGGGAATCAGTTGAAAAAGTGCAAACCACAAAGAAAGAAGAACACGAGAATAAAATTGAGGAAGTCACTAAGCTATTGGACAATGATTAGGGTTCCTTAGATTTCACACCAACATTCATGGGAGAATACAAGATCATAAACATATAGAGTTTGAAAAGGGAAAAGAAAAAGTAGTAATGTCAACACAAAATTTGAAAGCATCCACCACAACCACTTTAGAAGATCAAGCAAACTATGCAACAAACTTTGATGAATAAGAACCACTGAATCCTAAAGAAATGAAAAAGATTTATGGAAAAGGTTATGAACTTATGAAACAACTTGGGTATAGTGGAAAAGGATGTGGTGCTAGAGAACAAGGTACCATTGTCCCTATAGAGCCTAATATGCAAGAAACAACTCATGGTATCGATTATTGTCCTTTTATAGAAATACAAGCATTAAACAAGCCTTCACTTAATATCAACACTCTTACAAAAGATCTATTCTCCTAAACCAACTTTATCATTAGTGCATCCTGAATTGACAGATACTAGTGATCTTGATTGTTATCCTTTGAAAGAAATGAAACAAACAAAGAAATCTTCATGTAATGTCAATGTCATCACACAAAACACAAATGATTTGAATTTGATAGATTTTACACCTTCCTATAAAGGGGAGTACAAAATCTTGCAATCTAAAGAGTCTTGTATAAGTATTACATCTTGTACTTTTGATCAAGAGAGTATCTTGTCGAGACTCCTCCAAGATCATTTGATATCTTTCCCTCCAAGAACACGAAAGAAATTTTACTACAAGAGTTCATTTTGTGTATATCATAGAGCTCATCCCTAGTCTACTAATGAATGCAACGTTTTGAGTAATAAAATCCAACATCTTAAGTACAATTTGGTGCTATTCCTTATGTGGGGGCACCTAATTCCTCTAATTGATACTGATTTTTACTCTAGCATGCTTCTCATCAATCATTTTGGCTCATCCTTGTCTTGCACTAAGTGGGGGAAAGGGGTTAGGTAGCCTTGTCCTCATATGCCACTTGTTTTCTCTTTTGGATTGTTGACCACCTTTCATGTATATATAAGATCAAACTTGAGATGTGGATGACATGCTTCAAGTTGGATGCATGTAACATACTGAGTTATACTTTTTGGGGGCAACCCCTTCCCTTTTCATGACGTAGATTATTGGAAACATATGACTTGGCATAAGGCTTTTCGAATAAGCTCGCATGTCTTCTTCTACTTTAAAGAAATTTCTCACAGTAATGGTGTTCACAAGTACTTTAAAGTGGGGGCATACATCGAAACTCATGTTTCATTGTGCGATTTTCTTTCTTCCTGCAATACATTATTTTCTCGGTGGTGTGATTGGGCTAGATTTCCTCTAAGAGTGTGATATTCCTTTGACTCAGTGTCCTCTCTTGGAGACATTAAGCATGATGTTTCCTAATATGAGACCCTTAATGAATAAAGAAAAATCCCCTTTAACAAAATTTTTACATAACATTCAAAAGCATTTACAAAAAAAATTACATTGTGGTGCCTTATTGAAGTTATCAGGAGGATAGCTTTTGTATGGTTAGTATGATGAGAAGCCAACACACTAGTGTAACTTTCTCATTATACAGTGAGAAGCCAACACATTCACATGAATTTCTCACTAAACCACTTCATTGGGACAACTCACCTTGTGGAGAGACTAAGGTTCCACTACCCTGGAGTGAGAAATGTATGTTGTGCTTGATCATTTTGTTTATCTTTCTTGGCCTTTGAAAGGGTATGATTATGTATCTTTGTTATTTTTGAATACTGAAGTGTCTTGAATGTCTACTTTAGTGCGATTTTGACATGGGGTCATCCTATCACTAAAGTGGGAACAAAATACAGTAACAAAAAAAAGTATCATTTTTCCTTGGTTTGATAATTGGCATTAAAACTAAACTAATGATGTCTTGGAGTGGTGTTGTAATGTGTTATACACATTCACACTACTCTAGGACTTTCATTTGACTAAAGCATGCCTTAATTGATCCTTTGCAAGGGTGTTGTAAAGTGTTGTAACACACTTTCATACTTTTCTTGGATGCATTTGCTTAATTAAGCCTAATGGGCCCCTTTTCAATAAAAAGTACATAACGTGTACCTTGTTTAAGTGTTGTAAATTGTTACAAGGAAATTTCACATTTATCTAGGTGGTAATTAATTAATTGTGGGTAATTGGAGTAATTAACCCCTTTTAATTCAAAATTTAAGCCTTAATTTTGACACCTCCCAAAGATCTATCTCGACACTCATGATTTAATTAATAAAATATTTCATTGGGAAAATTTCAGTCCTGGAAAATTGTGCTAGGTCCCATTTGCCCTAGGTGGTGAATGGGTCCTCCCTTAACAGGACCCTCCATTTTTAGTTGATATGGAATGGGTTTTTAGCCCTCTTTCAATCCCCTGGGGTTAGGTCCTAGTAAACTGATCCAGGACCCATTTGCCCTAGGTGGTGAATGGGTTCTCCCTTAATGAGACCCCCCTTTTTGAATTTCATTCTGATGGGAATTTTAATGTTTCTTTGGGTATGTGTAGGATCATCATGGAAAAAATAGGCCCTTAAGTGGTGAAAAATTCAGAAAAATCAGAGTTAGGCAACTTGATGTAAAAATTTGAATAAGTTATCTATATTATTTCAAAAATATGTAAGAATAGAATCTGTAGAAAACTGAATGCAGTTTCTAAACTACTGGATTTATTTATTTTTAAATCTATTTGGTGAAAATTTGAAATTTCAATGCAATAGTACTTAAATTTTAGGGAAAAAATAAGAAGTAGGTGTCTTTCTGACCACCCTAACCAAAATAAAATGATAATATTTTTTTACAAGATTTTAGATATAAGTAGAGGACTCGTGTCCTAATGTGATGCATATTTTTTTGTAATTTTTTTCCAAGTAAATAATTAATTATGAATTTTTTATTACAACTTTTAAAAAATATAAAAAAATCATATGTCTAACCACCTTAACTTAGTGAAAACTTCATGAAATTCATTTTTTTTAATCCTATAGTATGTGATGCATGTTTTAGATTCAAAAAATGTGATATCATTTGAAAGCTATAGATGTTTTTAATCAACCTATCAATTAGAACTTTAATTATAATTCAAATAGAAAATGAATAATAATTATTTATTAAATTCAAAGTAAAGCATAATTTATAGTGGAAGAAAGTTGAGAATCTCCTTTAAAAACCCTTTTCATTTCATCAATTTTGGGTAAAAAAAATTGTCAGCCACATACCCTACACATACCCATCATATTTCCACTTTTTGGCCCATCATGATCCTGCACATATCCCTTTCTAGATCTAGTGTCAGCCTTAATTGTTTGAATTTTTGGGTTAATCTCCTAATATAGTATAAATAAGGGGTTAATTCACATTGTTTCTCCTAACAAGATCTAGCAAGATTATGAGACATCCTAGCAACTTTGAGAGAGCATCCTTATAGAAAATTTGAGTCTACAAGAGCATTTACAAGCCATTTCCAGGAAAATTAGAGGAGTTTATTGCAAAAATTCAAGATCATTTCATCATGTCAAGGGTTTAATGCATTCATTCATGTTGTTGATGTAAAGAATTGGATGTAGCATTGAAGATATATTACAAGCATTGTTACATGTACATATTCAAGGATCAAGATATGCATTCTTCATGGCCACTACATGTTATTTTGTAGATTTGTTTCATAAGACATCATCTAAGGTGACATTGTAGACACGTCAAATTTGCATTATGCATATTCATCTGCTCAATAAATAAATCAAATGCATCACATCCATTCACCTGGTAAATTGGGTTCTTATCATTTAAATAAATCAAAGGCTCACATCATAGTTTAATTAAATAAATCAAACTTTATTTAATTAAAAACTCAAAAATGCATCTTCCATCCTTTTCTAATTTAAATAAATCAAATATTTAAATCCTAAAAGTCAAAATCATCTAAACACCATTAAGCTAACCTAATCATCATTAATTTAATCTAACCATGATTAAATGCTAATCTCATCCCACTTGCATTCTCTAGATATCTCCACTTGCACAAGTAAATCAATTTTATTGATTTATTAAAAACCCTCATTTTCCCTCAACATGACAAGTCCAACATTGCATTTATTGCTGTTTTTCTTGTCCCCCTCTCAAAATTTATTGCAAAATTTGAATTCAAATTCTCCCTCTCATGGGCACTCTTCCCAAATCTTGCACAACCATTGACCACTCACCACTTGACAAGTGTCTTCTTCTCATTGGAGGATCTTTAGTCCCACATTCACCATCTTGGCCAATCTCGCATCAAGAAAATCTATAAAAGAGGCCTTCATTCTCATTCATGGATCCACAAATTTCATGCAAGGTTACTCTCTTGGTTTGAGAAATAATCTTGTTCTTCATCCTATTTGCATTTGCATCATCTTAAACTTGGATCAAGGATTGGGAAAGGGTCACTTGCACATGTGACACCAATCCACTATGGAAAATGTATGCACTATGGTTTTCTCTTGATTTTAGTTTTATTTGTTTTGTTATCATGTTAGAGATCATTTTGCATTATTTCATAGGGGCTGAAAAAAAATGAATATGAGGAAAGACTCACTAAATTTTGTTTGGAAATAATAAATTGAACAAACAATTTCTCACACTTCATTTGGTTCTTTAAAACGAATCGAATCATTGCTTTGAGGCTAAAATGAACATGTGTTTTCATTTTTTGTAATCTTTTATGCAAAATAATCTCATCTAAAAAGGCGTATGCACTTCTCTCATGCTTCATGGCAATCTTGAGAATCAAAAGTCTTTTTGATGACATTAGGTTGCATAAAAGATTGCCTCCACACTTCAATTTGGGTTTAAAAATTGAACAAGATCTTGTGCGAGCGTGAGTTAGGTATATCGTGTGTGTTCTCCCTTTGTTTCTAAATGAAGGTCGATTGAACCATGAATGTGCTTGCTCACTATTGTTTACCTTTAGAGGGGCCTACCTAAGAGACACATCCGAAAGGAGAACTCGAAGGCAACTCCAACCGGTTTTTCATTCGGGCCGGTATACAAATGGATAAGACTAAACTATCAAGTCCTCATGGTATGTAGGCCTTAGCCATACAATGTCTTTTAGAATGGGGTACTACCATAAAATGTATAAGAGCCCATAGTAGGATTGATTAAAGCATTTAGTGGCTTGTTGGACTCTCGCAAGGTGCCATGTCCCCGATGTTGTTTCATTGAGAATCTTGTTTTTAGTTGCCATCCAGTCCATCCAATGAGTTTATCAAAGTGGTGCATTAGAACTTAGATTCCAAGAAGTTACTTGCCATGTCTGATCTTGGTTGAAATATAGAGGTTAAGACTTCATTCTTAACATACCTTTATATTTTATCCTTGGTTGCATGTAAAGTCATCTCTTCTACTACGAAGGGCATGAGGCAAGCCCACCAAGAAAAACATACCAATTGAGCTAGGATGTTACATTGCTTGTTTGAAAACATAGTGCATTTATCGAAAACATTGGAAAACCAACATTCAACATCATCATCAGAATTTCAAACCCCTTAGTTAGAGCAAATACCTTTGACAAAACCCAAGAACTATTGCTTACCCTTGGGATTATGTCCTTAGAGGTTTCTAAGTAATTGGGTTTACATCTCAATTTTCTCTTACAAAGGTCAACATTAGGCAACCCTTGTCCTAATTTCTTGGAACTTCCACATAGTATTTTGTGGGACACAAAGAAGTTGTGACATTGGACATTCAGTTTGAAACCTAATCAAGAAGTGTGTTTGTGGTAAAAAGAAATCATTAAGCAAAGATAACAAATTGGACCCCACACATGTGCTTGATATCTTTTGGTCATATTATTTTCATGCAAACATTGGTCTTTTGATTGCTCTTAGAGAAAAGTGTGTTCTTCAATACCTTGGCCTAGTAAACAAAGTCTCTCTAAGTCTCTTAGGATCAAATCAAACACTTCATCCATCTCAAAAATTTATCAAAATTCATCCCCCCAAACAACTTTAGAACCTTGGAAGCATCATTCTAGACTTGGGTAAATCATCCTTAAATCAAATCAAAGTCATTTGTTTAATTAGGTGTGTGGGAATGCATCCTTTCTCATACATTTAATTAAAACAACCATCCTTTGAACAAGTTCATCCTAATATCACATCCAACATTTTAGGGTTTACAAGTTCATCATCCAAATCAAACCAATCAAAATCAAATCCTAAGTCTAGCATTGATCCAAAGTGCCTAAACGTTCAAACACTCATATCATTTACACATTTCATCCTCCATCTCATCATTGGTCCTAAGAACCTTAAAGGTCACTTTTCATAACAAGGTCAAAACACAAGTAGAACATGGAATATAAACTTGATCCATACATCTTAGGTAATCCAAATCAATTGAATCTTCAAAGCCTTACAATGCCTATCAATTATCAAAGTCCATGCATGGGATCAATACCTTCAACAAATGTCAATGGTACAACAAATGTGAGTATGCCCAAGTCAAAGTTTGGAACACATTTCCCAATGATAGATCTAAGTCCAAATCTACAAATCCACCAATCGAACATACAAATCATGAGCCTTCAAACAAACAATGTCATCTCACCAAATCCCTACATGCCAAAGGAGAATGTACCAAGTACAAGTTTTTGAAACATGAATCCGAAAAACTTTTGGATGGACACATATGCAAATCATACAAACATGAACAATGGTCAATTTCAACCTATCACGCCAAATCAAAGCATCATCCCAAATCAAAACGTCATCCAAAATCCATTCGTCCATGATCCCATTCAAAAATGACAAGCATGCATGCTAAAACTACTTGAACACAAGCCAAATCAACTATATCAAGGGAGTCAAGATCGAAATCAAGAACAAATTTGGCTAGATCAAATTGCTACACTTAGCAAAATAGTTGAGTCATTGCGCCAAGAGACATCTCCACCACCATTACCCACATCAACATCATTCCTTGGTTTAGGGCTTCCCCCTTTACCTAGCACCAATCACTCCATCCAAATCAATCCACATAATGCCAACAAAGCCATCACATCAAATCCTTTGAATATACCATTGACATCTCACCAATAGATGGTATCCAATCAAAATATGGTCTCCCAAGGGCCTATCACCTTGTTCATCCCAATCATCCCTATCACTTCAATCATTCCAAACACCACCCCCATGATCGCTCCAAGCATATCCCAACAACTTGGCACTACATCCAACATGATTCCAAATACACTACCACTACCGCCAAAACCAAGTGCAATAAGTCAATATCGTAGCATCGCACTAAAATCACATCAAGCCTACCAACAAGCACTTCAACAATCTCAAGCTACCCAACAAACAAAAGCACAAACATGAAAAATGATTGGGGATAACAATGGGCATTCAACCATTGATGATAGCATTGACAATCTCCCCACCACAATTGATGCAAGCATTGTTCAAGATCTATCCATCAAAGAACACATTGGGGATTTTTTTATCTCATTTGAAGATCAAATCAACATAGATCAAGAGTCACTTTGCAATCATGATCAAAATCCACCAGTAATACTCAACAATGAGCCAATTCAAGAAATATCAACATCACTTGACTATATGGTCGAAGACATTCACAATCTTTCCACTGCAATTGTCAAAAAAAATGATCAAAATCTCTCCATCGAGAGCACCTTGAAGATGTTTCTACCCCATTTTATGACCAACCCACGATACATCAAGAGCCACTTTTTAGTGATCTATTTCAAGGAGTGTTAGGATTATTTGATCCTATTGACATAATGCACTATCAATTTACCTATGATCATATTGAAAATGTCTCTACATCGCCTTATGAGTTAGAGGACATATCTCAAAAGTTTATTCCAAATCATGATCAAAATCTTTCACTAAGGTCTAGCAATGGTCATTTTCAAAACATGTTGATCCCCTTTGACCTCATGGTTACAAATGCTGAAGGAACCTTGAACTTGACCATGCCTAATGTCGACATCCAAAAGTCCTTTGTAAGAAATCCATCCTTTGAAACTGGTCCATGTCAAGAACTTGATCCAAAGCATGTCAAAAGCAACTCCAAAATCATTCAAGATCAAGAATTTGTATCTCCAATATACTACAATAATCTAATGGACACTCTCCTATCTATACGAGATGTCGCAAATGATGTTCACATAGCACATACTCCTCCATCTACCCATGGGATGCTTTCTTTGGATGGACATGTTGATGATCCTCATTCAGAACAGGATCCCTTTACTCTTGACATTATTACACAAAAAGAGCAGATTATGGATTCCTATAGTCAAACTGATTTGTCAACATCAGTATCAGATATATCACAAATTCAGACTAAGGACATCATGAATAAAGATATTGAACATTATCCACTCAAGGAAGCAAATCAGAAAAAATAGTATAATCTAGAATTAACAGAGCAACAAATGAAAATGATGTCATCTACAGTGATCATTGATCGAAGAATGCATTCTATACAAGAGTTCTCAGAACAGGCAGAATCAAATCAGGAAGGTACTACTACCACCATACTGGGGGCAACTTCATCTCAAGCAAACGTCAACATAGGGAGCATTAAGAGTACTTATGATGAAACTAGTGTCAATACAACAACCAACCACATCATGAATCTTCATCCACCCATCACCCCATCTATGAATTGGGACCAATGTCAAAGGAAATATTTGAATCAAAGTACGAAGAACGTTATCAAATCAAAAGAAGTTGAGAAGCATAATGGAAAAATCAAATACATATGGATACCAAAGAATACAAAGAAAGATCATCCCTATCAAACTCCATCAGTCAAAGAAAATATGGGGCAAAATAAAAAAGGGAAAAGTATCCATCAAAGATGTCCACAAAAGAAAAAGAAAGCTTTTCAAGCAACGTACAAGGTATATCAAGCAGTTGGTCCTAATTCAATGCACACTTCTGTATCCACTCATCATTGCTCATCTTCCCAAGTTTGGAGAGTCAAAGGTTCCAAAATATCAACCAATCCATCTCATATCCCTAAACACACTCCATCCACGCCTCCATGCATGATATCCAATTCTCACATTGACCATGTATTGGTAATGACCCTTCATCATAAGGATTCAGAAGGTAATCTATTGCGCTGTGCACACAAAGACAAAGTTAACTCCAATATCGATGAAGCAAATCAAGAATCCCAAAAGTTGCATTCAAGTGCATGTATCTTAGCAAAGCAACTTCTTCACACAGGATATTGATGGCACATTATGACAGGGGAATCTACATCAGAAACACCTCATAATTCAACATGAGCTTAAAATCTTTCGAAAAAATCAAAAAAATCAAAAAAGCAAAAAATCCAAAAAAAATCAGAAAAAGGATTGAAAACAATAAGGATAAAAAAAGGTTCTCTAGTGAAAACCACATAGGCAACGCTTTGGGCAAGACCATGATGAAAACTTGGCAAACAGGCATCATGTATAGAATTAAGCATCTATGTGTGCCATTTCGGGAGAAAGAATCTCATCCAATCTGTAATAAATTGAGCATTCCATCCATCTTAGCCATAATAAATCCATCCATCCATGAACCATTTATCCAATCCATCTTTATCCATTTGCATCCATAGTCCAAGTTATCTTGATCTTGATGAAAGTTTGGGGCACACTTTGCACTTGCTTATGGTAAACATCTTGGCATGGGCCATTTTCATTGATCCTATCCTATACAACATTATTTGAGCTATGAAGCATTATCCAAATGAACATTCGTTATCCAAACACCTTATCTTATTACAAGATAATCCATATCCATCCATCCATACACTTATCCAAGCATCCACCCATTGCATTCCATACATTGCTAGAAATTGGGGGCAGATATTTTGCATCTTGCTTCAAGAATAAATCTTGATCTATGTCCTCTGACTTATGTGGTGATCTGAACATTGGAAAATGTGAAACCAAATTGGTCAAGCATTTGCAATCCAAAATCCAAATCACTAGCCCATGGCACATTTTGACGAGAAGACATTCCTTATTAGTCTTCATCTTTCATCGAACATCAATCGATATCAGTTGTATCTAAGCTGCACGTCAAATGTCACATCAAATCATCCAAACATCTTTTGTTTGAAACCAAGATTCATCAAACATGCTCAATCAAATCCAATCAAAAAATCCAAAAACCCAAAAATAGCCTCAAAACATTTCAAAACATCAAAAACATCCAAATATTTGAAAAAATACATCCATCTCATCTCACTTGCACCTACAATAATCAATAATTCATAATAAACTGATCGTCACCTTCATCCTTTGACAACACAAATCAAAAACAATCATAGCAGGCAGCAAAAGCAAGCTTCAATCATAAAATCAAAATCGAAACAACAAATATTTAAAACAAAATCAAAGTCTTGATCATTTTCAAACATGTCAATCGACCTTATATCAATAGCCTATCAATCAACTTATCAAACCATCATCATCCTGTACAATGCATGTCCTAGGATATATCGTTTTGACAATGGGCATCATTTTGGATATCACCTTGGATTCTTATCCTATCAAAACAAATCCCTTTGGATAGAGGTATGAAGAACATTGACCAGTTTGCATATTTGATCTTTTCTTTTGATTTATCTTATTGCGCTCATTCTAAGGACCTCTCGATGATATCCGAACGAAGGATTTAGAGAGATAGGAATGGGGCAACAATCATTATTCTTTTGTTTGTTGTGCTTGTTGGACATTCTTGTAAATAACTTGGCGAATATTTTCTTTGTTAGATATGTATAGAGGATGTTTTGGATGGCTTGTTGACTATTGCATTGATTGGTCATACCTCTCCATGTTTTGGTCCGAGATGTTTAAAACATCTAAAGTGCATCCTAGCAAGGTTTCCGTATGTTAGGTGTGAACAGAATACTCCTATCTATTTGTTGAGTCAAAGTCCATCACACTAAGTACAATGCCATCCTAGTCCTTCATACCTTGATGCATCGTACTTAGGCGTGTTATCAAACATAAAGTAAGTGACCCTTTGAAAATCCCAATCCTTGATAAGCAAATCATCATCATTTATCATCATCATCATCATTTATCATCATCATCATCATCTATCATCATCATCATCTCTAATAAAGTCTTGTTATATCATGGACTTGTGGGATCCTCTTGTCATCATCTCATTTCCACAATAACATCATCATCCATGCTACATCCATCATGCATCCATCTTGCATCCACGAAACTATCAGCATACCACATATCATCCATATCATACATCATAGGAAACATCGATCATTTCACATGCATTTCATAATCATCATCATAATATAGATCTATTAGTCTAAGCATCTCATAAATCATCCATTGCATAATCACAACATATCACATCATCAATCTCATCCATCCCATATCATATCATCATTTAAGTTGTTTAGGATAATATATATTTGTTATTCTAAGCATCTTGAAATCATCTCATTTGCATCATCATCCATAACCATCCATTTTGAACCTCTTTATCATGAGATCGACCCTCAAATCGAATCTTTTCGCTCGATCTCTCGAGGGGGCAATGTACCAATGTACTTCTTTCCACTGGGGCATCTTTAAAATCAATTTTTTTTTGATTTTGATTGCGGAAAGTTTATTCTTTGAACCAACACAACAAGTACATTGCTTCAAAGAGGGGAAAAATGTAGACATGTCAAATTGACATAATGCATTCAACTAGGTCATATTCATCCATTCAGAAAATAAATCAAGTTTATTTATCAATCTCCTAAAGTCATCAGCTTAAATCAAATGAATCAAACTTATCATCGACCTTTTTAATCAAATAAATCAAACATCCATCATAATGCATATTCCATCCTTCTCTAATTTAAATAAATCAAATATCTAAGTCAAAGAGGTCAAACTCATCCTAATCATCCTCCTAGCTAATTAATCCTAATCTAATGCTAATCTCACCCACTTGCATTCTCTAGATTTAGCCACTTGCACATATAAATCAATTTTATTGATTTACTAAATCCAAGATTTTCCATCAACATGGCATTTATGGGGAATATTCCCTCAATTTTGAATTCAAAGGCAAGTTGATTTGTCCCTCCAACATTGCATTTATTGCTCATTTTCCTTTCCCCCACTTAGCATTTACTCTCAAATTTGAATTCAAATTCTCCCTCTCATGGGCACTCTTCCCAAATCTTGCACATGCATCAACCACTCACATGATGACAAGTGTCGTCATCTCATTGGCTTGTTTTTGATCTTACATTGCTCTCTCATATGCATTCTTTCAACTTGATAATCTATAAATGAGAGGCTTCATCCTTCAAGCAAGGTCTCCACAACTTCTATGCAAAGTCATTCTCTTAAACCGAGAGTTGATTTTGTTCATCCATTCCACAATCTTAGCATTTTCATCTCCAATCTCATACAAGGTTACTCTCTTCAATGGAGAGCTAATCTTGTCCATCTTATCATCATCATCTAAGCTTATCAATCAAGGATTGGGAAAGGGTTACTAGCATATGTAACACTAATCCAATATGGAATAAAGTTTTGACTATGTTTTTATATGCTTACATTTGATTATCTTTGTTTATCTAATTTGCATGTTTCATCACAGTCAAGTATTTCATAGGGATTTCAAATCTAATGTTTTTCAAAGGACAAACATGTTGATATTATGTTAAAATTGTTAACCATTTGCAGATTTGATGTCCATTCCAAATCCACCACCAACATTTACCACATCAAACCAATTTGATGCAGCATTACAAGCCGCTTTCCAAAGAGGCCATCAACAAGTGCAAAAACAAAAAGCCATGCAAAAAGCTGCACAAGTTGCCAAAGTTGCACAAGCTGCAATACAAGCACACCAAGTGCAACAAGCTCAAGCGTTATTACAACAATGACAACAACAACAAGCCACTCAAGTTGCCCAAGCTGCGCAAGCATTGTAAGCACAAAGGGTCGCTCAAGCACAACTATTATTGCAACAACAAGTTGCACAAGCGCAAGCCCAAGCACAAGCTCAAGCGCAAGCACAACAAGCACAAGCACAAGCACAACTTCTTGCACAAGTAGCACAATTGCAAGTGTATCAGCAAGCACTAAAGGAATACCAAGAGCAGTAAGAAGCAGCAGCCCAACAATAAGCGTTGTGGGAACAACAACAAGCAGAACAACAAGCATTGTTAGAACAAAAAAAAGAGCAATAGCAAGCACAACAACAAGTGTTGTTGGAACAATAGCAAGTGCAACAACAAGCACAAACCCTAGCGCAACAATAACAAGAGCAACAACAAGCATTGTTCATCCAAAAGCAAGTAGAAGCCTACTTTTCCCATCACAACATACCGATACCATTGAACAATGCACCAACCAACCCATCCATCCAAACCATGATTGCAACACCTCAAAACACATTCATCCCACCCCCTGATCCGCAAAGCGATGTAACGACACAAATCAGGTTGTTATCACAACAAGTACTCGACCTTCAATCAGGGCGAACAACCAAAACGCAAAGAAACTTGTGTCCCTATCCATTTGATAGGAGCGTAGACATGAAACCATTCCCTAAGGGATTTGAGATCCCTAAAATTGACAAATATTGAGGGATGGGAAACCCTTAAGATCACATAAGAGAATTCTAGGTTCATTGTATGGAGGTTGCATATGACGATACTTATTTGATGAGGCTATTCCCTAGGAGCTTGGCAGGCAACGCTATAGAATGGTTCTCTCACTTACCCTCAGGCATTAGAACATTCCAGGAAATCAGAGATGAATTCATTAGAAACTATGCATGTAACATTACAATGGATGTTAGTCTCGAAGAACTATACGCTCTAAAACAAGGAAAAAATGAATCTTTCACTTCATTTCTTCAACGATGGCGATCCAAGGCTAATCGGAGCAACTGGACCATGCCAAAAGAGCAACAAGTCTACACAATCATCACCAACCTTGAAAGCTGCCTGTCATTTCATCTCAAGGTTTAGGGAATCACCACCTATGATCAACTGATCTCCAAGGCACTTAGCATCCAAAGAGCCCTTGCAACCCAACCCATCGAATCAACATCATATCATGAATAGCAAAAAAATCACCCACCATCAAAATACAATGATAAACCTTGTACGTGGGTGAGAAACAAAAACATCACTAATGATGGCATCGTCGATGCCAAGGTGGTCATTAGTGGTCCACGCCAAAATACACCTGCACCGCAAATCCAACCACAACGCCAAAACACTCATCACACAACATACCAACCCAATAATCCCACCATCAATAACATCAATGACTAAAGAGGACCACCTCAATGCAAAACATACCCCAAACGAAAATACACTACTTTGGGGGAACCACTTGAGGACATCATGAAAAAGCTAATCAACGAAAAACTCATTCAAGCTCCTACATTTGAGAATTACCAAGAATCCGATGTCAAACCTTCTTGGTACAATGAGAATCAATTGTGTGAATTCCACAAAATCAAAGGCCACACCACAAATAATTGTATGAGACTCAAGAACATCATCCAAGATCCCATCGACAAAAGAATTATAAATGTGGAACCACCTACAAGGAATCAGGACCTTAGAATCTACACAAATCCGATGCCGAATCATGGCAACAAAGGGAATAACAAGGATAAAGGAAAAGGTAGTGTAAATCATGTATACGAAATAGTTGTTTCCAACCTCAATGAAAACTACATGGTCATCACCATCAAAGGTGCCCATGCGGAAGATTGCGGAGTCACCACAAGAGGCGGTAAAGTCACCATTGCAGGATCATCCTAACCAAATAGAGTCCCTACATCAAGAGCCGTTCTGTATAGCTACAATGTTGTAGACCAACTCAAAAGAACGCTAGCACACATCTCCATCATGGAGTTGTTAAAAATCTCATCAACGCATAAAAATATCCTTGAGGAAGCATTAGCCTCATCTACTATCCCCGCAGACCTCGATGCAGAACAATTCCAAGCTATGGTCGGAAACATCATAGCACCTAATCTCCTTACATTTTCTGACCAATATTTTCCCACCCAACCATCTCACAATCGCTCACTTCACTTGGAGGTCATTGTGAACAAAAGAAAAATCAAAAGGGTCTTGGTGGATGGAGGTGCAGGTTTGAACATCTATTCTTTTAGTCTCATCAAGTAGTTAAAGATATCAGAAGATTCCATTGATAAAGGGAAGGGCATCACAATCAGAGCATATGATGACCAAGAAAGATTGTCTCAGGGCATAATTAAACTCCCTATCCAAGTAGGGCCAACACTCATGGAAACCACATGTCAGGTCTTAGACCTCGAATTGCCAATTGTACAATATCCTCCTGGGATGCCCATGGATTCATGCGATGAAAGCCATAGCATCAACCTTCCACCAATGTGTGAAATTCACACATAACGGAAAATAGGTTACCATCCATGGAGATCCTGAGTTTTTTTCATACTGCAAGAACCTTGAAGCCAAATATTACAAAATCCCCCAAGTGCCGAAAAATGATGAGGGCCCATCTACATCACACATCGATCCCACCACTCTCACGTCCACTTCTGCGATAGAGACACTTGCCATTCCCACCATATCCGATATCAAGCTCATCATCCAGGATGATGGTTGTGGAAGTTATAGGCTCCCTAACAATGCTTTTGTGATAGGAGAGTTACCACAATCTCCAAGATCATGAGGACGCCCACAAGAAAATCAAGCTCCCACATCACAAACGTATCCTCAAAATTATCCTGAATTCATAAGGTGGGGAGACCTTTGCCATGAGGTAATTGAAGCTGATCCATCAAACATGTTGTATCGAGATGAAAGATTGACACCTGAATTACCAATGGATGAAAGAAGCAAAGACCTACACATGATGCTTGCGATGGGCTATGATCGCAATCAAATACTAGGACAAAATGACAATGGGCTCATAACACCTATCATGCCAGAGACAAGACCCATAAAAAATCTTGGTCTTGGATGTACCCCTCTGAGAATAACCATACGTGGCCAAAGTCCTCCGGTTAGAGCCGTTAACATCTCTCTTCAACCAGTAATAGTACAACTACACTCACCAATAGTCACAGGTAGAGATGCACATAATTTTATAACTGAGCCCTACATTAGTAGCGATGATGAAGATACCTTATCCAACATACCTAGATTATTCAAAGATACCACCCTGTGTATGGTTAGTACCATATCCTTTGAACCAGATAATCAAAATCATGAGATCCGCTTAGTCTACCCCCAACTGATCGATTATGACCAATGAGGACCACCAATTCTCGATACATTCAAAAATGATGAAGCACTCTCAGAATTCATGGGGTTGAGGGATAACATTCCAGATGGAGATCACAAGGCAGGATTCATAATGGAGTTAGACACACACACACCTATTACAGGGAAACGATTGAATCCTTCAGTCGCAAAAGTGAGCAACTAAGAATCGTATCCAAGTCCTTGAGTGAAAACCACACCGTGGCACTCTTTAACAAGAAAATAGTAAAAAGAAAGGATGTATCCAATGGTGAAAACCTCTCTGAGGCGCCTGAGGATGAAGGATTCAATCTTCCCCTAAGAGCTATTCATCAAGAGAAGTCAGCAGTCTTGGCTAAAAAATGCAACCCAGTCAACCTAGGAACAGAGGAAACCCCGCATATCACATTCTATGCCGAATCACTATTATCAAAAGAGCAAGAACTCCTAGCAGCATTCCTAAAGGAAAGACAAATAAACTTCACATGGAGTTATGCTGATATGCTAGGACATGATCCAAATACTGTGGTCCACCACCTAGCAGTGTATCTAGATGCAAAACCTGTCAGACAAAAGCTTCACAAAATGCATCCTCAAATCGCTTTGTTAGTCAAAATGGAGCTCAAAAAGCTATTAGATGTTGGATTCATTCGACCAATTGATTATCTAGAATGGGTATCAAACTTGGTACCTATTTCAAAACTTGATGGAGCTATCCAAATTTGTACAGATTTTAGATATTTGAACAAAGCATGTCCCAAGGATGACTTTCCACTTCTAATATCGATATGATAGTGGACATGATAGCAGGGCATGAAATGCTATCACTAATAGATGAATTTTCAGGATACAACTAGATTATGATAGAAAAAGAAGACCAACACAAGATAGCTTTTACTTGTCCATGGGGGACCTATTGTTGGAACATGATGCCATTTGGCCTAAAGAATGCAGGAGCAACATATCAACGAGCCATGACATTGATCTTCCATGACATGATTCACAAGACAATTGAAGACTATGTCGATGACATCCTAGCCAAATCAAGAAAAAGAAAAGATCATATAGCAACCTTGAGTGCTATCTTTGACAGATTGGAGGAATACAAAGTAAAACTAAATCCCAAGAAGTGCGTCTTCAACGTACAATCAGGTAAATTACTAGGATACATAGTCTCCATGAGGGGTATCGAGGTGGATCCTGCAAAAGTCAAAGCAATCCTCGAGATGGAAGCACCAAGGAATTTAAAACAACTGAGAGGTCTTCAAGGAAGGCTCCAATCCATTAGAAGGTTCATAGCACAATTGGTAGATAAGAAGAACCCATACTCTCACCTACTCCACAAGGGAGTAGCATACGAATGGGATACCAAGTGTGAAGAGGCATTCGACAAAATAAAGGAATATCTACTGACACCGCTAGTCTTAATGCTGCCTATCCCAAAGAAGCCATTAATATTATATGTGTCAACAACAATGGCAGCCCTTGGAGCTCTCCTAGCTCAGCATGATGAAAATGGAATAGAGAGGGCCATCTACTATATTAGCAGGACAATGGTCGGTCACGAGCTAAATTACTCCTTCATCGAAAAAGCTTGCCTCGCAGTAGTGTTTGCATCCCAAAAATTCAGACACTACATTTCGGCACACAATATAAAGCTCATTGCAAAAATTGATCCCCTCAAGTATCTCTTATCCAGGGCAATGCTCACAGGCAGAATGGCAAAATGGGTGATGATACTTTCAGAGTATGACATCGAGTATGTGAAAAGAAAAGCCATTAAGGGTCAAGTTATTGCAGATCAACTAGCAGAAGTACCCATATATTATGAGAATCCTCTTGTATCTGAACTTCTAGACGAATCGATGTTTAACCTCAATGTAGTTGATCACTGGAAATTATACTTCGACGGCTCATACACATAGCACGAATCAGGAGTTGGTATCTTCTTCATCACCCTAAGGGGACTGCATACCATGGTCATACAAACTAGCATTCCCTTGCATGAACAACATAGCAGAATACGAGGCTTTGACTATAGGTCTTAGGATAGCAGTGCAATGGAATATCATAGCCCTCAAAGTCTATGGAGACTCACAGTTGATCATAAATCAAGTCAATAATGAATATCAGACAAAGGATGACAAGCTAACCCCATACAAAAAATTTGTGGAGACTCTAAAAGAATCCTTCATTGACATAACATTTAAGCAGATTCCAAGAACTAACAACAGAGTCGTTGACGCCATGGCTACAATGGGGTCTCTAGTAGACATCCCTCACAACGTGCCGAAATATGAATTTCTGATCAAGCAGCTTCTCGTTCCCACATTCGACGTACCCAAATCGGAATATGTGTGTGAAATCGTTGGTCCTGGCGATCCTTGGTATCATGACATCTACACTTATCTTTGAATAGGAGTCATACCTGTTGACCTACCATCGAGCCTAAAATGAACCTTTATTAAAAAGGCATCTAGATTTGTCATCCTAGGTGATACCATATACCGTAGAAGCATAGAGGGTAGTTTACTGCGCTGTCTAAATGCTGAGGAGGCATTAACTGCTCTAACTGAGGTTTGTAACGGTCTATGTGGATCACACTTGAGCAGAATAACCATATCCAAGAAAATGTTGAGGCTGGGGTACTATTGGCCCATAATGGAGTGAGAAGCACATGATCACGCTAAAAGGTGTTTACAATGTCAGCAGCATGGGGACCTCATCCATGCTCCAGCTCAAGAGCTTCACTCGATTATCACACTATGGCCTTTTTTGCAGTGGGGACTCGATCTCATTGGGAAAATCTCACCCACCTCATCCAACGACCATAAATTCATTATCACTACAACTGAGTACTTCACAAAGTGGGTGGAAGCCATAACCATGACCTATATCACTGGAAAGTAGATCTCAAAATTCATCCTAAACTATCTCATCTGTCGTTACAGTGTCCCACAAGCCATTATCTCAGATAATGGGACACCATTCAAGAACCAAGAGGTTTGTGACTTGTGCGAGAAATTCAAAATCTAGCATCGCTTCTCCACCCCGTACTATCCCCAAGGCAATGGCCAAGTAGAATCCATGAACAAAACCATCCTCAAAATCCTCAAGAAAATAGTCAATGATGCAAGTCGTGACTGGCACTTGCAGCTTAATCTTGCCCTCTAGGCTTATCAAACCAGCATCTGCACACCCACTGACACCACCCCATTCTCCTTGGTCTATGGATTAGAAGCCATACTCCCCATTGAGATCAAGCTCCCATCCTTCAGAATATCACTACAAAATCTCATCACTGATGAAGAATATTGGGTTTCAACACTAAACGAGCTGGAGTTATTGGATGAGAGAAGGATTGATGCTTTGAATCACTTACAAGTCTATCAAAATAGACTCAAATGAAGCTACAATAAGAGGATCAGAAGTGGGAATTTCCAAGTCAGAGAATTGGTCTTAAAATAAAATCAGAAGAATGTCCCAAATCCCAACAGCAAAGGCAAGTTCGAACCCAATTGGTTAGGGCCTTTCATCATCACAGCAAGCTATAAATTAGGGGCATATCAGCTATCAACACCCAAAGGGGAACCTTTGCAGGAGCCCATGAATAGCTCCCATCTTAAAAAGTTTTATGCCTAATTCTTTCAAGGTATAGAACCAAAAAATCCAAAAAATCAGAAAATGTCTTGAAAAAATGGTTATTTTGGCAAAAACCTGGCAAACAGGTGTCTTGGTGACAACAAAAAAATCAAAAAGCAAAAAATCCAAAAAAATCCGAAAAAGGATCAAAAATAGTAAAGAGAAAAATCGTCCTCTAGTGAAAACCACTTTAGTGGCAGTTTGGGCAAGTACCTCAGTGAAAACCTGGCAAACAGGCAGCTTGTGTAAATAAGCACTTTCCATCCACCGGGATCTTTATGGCTTGTTCGTCATTATCCCTCCATTTTGCTTCCATCATCCATCTCATCCATATCTCCATTCATCACTCATCCACTCGCAACCACACCATAGCTTGGTCCTGTGTTCGTATCATGATCCCTCCTAGTACTACTTAGCCCATTCTCAAGGTCAGTTTGTCCTGCCTTTATCAAAGTAGTCTATTACATCACGCTGGGGGCACATTCTCATCAGATCAGATTCATGTATGGTCTTAAAGTCCTCAAAAATTAGAAAATCCAAAAACATTAGAAAATCAAAAAATCCAAA
This sequence comes from Sequoia sempervirens, assembly GCA_007258455.2. Lineage (NCBI taxonomy): Eukaryota > Viridiplantae > Streptophyta > Pinopsida > Cupressales > Cupressaceae > Sequoia > Sequoia sempervirens. The sequence continues at coordinate 181,141,588 of VDFB02168118.1, forward strand.
AACATCAGAAAATCAGAAAATCCAAAAATATCAAAACATCAGAAAATCCAAAAACAAGTCAAAAAGTCATTCAAAAATCCAAAAACAAGGTTGTCTTGTCGAACTACATTGTCTCTGAGCTGGAACATAGGCAAGGTTGATCTTTGATCATCCCCCTAGACATTTAGGTCAATCCTATAGGAGTTCGTCATAATAAACTAACATCTCATCATGTATATCATCATTTGTAAATCGGTCAAGTCATCAGTTGAACTATGTGGTCTTTGCGTGTATAACGTAGGCAAGGCTAATCTATTGATCAGCCCCCGAGGCCCCTAGGATAGGTCTTTAGGTTAGTATCTTGGTCAAAATCTCAAAAAATCCCAAAAACATTTAAAAATTTGAAAAATCAAAACATTTGCAAAATCTTGAAAATACCAAAAAATAGCCTCAAAACATTACAAAATTCCTAAAAATCCAAATATTTGAAAAAAATCCATCCGCCTCATCTTGCTTGCACCCACAATAAACACCATTCATAATAAACTAATCGTCATCCTCAACCTTTGGTGAAACAGTTAGAAACAAGTCTAGCAGGTTAAAAGTAAATCTCAAAAGCATCAAGTCTCAAGTCTAAGTCAGTACGTAAACAAGTTGGTCAAGTCTTTGTGTCGATAGTCCATCATCCAAACAGTCCCATATCTATCATCTGATAACATCATGTCCTAGGATGAATCCTTCCTACAAGGGGCATTATTTATTAGAAAGAACATTTTGGATAGATGAAATGACGTGCCACCATCCAATAACATGTCCTAGGATGTATCCTTCTTACAATGGGCATTATCTTTTGGCAATAAATTTTGGTTCTTATCCTTAAAAACACATTCCCTTTTGGTTACCTAGTATTGAAGAACATCAACTTGTTTGTGTGCTTTATCTTTATCTTTTGACTTATCTTATTGCGCTCAGTCCAAGGACCTCTCGATGATATCCGAATGAAGGATTTAGAGAGATAGGAATGGGGCAATGATCATTATTGTTTTGTCTGCTGTGCTTGTTGGACATTCTTGTAACATAACTTGGTGAATAATTTCTTTGTTAGATATGTATGGAGGATGTTTTGGACAGCTTGTTGACTATTGCATTGATTGGTTATACCTTTCCGTGTTTTGGTCTGAGATGTTTGAAACTTCTAAAGTGCAGCCTAGCAAGGTTTCCATATGTCAGGTGTGAACAAGAATAATCCTATCTATTTGTCAAGTCAAAGTCCATCACACTAAGTACAACGCCATCCTGGTCCTTTATACCTTGATGCATTGTGCTTAGGTGTGTTATCAAACATAAAGTAAGTGACCCTTTGAAAATCCCAATCCTTGATAAGCAAATCATCCATCTATCATCATCATTTCTCACCATCTTTTCTCATCATCATTTCTCATCATCTTTTCCCATCATCATTTCTCATCGTCATTTCTCATCATCATCTCTCATAATGTTGGCTTGTTGGATCCTCTTGTTATCATCTAATTTCTTCATTTTCTGCACTAACATCACAACATGAATACTTAATCATTATCACCAATTCATCTGTCATGCATCCATCATGCATCCATCGTGCATTCATATCATCATCATAATATAGATCTGTTAGTCTAAGCATCTCATAAATCATCCATTGCATAATCATAGCATATCACATCATCCATGTCATCCATTATTACATCATATCTTCATTTAAGTTGTTTAGGATAATGTAGATTTGTTATTCTAAGCATCTTGAAATCATCATCTTTGCATCATCGTCCATGACCACCCATTTTGAACTTCTTTATCGCGAGATAAACCCTCAAATTGAATCTTTTTGCTCAATCTCTCGAGGGGGCAATGTACCAGTGTACTTTCCACTAGGGATCCAAAAAATTAGAAATTTTTTTATTTTGATCGTGGCAAGTTTTTCTTTGAACCAATGCAACAAGTACATTGCTTCAAAGAGGGGCAAAATGTAGACACGTCAAATTTGCATTATGCATATTCATCTGCTCAATAAATAAATCAAATGTATCACATCCATTCACCTGGTAAATTGGGTTCTTATCATTTAAATAAATTAAAGGCTCACATCATAGTTTAATTAAATAAATCAAACTTTATTTAATTAAAATTTCAAAAATGCATCTTCCATCCTTTTCTGATTTAAATAAATCAAATATTTAAATCCTAAAAGTCAAAATCGTCTAAACACCATTAAGCTAACCTAATCATCATTAATTTAATCTAACCATGATTAAATGCTAATCTCATCCCACTTGCATTCTCTAGATATCTCCACTTGCACAAGTAAATCAATTTTATTGATTTATTAAAAACCCTCATTTTCCCTCAATATGACAAGTCCAACATTGCATTTATTGTTGTTTTTCTTGTCCCCCTCTGAAAATTTATTGCAAAATTTGAATTCAAATTCTCCCTCTCATGGGCACTCTTCCCAAATCTTACACAACCATTGACCACTCACCACTTGACAAGTGTCTTCTTCTCATTGGAGGATCTTTAGTCCCACATTCACCATCTTGGCCAATCTCGCATCAAGAAAATCTATAAAAGAGGCCTTCATTCTCATTCATGGATCCACAAATTTCATGCAATGTTACTCTCTTGGTTTGAGAAATAATCTTGTTCTTCATCCTCTTTGCATTTGCATCATCTTAAACTTGGATCTAGGATTGGGAAAGGGTGACACCAATCCACTATGGAATAGGTATGCACTATGGTTTTCTCTTGATTTTAGTTTGGTTTGTTTTGTTATCATGTTAGAGATAATTTTGCATTATTTCATAGGGGCTTAAAAAAAAATGAATCTTAGGAAAAAATCACTAAATTTTGTTTAGAAATAACAAATTGAACAAACAATTTCTCACACTTCATTTGGTGCTTTAAAACGAATTGAATCATTGCTTTGAGGCTAAAATGAACATATTCCAATGCAAATTTGAATGTGTAAATGAGAAGAAAAAAATATAAATACCATGGGAGTTCATGTACATGTGGCTCGTAAATGCAAGGGATTTAAGTAAACAATGAGCAATGAGCAAGGTGGTGGGGCAAACCTAGAACTTGGAACCTAGATTCCATGTTCTTGTTTAGGCTCGATGCTTGAAGAGGAGAAAAGTGGAGGAAAAGAATGGGTGTACAAGGTCGGACTAAGAATTTGGAACCTAGGTTCTGGGTTGTTTTAGAGACCCATTGCTCAAAGTGGGCATTCAATATGTAGGGGAAACTGAGGTTTTGAGAAAATAGAAGGTTTAGGAACCTAAATGGGTTATGAGCTTGTTTGAGATCTTGAGATCTCTAATAAAGGAAAGAAGAAACATTAAGTGGGGGAAAATAGATGAGACTAAAACTAATATAAAAGATCACAACAAAGATAAAATAAATGCCACCCAAGAGAAAATGAAAGGGTGTTCCCACATTTAATAATAAAAATGGTGGGGTGTGTATGCAAGGAATCACACATACTTGTCTATATAGTTTGTGATTTTATTTGTATTATTGATTTATACATCTACATTATATTCTTGTTTGGTAATCCTATATAAAGAAAAAAGATCGTATTTTCATACTCTTTGTAGAAGATTTTACTACATTAGTTTGACTTTGATTCTCAACAACAACAACCATTCAAATATGATTATACACTTCTTAGCACATGTGAATCACCTAGCAAGTATCTTATATTTCATGTGCATATCTAAAACTTCTTGTTTGTCAGTGTATTTTTAAATGTTACCAAATTTATGTAAAAACCTTACAAGTGCAGCAGATAATATCATTGTCAAAAGTTTTCTTACCTGACATTCGCATGATAAGAGTTGGAGATCATCAAAGGTTAATTTCATAGATATAAGGAAGTTTTGTAGGCATGAACTAGATCCAAAACTACAAAGGTGATCTAGGACATATTATAAAAAGAATATTTTGATTCCCATCCATACACATGATTGTTTAGCACATTCCTAAATTTAAAGATGCATCAATTTCACTATCTTCACCCATTATCTTACAATTTTCGATCACAAAATTAAGTATTCTCTTGTTGTTAATTGTTATTTTATGATGTGCTTTTGTTTATAATCTAGTCCATTCTATTCTATTCTATTTACACTCACACTTAATCCTTACCTATTTAATATAAAACAATCTTAATTGATAAGTAGGAGGTATTTTCCACAACGTGTCAATTATGATATTGCTATCAAGATTCAACCATGTAGTTTCAAGTCAAACTCATTGACCCATGTTTCATGAGTAGTGGTTCATAAGAACCCATCTCTCATGATAATGAATGGTCCACTTAACACTCATTGCATCTCGGTGATGCTCACAAAGGTGAAAAGCACTGACCCTTTTTTAATTTTCATGTAAAAAATACAACTTTTAATTAATTATAAGCGAGATAAACATTATCCATCGGAAGTTATTCTTTATAGGAAATTATAATCTTAAAGAGTAACAAATATAATTTAAGATTTGTTCCCTTATCCTACTAGGAAGATAAAGTTGCTACGCAGAAGCAACTTATGCGGAGTTGCTACACATAACTTGTCAACTAATTTATTTCCGGTAGAATATTAATTTTTTTATCTGATTTCGATTTTTAATTGAGTCGTACGTGAATTACCCAATCCGCTGAGCTTGTTGCGTCGGAAGGCTGAGTTACTAACAGCCAGAAACCATGCACTACGTAGCCTACGTATGCATGTCGTGATCTGACTCACACTGCGAAGGCGAGCTGCACGATCTGCTGAGACTCTCCATATCGTACTCGTTAAATTCCAGAGGTTGGTAGGCTGCGGTTTTGTTTGCAGGATTACAAGTATTATTAAAACTATAAAGAGCGTGAGAGTTGCAGACGAGGAAGGCGAGAGTGAGGAGGAGGACGAGAAGCAGATCCCAGCTGAAGTGCAAATTGGCAATGGCGATAGCCCTTGCAGTGGCCTCGTGGGTGGAGCACTTGGCAACGAAGACGTCCTTCGACCTTTGAAGCGCGCAGCCACGGGGGATGGCAGCTGGAATCCACAGAGCGAAGGCCATGTGGAGGAGCCAAACTCCCTGCATCGTGACCGCCGCCGCCCGCAGAAAGGCCACCAGTGCTTTCTCCGGCCACACCGCCTCCAGGAGCGTGCTTCCGAGGCAGACGCCCACCACCGCCTGCAGCAGCCAATGGTAGTGCTTTTCCACCCCGACCGCCGAGCTCGAGTGGAAGTGGAACAGCAGGAGCTCCTGCGCGAATCCCACCGCCGCCACCGCCTGGATCAGACCCACCGGCGCGGCGATCTCCAGCTTGTCCACCGCCAACGCCACCACTGCGTACACGAAAAACGAGAGCGCGATGGTGGCGTGCTCCATTCTGTTCATGTGCGACAGCGGAATCGAGCCGTCTGTCCCCCAGGGCGTGTGGCGCGCGGGGCTCACGAACAGTTCTGTTGTTATCGATATCAACGTGATTGCCATCATTGTGTAAAGCTCCGTATATTTGCTCATGAATTTTGCTTGGACTGGGAACCATGGTCTGCTGTGGAATTTTGTGGGCGATTGAGCATAGCTTCTCGCTGTGTTGAAGATGTGCCACAGTCCTATTACCACCATCGGTACTCCATGCAATATGTGTCCTCCGAATGTCCCCATTTTCATCTCTCTTCTCTATCTGCAATTAGCTCATTAAATTCTGCCCGCTTCTTCAACTAGACGCTATAGTAGGTGGACTAAGATGTGACCCGTCTTATGTTGTTTTAGACTGGTTTTTAACCTACAAATTGTGGCTCCCATGTGCGAGTAGACACCACGCATGTCTGTTGTCTTCCCTTTAACTACACCTTTAATTTATATTATATTATATTGAAAGAATACCTCTAACTTGTTCATCGATCATTACAGAGTAGTGATGAATGAACGTCCCTCGCACTCGACAGCAGATAGCGGTTTCCAAGCTTATGGATGGCAGTTCCTACCCACACCATTTACCAGTCGAGTCAAAGGGGAGTAGGGAGAGTGGCGAGTAGTTCGGTGGGTCCGCTTGTTGGAATATAGTTGTGGTTATAGATATTTAACAATAAAATTAAACTAGCAATTGCATCTTGGTGTGCAATGGGTACGCCGAAGCAGTGTTGAAAGTCTATGCTGAATTTTATTTTATTTTTATTATTTTTTGTACATTGTGTAATAAAGGTCTTATTGCATCCATTTACAAAGAGCCAAATATGATTGAAACAAAACCTTTCAATAAGAAAATTAATCAAGTTCCTTAAAAATAAATATCTATATACATGGGTTCAATTAGTTTGATTTTTCTCTTTTATTTTTATAAATTTCTCTTGTTTAGTTTGACATTATTGATACACAGTTTAAATGTTTGGAGACTTTGATTAATTTGACTATCAAATGTGATGTTGTTAGCAATGTCATCCACTAAGAGTTAAAATAAAAAGGTGAAAATTATTCAAAATGCATAGCACACCAACAAGCAACAAAAACTCCCATGCAACAACTTTCTAAAGTGAGACTATTTGAATTTATGCGTACCTGTAAAAAAAAGAAATGGGGACATGATAATGTCCAACTATAAGAAAAATGTACTTACCTTTCTTTCCCTCAATGTCCATACTTTGTTCCAAAGCTCCCATTTTTTTCACACATAGGTAGAATGTGGACAAAATTAATGAGATTTGGCTTAACACCTGAGAATTGCATTTTCTTGGAAGTATGTAGATTTTTTTTAACTATTTCATATTGTGCAATTATGACAGGTCATGAGGCAACATTTGTTTTGAGGCTTTCTATCAAACATTTTAACTCCCTAATTCTTTGTGAGATGCCAGGTCTAGATACATAGTAACTAACAAAACCAAGATAAATGAATACCGATCAACAGAGTTAGTTGAAGAGTTTAATTATTGCCACATACGTGAACAGACAAAGATTGATCACCCAAAATGCACAAATTTACAAAATAACCACTGAATATATATATATATATATATATATATATATATATATATATATATATATATATATATATATATATATATATATGAGTAACCACAAGTTGCATCCCTTTCTTTATCCCCTTCATCATCTCCAATTCCTTCACCATCTCCTCCTTTTCCACCTTCTCCTCCTCCTTCATTGCCACCAAGTAATGTAAGTGTTGATATTATTCCTAAGACCACTCTAATTCCTATTACTTCTCCTTTCTTTAAGGAAAATTATCAACCAATACTCTCTCCATCACCATGGCTAAAAGAAGTAGTTTATAAGAAGAGAAAGAAACTCAAATGATTGACCCTAGTTTTGAGATGGTAGCAGAATGCTAGAAAAGATGCCTCAATATAAGAAGTCTCATACATTTTTTTCGTTATCTCCTTTTCTTTCCTATTTATTTTCAATTGTACTTCCTTCCACTAAACAAAATCATGTCATTTTCACTTAGCCTTTGTAAAATTAAATCTCTTGAGGTATTTAATCTTATCATACTCAAATAAAAATTCCAACTTATTTATCCAATCAATCAACCCTTCTAGATCTAGATCACCATATAGTTTGGATAATCCATCCAAGGTGTTTTTATTGATTTTAGAAATAAACTTTATGACCTTCACTTATTCATACTCTTTTTTGATCTTCTAGGTCTTGAGCATCATCTTTGGCATCTTCTCCACATCACTCTCATCATCATCCCTTAGGATTTGTTCCCTTTTCCTATCTTCCTCCAAATATTCCAATCTAATATATATTTATTTCATGGATTTCAACACCTCATCTAACTTTCTAGAAATGTTGACGACTCCTTGGACTCTTTGCAATAACATCTTTCCTGAATTCATTGAAAACTACCTCTAGTTGATAGTCCACCCACTATCACCCTTGTAACTACCTCTCAGTTAGAAATATGTTGACAAGTTTCTCATAGATTACCTTGGTTGATGATCTATTCACAAGTAAAACCCATGGATCAAACACTTACCCTCCTCAATATTTAAACAATATGCTCTAATACCTCTTGATGTAGTCACAATAGGAGGGTCTAATGAAAAACTATATAATCATGTATCCAAAAGAAACTTAACACACATGAATAGAAAACTCATAGAAAATTAACACAAAATATATCATGGGAAAATCCTCAAAGAGTAAAAAATATTAGACTCCAAAATATTTTGTTGGAAAGATGTGTTGTCATTGATGTCAACTCAAGAAGTGTTGTAATTGATGCCAAATATGTGTGTTGAAGGTTGAACATACTCTAGAGATAGTTGGTTCATTGAGTGTATTTCAATAGTACAATATGAGATTAAATATTGTTATATTGGCACTTTGTCTAGTGTCTAAGTATGTTGTGGAAGGTGGTACACAAGTTATTATATGTTTAAAATATTTCTACCTTGATATCATTTTCGGTTCATGTACTACATATTGAGATAAGTTGTAGAAGATTGGCTATGACACCAATTGTGTATACTCTAAGGGAGTTTCATGAATTTTTGGTCTACATTCCTCTACAATGCAAGCCTTTGTCTTACGATTCAAAAGACGATTTGGTTGAGATGTGAAGGTGTTATATTCAAGAATACTTGTCTTCACACCTTCTAGAGTGAAAGTTATAAGTGACATTATTATAGTCTAACCATATAATGTGTTGATATTGGTGCATTTAAAGACTTTTTATTCCTTCGAAAGTAAAGTATTGCCCCTCCAATTTTGTAGACATGATCAATAATGTTAAATATACAATACTATGAAGCTTCAAGTGTTCAGGTGTTTTGTAAGATCATTTTTCAAATGATAGTTTGCTACAAGTTGTCTGAAATGCTTTGTTTCTGTATATTTAGTGGGCTTCTCCTCTTGCACTAGAGCATATGATGATTAGTTTCTTTAGAAGAAGGTTAAGGAGACATTTTTCATGAACTACAATGCTTGCATCTTGATCCACACATTAGTTTTGGTTTCTCCCCAGTGGTGTAAAGTTGAACAGTGGTAGTCTTGGTGTTCTTGGGCTAGCAAACTTGGTTCTTTCATTTGCAATTAATCTTTATTAATTAATCTTGCTTTGGAAAAGGTGTTGTGATATATTCGATCCTTGACAAGCCATATGTGGATCTTTAGCTAAGCTTCTCTATTTTTGGATGTTGACCAATGTGATACCATGTGTCTCATCAAAAAGGCCATCTTGGAGCTGACCTAATCAAGTTTTTGATGTACTACAAAGGATATAGATAGAAGATAAAATTCATTTCTAAAGGATGATGGTCGTGAGAAGAATATCGATTGAGAATAATGTTAAGATGAAGTATGTGAATTCAATGTGAAGCATTGATTATTTGAAAATGGAACTGCAACATCAACATATGATGTATTCTTCTTCATAGCGGTTCATATTCATTTTTCTCATTATAATTTTCATGTATCCTACTCTAAGATAGTGAGTATCATTAGATTTCTTGTATCTTTCTCTAAGGTTGTTTGAACCTTAGTTTGCAATTCCATAGGCAATGAGCATTAAACATCATTATAATTCTTGTTAGCAGTGAGCTACATATATTGTGAGTTAATCCTCACCATGGATTTTCCCTCATTGGATTTTCTACATAAAAATCATTGTCCTTGTGTTGTGCATGTGTTCTCTTTTTCTCTTTTCAATTGATGTGATGTTTTGTTAATCTACAAAAGAAATGGTTAAGTTTTAAGTTATATTGATTCACCCCCACTCTTAGCACAACATTGTGTTCAACAATTAGTATCAAATCCAAGTTCTATGAGAATATTGACAACTAAGGTTGATCCCACTCTTGAACACATGGGGTCTATAGAAAAAATTGATGTTATTTTCATTCCAAAACTAGATCTAGAATCAATAGAACCTAAAGGTTGGGACATCAATCTTCAAGATTGTGAAGTAGATTTTGAAGGAGAAATCCAGTCTATTCTTGAAGATATGGATGAAGCAAGGTTGTTGGAAAGATAAAAGGAAACAATTGACAAATTGAAGGAAAATGCTAAAGAATCAAAAGAAGAAATTGGAAAACTGAAAGCTTAAATAGGAGGAAATGGATGTGAAATGAAAGCAAAAGAATTTGAAGATGTGATCTCAATTTTAAAATTCAAAGTTGAGGAAGGTAAGAGGATTGAGCATTGCTTGAATACCAAGATCAATAAAAAAACTATTGAATCTTCAAAGCTTGAGGAAGAGATTGTATCTTTGAGAAAATATCTTGAAAAAGTAAAAGAGAAAATTGATAAAGGTCTAAAAATAAGATGATGATATGAAATTCTTGATGAATTGATTTACTCTCAAAAACCATCTAAAGAGAAATATGAACTTGGATTTGAAAAGGGGAAAATTCCCTTGATCAATTCATCCTCAAATATGTATGATAACTTCAAAGTAGAAGGGATGTTTGAAAAAAAGGAGAGAATCTCCACTAAAAATCTTGAGACACCCTTTGGAGATACAAAGATAAATCAAGACAATAGGAAAGGTGGGGCATTCATTCTTGTTTGAAACAAGAAAAATAACTTCAAAAAAGATGCCCCTAAAAAAATTGCTCCTATTAGGTTTAATGGTAACTGTTAGACTTGTAATAAGTTTGGTCATAAGGAAATTGAGTGCAGAAGCAAGATGAGTCATAATTCCTTCAGACCTTAAAGGTACAATGCTATGAACACTCAATCACTTCATGGTTAGTGTTGTGATTGCAACAAATTTGGTCACAAGGCTGATAAATGTAGAAGTAAAATGATAAGGAAAAGTAGTGTTATGACCTCTCAATCTCTCTATGGTTATTGATACACATGCAAAAAAAATTGTTCATAGGGTTGGTGATTGCATATCTAATGTGAGAAGAAGTAATTTTGCTTTGTAGGCTAGTATCATCTACTACAATTGCAATAAACTAGGACACATTACAAGACTTTGCAAGGGAAAAAATGTAAGATCTGTTTCTCCTCAAGAGAATCTTTTGTTAGAAAAAGAAGGAGATGAAAAAAGTTTGCTAGAAGAAGGAAGAAAGTGAAGTGAAAAATGAATCTATACCTCAGAATGGTGCAAATGAGTCCTCTAGTAACTAAAGAGAGACTATTGACTCAAGGGAAGTTGTAATTGAAGATCTTGTCAAACCCATAAAATGCATGATATGTTGAATTCTTTAGCATAATGGAAAATAGTGATATGAATCTAGTTGGTCATGATTCTAGAGAAAATACACTTTCTGTGGAAGTGTCTTGAAGGATTATGGATCTCTGAGGTATCATTGACTGTAAAAGTTGTTAAGTGTCAAGAACAAATAAATGAATTTATTCTTGAGCAACTAGGGTTGGTGTGAGGTATATTTGGCTTCTTTTGGATCAAATTGTTATCATTTGAAACTATTTCAAGTGAGTGCAAGAGCTAAGGAAGTGAAGAAAGTTTCTAACAAGTTGCATGCAAACCCTAAAAATGGTATTCATATGTATTTCTTTAGTTTAAAAACCCTAGTATCAGAAAGTGTGATCATGGCTACACCAATTGTCATTGATGTTGTCGAGAGGCCAAGACAAAAATATAAGAAGTTTTTGTTCAAAGAAATGGAGGTGGGAAAAGATGGAACATTTTCAAAAGTTCTAATGGGTGTTGTGTACTACGAGGACATAAGGTCTTAAATCCATGCCTAGCTAAATGAGATCAAACACACAACTTCCTTTGAAAAGGTCCAACTTGAGATGCATAATGAGAATGGTGTATGCAAACCAAAGTATGCAAACATTATTGCAAAAGGGTTAGACATGTGAAAACAAACTTCTATGAAAGCAAGGAATGGGTAAGAGTTATTTTGAGCCATATTCATGGAGATTTTATTTGGCTGGATAAACCCTACATGATCACAAAGGATACAATTAAGGAAATGATGAGAATTAAAAAGGATACCTAAAGATATCACTCTTTTTCCACTAATCATTCACTAATGTCCTAGTATTCCCAATTGGATTGACTAAAAAACTCACAAGGCGGGTCAATTTTGAATTAGAAGGACTAGGAGGGGGTAAGGGGTTCACCACCAAGCAAATGCTTGGAAAAGAGAATATTGGAAAACACAATGTGATATGCAAAATGACCTAAAATTAGAAATGCAAGCTAAATGAGATGCAAATAATGAAATTATAAAATAGGGAGATAGTATGTGTACCTAGGAAATTTGGAGATGTGAGGATTTTGGAAATGTGAAGAAGCTGCTAAAAAGTGTTGTGGGGGACTAAGATGCCTAGGATGGCATATTAGTCCCATTCTAAAATTCTGTAAGCTTTGAACAAGATCCTGAGCTCCAAGGTCTGCACTTGCTTCTCTTTCGATCTCAAGTTTTGAAACTTCCAAATTCAGCCTATAGGTGAGTTTCTATGAAAATGACAACTTTGTAATGCAACTTTGCAACTTTTACAACTTTGCACTCCAAGTGATCTTCAAGTCTTCAACCTAAATCTGCAATCATGAATATGCAAGAGGTAAAAACTTGTTTGTTAGTGAATGGGAGTTTGTCTTGGTCAAATCCCTTGTTGGTAATTAAACCTTGAAATGAAAATAGCAATAATGAAGGAAATGGTGAATGAACAATATGCAATGCTACAACTCACCAAACCCTTATAAAGTCTACAAACTTGTGTGCAATGACTAAAATGGATATGGATATTAAATTCTTGAAATATAGCACTTGAATTGTTTGCTTGAATCAAAACCCTACATCAAAAATGTTAGCACAACAACACACATGATGCAAGAAGCTCTTTCATATGATGCTTGAATCTTGAAATGGTTCTAACTGCTTGATAAATCTACTCTTGAATGCTCTCAAAAGAGACTCAGATTCTTGAATGATTGATAGATTACTTAGGATAAAAAATGAGAGATGGAATCTTGTATTTATACTTATCTATGTTTAATACCCTAAAATTACATCACACCAAAATAACATATGAATTCATTAAATAAAGGATGCTAAATCTCACCAAAATTTGAAATTAAATCCCAAAAATGACTCAAGGAGGACTAAGATACCCTAGGTGGCATCTTAGTGCCAAGTCCTAAAAAATTGGGGCACAGGGCACACCAAAAAGGGGCCCAATCAGGATATCTCAAAATCAATGTCTCAAGAGCCTTGGGGGACAAAGACACCCTAGATGGTGTTTTAGTTCCAACCCAAAAATCAAGGACATACTGATGGAGTCATTAAATTACCATTTATGCATTGGAGAATGTTGGGATTAAGCAAAAAAAAAGATGTGATTCATAGGGCTTGAGGACACAAAATAGGACCAATTAAGCCATAAAGAAGCATAAATAAAGCAAGGTGGGCCCAAAAAAGTGTGAAAATGAAAGGGTATGCATTTTCCTACACTATATTTAGCCCCCACTTTAGTGAGAGGATGATCTTTCTTCAATATCACACTAAAGTGTCCAACCATGCAATCAAGAGGGGTTCAAATGTACAAATGCTAGCAAGATAGGACGATAATAATCTAAAGGTTGGCCAAGCCCCCGGGATCAAGATCCTATGGAAAAAGCAACATAAGTGATGTAGCAGGGGGAGGCCTAAAACACAAAAACACACAATTTCAACCTACAAATATAATTGTCAATTCACAATTTCATCATAATCTCTTCATTCAACAAGTTCACACTATTTCCTTGTAGCATATCAATTCCACTAAATCGGGTATTACTCCACTCTCACACCCTTTCAATTCTCAACACAACACATATTAGGCATCCATTACAATTACTTTCAACATATCAAACAAACACCAATAGTTACTTTGCAACAAATTGCTCAAATCAGATTTTCCACGCCTTTTAGGGCTCAGATTAGCCCTCTTTTAAAAAGGGACCACCTTCAAAAAATTTCCAAATATTTTGAAACCTTGGGGAAGCACTTGATACCTATCAAAACCTTAGATTCCATCATAGTTAGATATCATAAATTCAATCATTCACTAGTCAAACCATGAAACCCTCTTACTAGGCTTAAAAACCCTAGGTTTTATTGAAAGTAGCACTTCCCAATCAAACCACAACCTATCAATTGCTCAAACCAATCTAAAATACCCTTCTCATGCTTAATCCATCATAAAATCACATTGCACAATTCAAAAACTCAACTTGACTCACTAAAACCTCTTTTTTCAATGGGAAAACTCAAAATTCCACCATAGGGCTTCTCACCCAACTCACTTCCAGACCTCCCCTGCACTCAACTCTCATATTCCCACCTTCTACTAATGTATTTTACCCATTCCACCAAGCAATAGGGAAAACAGAAAGGTGGAATGGGTTTTATAACATTTCTCAATATAAAACCTTCAAAAATGGATTCAATGGAAAGATAATTTGATCTACTATGTAAATCACAAAAAAATTGGATCAATTAATTAATGTATAGGCCATACAACCTACTGCTGCAAGAAAAAACACAGGAAAATGGAAAAAATATAAGTTTATTTCAATCTTCAAGCTTCAAAATATGTTCAAAAACCTTCCATTTGAGTTTCTCATCCTATTTAGACTTTCTCCTATCAAAACCAAATGGCTATAACTCCCTAACCACCCTTTAAACTTACTTGAATCTTCAAATTCCTCTAATAAGGAAAATTTGCAACTTTTAACTCTTTACAACATTCTAACATGGCAACTTAACACTTTTTTGCACATTTTGAAAACTCTACCACCTAAACCCATAAATACTATAAAAATTGACCAATTACATCATCATATGGTCTTATAGACCTTATTTTTAACAAAACTCATCCAAAAATCTATAACCTGGACCTTAGGAACTTAAATGGATTAACACCTTTGAGTGGTGCTCTTGCACCATGCACCTCAACTCGAAGCTTTTCCAAGTCTCTTGGAAAGATGAGGGTTGCATGTCCATCCTTGTATTCTTCATGCCTTTGTTCTTTTTTTCTTTGTTCTTTCTTTGACTTTTCAGTGTCCTCATCATTCCTACAATCTTCCACACTTGTACGCTACTCCAATTGTTCTATAGATACTATGGGGTGTTCTTCCTTCCAAAACATTGTCGTTTCATCCTCGTTTACACCTGTACTTAGTCTTTTTTCATCTGACATCCCTTGACTCTTGACCTTTTGTTCCATCCTCTATCCCTTAGCCTCTTGATCAACAACTTTATCACTATCACCTATACCATTTCCACTGTCAGTCACTTTAACAACTGTACTATTACTCTTTACTGTCTCTATCCTAACATTAGTACCAACCACTACCTTCTTTTCCCCCACTTTTTCAATCTTACAAACCCCTGTACTAGTAGCCTCATTCTCTTTTGTCACATCAACACCATCATCCACTAGGTATGTGCAGGATCATGATGGGACAAAAAGTGGCAATATGATGGGTATGTGGTTGATGACTTTTTTTTACCCAAAATTGATGAAACGAAGAGGGTTTTTAAAGGAGATTTTCATCTTTCCACCAATATAAATTATGCTTTACTTTGAATTTGATAAGTAATTATTATTCATTTTCTATTTGAATTACAACTAAAGTCCTGATTGATAGGCTAATTGAAAAACATCTATAGCTTTCAAACAGTATCACATTTTTTGAATCCAAAACATGCATCACATTCTATGCTTCGCATACTATAGGATTAAAAAAAAAAATTGAATTTCATGAAGTTTTGACCAAGTTAAGGTGATCGGACATACAAATTTTTTATATTTTTAAAATTTGTAATAAAAAATTCATAATTAATTATTTACTTGGAAAAAAATTACCAAAAATATGCATCACATTGGGACATGAATCCTCTACTTATATCTAAAATATTATAAAAAATATTATCATTTTATTGTGGTTAGGTGGTCGGACAAACACCTACTTCTTATTTTCCTTGAAATTTAAGTACTACTACATTGAAATTTCAAATTTTCACCAAATAGATTTAAAAAAAAAAAAACCTAGTATTTTAGAAACTACATTCAATTTTCTATAGATTCTATTCTTACATATTTGTGAAATAATATAGATAACTTATTAAAAATTTTACGTTAAGTTGCCTAACTCTAATTTTTCTAAACTTTTTATCACTTAAGAGCCTACTTTTTCCATGATGATCCTACACATACCCCATTGTCTTTCCCTTGTTACCAACCACTGTACTCTTTCTCATTGCCTCATTACTTTCACCATTTCTTGACTATCCACTTACTCTTTTTTCTACCACAGGGCAACTTACTCTCACTACAAGAATATTATCACCCTTATCTTGTCTTTCCAAAGGTTCTGCAACCTTACTCTTTCCTTTACCAAGCTAAGATACAACTTGTTCCATCCACACAAATTCATTCTTCCTTTCTCTTGGCTGCAAATCATACTCATTCTTTCTTCCTACTGTCCAATCTCTGTCAAGCATGGTATTTGCTACTACACACATATTCTTTCTTTCATCTTCATCCACACATTCTTTTCTCCCAAACATAATAACCTCACCATACTCCTCTAGACCCTCAACCAATGGAGTTAAGACAAACTCTCTTCCATCTTTTTCTATGTTGTAAGTATTTTGTCTACCATTATGCAAGACAACCTATCAAACTATCAGGGCCTTCCCAACAATAAATGACAACAACTCATGGGCAATATATCACAAAGCACTTCATCTTTATATGGACCTATTTGAAACTCAACCCTTGCTTGTTCACTCATCATCAAAGACTGATTTTCACTAACCCATGACACTTTATATGACATTTTCCTAGGTACTCTTTGCAAATGCAATTTCTCTACCATCTCATGAGACACAATATTATTTGTACAACCTAAATCAACAATGACTTTGCATACCATGTTTCTACACTTGCAAGTTGTCTAGAATAAATCCTTTCTTTGAAGCAACTCTTCCTTCTTTGTGGTCTTCAATATTTGCTTCTTCATCATTAGCATCTCACCAACTTCAGCCCTTGCAATCAATTTGTTTGAAATTGAGCTACTTTTAGCTTCGTCCTCTTGAACTATTTGAGCTCTTCTATCTACTTTTCTTTCTCCTCCACTTGCTGATGAACTTGCCTTCTCAGGGAACTTCCATGTAGGATGTCCAAATTCTTGACAAGGATAACATCTACCTACAAAAGTGTTAGAGTTTCTTCCACCTCTAAATCTTCCTCTTGTGCCTCTATATCCACCTCTAAAACAAACAACTATTTTATCTCTCTTGCTTGGTTCTTCTCCTTGATTTTTAGTTGCTTGCCTTGGAGTAGAAAAAATTCCTCTTCCTCTCATGGTGTTTCCTCTTCCTCTTACTATTTTCTCTTGTCTTCTCTTTACCTTCTCTTCAACCTTCAATGCCATTTTGTAACATTCTTCTACATTTCTAAGATTAGTCAAAGCCAACTCATCCCGAATATTCATTCTAAAGCCACCCAAGCACCTAGCAATTTTCTCATCTTCATTTTCATTATGATTAAACCTCATGCTTAATCTATAAAATTCTTTAGTGTATTCCTTTACATCCATTTCATTTTTTCTAAAATTTTGCAACTTCTTAAACATTTGAACTTGATAATCTAAAGGGAGAAACTTACTTTTTAACTTAGCCACCATCTTGTCCCAATCCACAATCTTAGACTTGCCTTGTTTCCTTCTCTCTGACTATAGATAATCCATCCATACAAGTGCATGTCCCTTAAGCTTTTTTTTGAAAATATTCACTCTTTGTTCTTTAGGAATCTCTTCACATTCAAAATAGTTATCCAAAGAAGCTATTGAATCTAACAATTCCTCTTCATTCAAATTACTAGCAAACTTTTGCACATCTATTTTTACCTTGTATTTGTCACCTTTTACTGCCTTTATCAGCTTGACCATTCTTTGGTCTTCTGGATCAAGCTCTTCTATTTCAACATCTTCAAACTCTTCATCATCTTCTTCCTCTAACTCACATCTCTCAACTGCTTCTCTTCTCTTGTTGGTTTCTAAGGATTCCAATCTCTCTTTCAATTCTCTAATCTCTTTAATTTACTATTTTCTCAATTCATTCATCTCCTTTGTTGTGTTCTTTTCTTTTGGAGGCATCTTCACTATCTTTCCTCATCACCTTCCAATCTCTCTTTCACAATTTGCAACTTTCTTCTACATTAATATAGTACATTTTCTTTGATACCACTTTGATGTAGTAGGGGGAGGCCTGCAACACACAAACACACAATTCCAACCTGCAAACACAATTGTCAATTCACAATTTCATCACGATCTCTTCATTCAACAAGTTCACACTATTTCCTTATAGAATATCAATTCCACTAAATTGGGTATTACTCCAATCTCACACCCTTTCAATTGTCAACAAAACACACATGAGGGACCCATTATAGTTCCTTTTAACATATCAAACAATCACCAATAGTCCCTTTGCAACAAATTTCTCAAATCAGATTTTCCATGTCTTTTAGGGCTCAATTTAGCCCTCTTTTACAAAGAGACCACCTTCAAAACTTTTCCAAATATTTTGAAACCTTAGGGAAGAAATTCATACCTATCAAAACCTTAGATTACATCATTAGATCTTATAAATTCAATTATTCACTATTCAAACCATGAAACCCTCTTCCCAGGCTTAGAAACCCTAGGTTTTAATTGAAAGTAGCACTTCCCAATCAACCCACAACCTATAAATTTCTTAGACTAGTCTAAAATACCCTTCTCATTCTTAATCCATCATAAAGCCACACTGCCCATTTCAAAAACTCAACTTTACTCACTAAAACCTCTTTTTTAATGGGAAAACTCAAAATTCCACTATAGGGTAAATTTATTTTACCCATTCCACCAAGCAACAAGGCAAACAAAAAGGTGGAATGAGTCTTAGAACATTTTTATTCTATCAAAACCCTCAACTATGCAAGTCTAGGCTAGTTTGAGTAAATTGGAGATAAAATACACAAAACTCAATATAAAACCTTCAAAATGGATGCAATGGAAAGATAATTAAATATAATATGCAAATCACAAAAAATATAGATCAATTAGTTGAGGTAAAATCTGTACAACCTGCTGCTACAACAGAAAACATAGGAAAATGGAGAAAATCTGAGTTTATTTCAATCTTCAAGCTTCAAAATTTGTTCAACAACCTTCCATTCAAGTTTCTCATGCTATTTAAACTTTCTCCTATTAGAAACAAACATCTATAACTCCCTAACCACCCTTTAAACTTATTTGACTCTTCAAATTCCTCTAACAAGGCAAATTTGCAACTTTTAACTCTTTACAACATTCTAACATGGCAACTTAACACTTTTTTGCACATTTTGAAAACTCTACCACTTAAACCCCTAAATAATATAAAAAATGACCAATTACATCATAATATGGTCTTATAGACCTTATTTTTAACAAAACTCATCCAAAAATCTATAACATAGACCTTAGGAACTTAAATGGATTAACACCTTTGAGTGGTGCTCCTGCACCAATAAGCACAAAGGGATATGCTTGCGGATGATATATGAAGCCATAACCAGATCACAAACATAAACCATCAAAGATGTAGGAAAAAGGAAAAATTACAAAGGATCAAGCTTTGGCTGGCCGTCCAATGCAGTGGACTAGGTCTAGGTTGTTTATCCAAAATGTTTACAAGCGGAATGCATTGTCCACTATGCAAACAAAACACACGCTCACCAGGGCTAGTGGGAACTATTTTTCCACTAGGTGAGCCCCAAGGGACCATATTAAATCCATACCTTGATGACTCTAATAAGGCACAAAAATGCATGCTCACATGGGCTAGTGAAGCTAGGTGTTCACTAGGTGAGCCCCAAGGGACCGTATTAAATCCATACCTCCATGACTCTAATAAGGAACAAAAATTCATGCTCACACGGGCTAGTGAAGCTAGGTGTTCACTAGGTGAGCCCCAAGGGATCATATTAAAGGGATTTTTCTTAGTTCATGTGAGGTCTTACTCTTAGGGGACATCATTCCTAATGTTTCCAAGAGAGGACCGATCAAATAATAAAAGATTCACCACTTAAGGGATATAGTGTGTCGCATCACCACTAAGGGGAATATAATATGCTGAGATAGGTCACACTCTTCAAGGACATTACTCCCAACATCACCACAAAGAGGAAAACACGTTGTGTGAAATAAAAAAATCACATCAAAAAGCATGAAAAGGAAAAAAAAAATGCAAGTGAAATCATGCTAAAACAAGGCCAATGTATGCCCCCACTTAAAGAAATTGCTAGCACCATGATGTGAGTAGTACTTTAAAGTAGCAAATGAGAATGAAAACAAGAAGGAAGACATGAGAGCCAACTTGGAAAGCCCTATGCCAAGTCATATGTTTCTAAGTAAGGCTACGCCATGTGAGACAAAAATAAAAGAAAGGGGTTGCCCCCAAAATGAAAACACCAAACACATCAGGGATCTATGGATTTTGGGTTAGTATGTTCTTTGCTACAATGTTTTTAGAAAGCTTGGAAATATCATCATTCCCCAAGTACACATGGAACTAGAAGAATGACATAAAGGGAACGAACACAAAGAGAAAATAAAAGAAAGAAAGCCTTTTGGGTCAACATGAAGGAGACATGAATGCCTTGATGCCTTGCATCATCCCCAATAAGAAAACACAAGACAAATAAAAAGGAAAATGAAAGGAAAAGAAAAGATAATGAAAAATATTTTGAATCAACATGGAGGAGACATGAATGTCTCGATGCCTTGCATCATCCTTAAAAGGAAAACACAATAAATAAAAATTAAAGTAAAGAGAAAAGATCAATTTAAAGGAAAAAGTATATGACATATAGAAGAATGAAGGTACAAATAGAGGAATGCACATAGAGAGAGAAACATCAAATACAACATCATAAGGGATTATGTTAGGCACATTTAACCAAACAAAAATAAAATGAAAAGGAAAGCAACAAAAATAGAAAAGAAATAATAGACTAGAAAACACATGCAATTCAACCATCCAACAGTTCATCTGCACCCCAATCTTGTTCAGTATATGTAAAATGCAGATCACTAGTGAGAGGACAACATCAAGACTTGTACTAGGAGAATCACCAGGTTCAACACATGGTGAATCACTCAGTTGAGGAGGATCACCAAGGTTGTTGTCATTTAAGCTCGTAGAAGAGGAAAATAACAAATTCAACTCATTATACACTTCCTCATCGATTTTAGTTGTTTCGTCATCATCATCCAAGTTAGCCACAAGAGGAGGAAAAATGATAATATCCATAGAAGTTGTTGGTCCTTGTTGTGGTGGAGATATAGCTTCTATTTATTCTAGTAATAGAGGAGGGTCATCGTTTATTACTTTTCAATGTTGTTATCATTATTCATCTTTTGAGCAATAGCATGATGTCTACACATACACTCTCTAGCATGACAATTTCTTTTATTATGATTTTCAAGATGCTTTTTTGTAGGAATGGGTTTGTCAACGATAGGTTCCTTTTCTTCTTATGAGGGAAGAACAAAAGAAACCATAGAAGGTTGTTCAACCACTTTCTCTTTGGCTTTATAAATTTTCTTAGGAGGTGGATTAGGACTTGTTTGGTTTTCTCTAGTTCTCTTGTAGGAAATAGGAAAGGGATTGTTCATGGGTGGGTCTTGGTTTGTTGGAAGGGTTTTAGACTCAACATTATTTTCTTGTGGCAGATGTTCAAGCATGGGTGGAGGAAAGTTTTTCAGACATAGTTTGGCTATGAATTTTGCTTTGAATTTTTGATAGGATAAGAAAAGGAAGTCTTCATGGGGTTTTATAGGTTCCATAGGTTCAGGCCAAAAATAATCCAAGGAGAAATTTCCATGGGATGATGAGGGTCTAAAGCCACTATGGTTCACTGTGAATATTTCATTGCCGAATGGAAACTTTAATCACTTATGGAAAAAGAATGGGACCACATTCATGGATTGAAGCCATTTGTAGCCTAACTTCACATGCAATTCATTTGAATTATATATGATAGAGAATGACACATTTGATTCTTTCCGTCCTACTTGCAAAGGGAATGTGATTCAGCCCATCATAGCATGAGCAAAACCATCATGTGTTTCAATACATGCTTTCGGTATATCATATATATCTTGACTAAGTTCATGCACATATAAAAGTTCTTTTGTGATCACATTCTCTCCACATATGGGATCAATTAAAATACCAGGAGTGGGCTTGTTATTGATCTTGTCGGCTATGTAAAGAGGACCATCAGGTGCATGTTTGATTGCTTCTTCTAAAGAGAAAGTAATGTAAATGGTTTTCTATTTATGAGGATTGATGTCAACCACTCCTATCACTATATCAATAGGACTTTTTTCATTAGTATCCATAGGACTCTGTTCATGATTGCTCAGATTCTCATCATTCATGTCAACATTCATCACATTGAGATTAGTTTTACTAGCCTTAACAAATGAAATATTATGGTTGGGCATGGGATTGGTAAAGATTTCCAAGTTTTGGTTGGGAGGAGCCATAAAATTATTACCTTTGTCATTTACACCTCCAATTTGGATATGATCGGAATCAATGAGTTCTTGCACAAGATGTTTAAGATGCTTGCAATGTTCCCTATCATGTCCTTTTTGATGGTGATAAGCATAATAGGCATTGTGCCTAAAGTTTGGAGGTAATGGCTTGCTAGGGTCAAGGGATCGAATGGGAGGTAAGGTAAGCATATTTTTGTTTAAGAGTTGTTTCATTATGTTGTGAAGTGTTTCGGGTAAGGGAGTAAATTTTCTTTGCGGATCCCTAAAGATATAAGGATTACTCTTCTTTATAGAAGCTACTTGGGTATCAATTGGTTGGGTAGGTTAAGAGGTGAAATTTAGTTGAAGGAAACTTTTTTTTTTTTCTTCTGAAAGGTTGGTAAGTGTTTTAGTTTGAGGCTTTGATCTTTTTAGGATGGGTAGGGGTGGTTTTTGGTTCACTACTAGTTAGGGAATTCTTATAGTCTCGAAGGGTAGTGCATAAATGCATGAAGGAGGGGAATTTCATCATGGCAAGCTTATCCCTTAACTTGCTTTCTAATTTTTATGTGAACATATTTTGAACGCGGAATTGGGAATTTTCACATTGATTTGGGAATAAAGTGATTGGTAGCATGAAATAAAGTTAGTTACTTTTTCACCCTCATTTTGCTTGCATCTCATCAAATCATCCAATGTCATTTTAGGGACCATGTGCACTTCAAAATGGTTAATAAATGCCTCAAAATTTTCATTGAATGAATGATTTGAGTTATTCAGTAATGTAGAAAGCCAATCCAAGGCAATGTATTTCAAGGATCGAGGAAAAAGTTTATCCAAAAGTTTGTCTTCAAGGATAAAGTCACTACACAAAGCAGTAAAGGCATTAACATGATTAGCAAGATCTCCCTTTCTTCCATATTTCTCAAATCTAGGGATCTTTATTCCTTATGGCACTAAAGTTCTCAATATCTCCAAGGAAAAGGGATTTCTCTTGACATAGTATGAAGGTGGACCATTTTTATTTTGATTTATGGTGGAAACTTGACATTGGATGGATGATACGATTTGTAAGAAGTGGTTAATGATATGGTCATTGCTCATAGTGTGTGATGGAGATGAATATGGTGGTGGTATGTATGTGTTGGAAGGACTAATGAGTGGATTTATTATGAGAGGAGATATAAGATTAGATGCCACATAGGTATAAAGAGCACTAGTGGAAATGTTCAAGGTAGGAAGGATGTTACTAGTTGGTTGCATTGTTGTGATAATTTGAGGATTGGTATAGGTGGGAACTGAGGTTATGGTTGAAGAGGGAGGAGTTTGACTTCCTCCTTGGTTTTTCATATTGTTTGAAGCTTGAGCACCATTAGTGGTGGAAGGAAGATGTTTTCCAAATATTTGAGCTATGTTACACACAACTTCCAATCCCTCATTATTGAGATGATGGAGTCACATTGTCCTTGATGAAGTTGTAGTCTTCAATGGAGGACCTTTTCCAGGAAAGATATTCAACCACACATAAAGTGTTGCAACAATGGAATGAAAATAGAGATTTTATTATGATGATGTGATGTGATACAAGAGTACAAGTGCCTGATTAAATAGGAATGAGTGAGAACCTAAAATGCATGAGATGTTGCCAAGTGTCAAAATCACACTACATGTGACAACATGTGAACCCTACCTAGGAAATGATAAAGGATTGAGATAAGTTCTAGAAGGACAACTCATCTTCTAGAAGGAATCTTATCCCTACACATGAAGAGGGGGGATTACCCCATTATTTATGATTTATCTAAAAAATGAAACCTAGGACTAAATTAATGCAAGACCTAAGTTAACTTATGCTAGTGTAATAATTAATTAATTACACTAACACCCCCCCATAAGTGAAACTTAGGGAGGAGATGCAATGATTATGGAAAGATAATGGGTCCTGGCTATGAGGCCATGTTAGGTACCCATTTACATGATGAAGATGTAGAAAATATCCCACAACTAGAGAAAAGGGGGAAATCCAATGGGAACAAAACCCCACTCCAAAAAGGAGATGAAAAAATAGAAAAAAGTTGGAAGAGTGATGATTGGAGGACTCAACATCATCCCCCCAAGGACTACAACCATCACAAAGATAAAAAAAAGAAATAAAAAATAGGTGACTAGATGTCCCCCCCATAAAGGAGAGTAGTCCCCTCTAGGATGTCTTCAAAACCTATGATGAAGTGAGAAGCCAAGTCTACAATACCTAGTGTAAACCCATCCAAATGCCACAAGTCTGAAGGGATGAGTGAATCCTGCCCTGCTGAAACAAATCTCAACTAAGAGGTAGAAGAGGAAGAAGATGGAGCCAAGAGAAGAGCCAAGTCAATCCAACCACCAAAACCTTGGAAAGGAGGATTAGAATTGCTTCCTACCCTAGAGTCTGGAGAGTCTGGAGCAAGTTAAGAACAATCCCAGAACTTGGTAAACTTGTACACCCTAGAGTGATGATCTGCTTCTCCATATGCAACAAGTGTGTCAAATTGATCCCTAATGATAGCTATATCTTATGTAAACTCAATTTTCAAACACTCCTAAGTAATTTGATAAACTGAAAGAAGATTGTGGGCCATTTGAGGAATATATGAAACATCATACAACTGTCCCCCCTCCAAAGCAACATCACAAATAGAAGCAACATTAACAATGTCTGCATTTGTAGTAAACATCCTATCAAAATCTAAAGGTCTCATGGAATCCCAAAGAATATGATCCTAAGAATAGGTGACATGTTGTGAAGCACCTGAGTCAATGACCCAACCTTCCCTTCTATCAACTAGAGTAGTGATCAAAGCATTTCCCTTGCCATGATTCTCAACTGTGGCAATCCTTGCAATGCCTGAAGATGACTCTTCATGAGAAGAAGAGTGAGGTGATTTGATAGAAGGAGGAAGAGTGATGTTATAATCTCTAAGAATCTATCTTATCTCATGTATCTCCCTCTTAAAAAATGTCTCCTCACTATGACCAAGCCCATTACGAAAATTGTGCTTAGGCATCTCTCTCTCTTAGTCTTTTCTTCCTTATGTTGTGATGATTGAAAAGATCCTATCTTAGATTTCCCCTTATTCTTTCCTTTTCCTTTGGATGGTGCTGCAACAAGACCATGGGACTTTGAAGATGAATCAACTTGATTGAGTTTTGATTGTTCTCTAGTCAACCACTCACAAAAAGTCTCAAATGAAGGCATCACAAAATTGTCTCCAAGGACATCCATTCTAGAATAGAAGGAAGTAGAAAAATAACAAAAAGAACCTTTTAACTTGGAAAAGATCATGAAGGTGCATTCCTTGTCAATTTTATCTTTGCCACACCTTGATAGCTATGTCCTCAAAGACTTGAATTTTACCAAATAGTCTTCTATGGAGGGGAACTGATCAACTAAGAGTGAAACAAGTTCTAACTCTAACTGCAAAGCTCAAACATTGCTGATAGAATCAAACAAATCCTTAAGTTTATCCCAAACCTCCTTAGGAGTGGAGCACCCCTCAATATGGAAAAACAAGGAGTTGGATACATGAAGAGCAATAAGTCCCATAGCCTCCTCACACTTGATCTGATGCTGAAATTTCTCATATTCCTTGGTCAAATGTGGTTAATTATCATTCAACGTTGACCATAGGCCCTTTAACCAGACGAGATGTTGCATGTTGAATTTCCATGTATGATAATTTTGGGGTGTGAGAATATCAAATCCTATATCTACCATTAGAGAAATAACAACTATACAAGACAAAAATATCTAAAAGGAAATGTTGGACTAATGGAAAAGTAGACTACAATACCTCTATGATGATGTGAGAATGGCATACATTTGACAAACTAAAAAAGAGATATCACCTTCCAAGCCCAAATTAGGCTTTTCACTTCAACTAGATAGAATTTTTGATGATAGCAGAATCTAAAAAAATAGAGTGCAGCACTAAAAATTAGACTCCAAGAGCTTTCCAATGGTATATCATTTGCCAAATTTTGACATTGTATACGAAAGATACAACCTCCAAAAGATTATTGTTGGATTTGATCAACACAGGCTAACTAATTGCAAAAAACAAGCACCCAAGGTCTTAAAAATTTTGGCCCTTGGTCGCTGATATGACCATAGGGCTACTAGAGGCAAAAAAAAGTTCCCCCTGGATCAAGTGGCATTGGAGTGGTGGATTGGCGGAGTGGTGGTGGTGTGATCGATACAAGGTGGAGGTGCTAGTGGGAACTAGCAGAGCCCTTAAATATCTAGGTGACCAGGGGTAGGGCTTCAAATTTCAGTGAGATCTCGGCGAGAAACTTCGGCAAGTGGTGGACAGGGCTAGGAATGATGGACAATGGGAGTCAATGGGGACTGTCGGGAGAAAACACCGACAGTGGATGATGGCAAGCCTAGCGGAAGTGGTGTCGATTTCTGCAGACCAACGAAAGAAGGCCAACAATTTTTTTTTTGAATATTGCAAAAAATGCAATTAAAAAATAAAATGTTGATATTAAATTTAATCTATAGAAAAATACTATGAAAGCTGGCTGATGGAAAACTATAGCCTGCATGAAAAATAAATATGCTGAACTTATAATAAAATAACTAGTCTCTTCCACAAAAGTTTAATTTTTGCTTGAACTTTAGTAAAGTTTTCCCAAATGATAAAATAAAAAATATCTGAAGTATCTAAAAAAAGATTCCATGATGGAGGACTGAAAGGGGGATTTTATTTTTTTGCAAAATTGTATGGATAGTACAAAATAATGCAAACCCTCGATGATACCTCAATGGCTCCCAGTTGATATGTCTTTGATTTTGACGATTGAGCAGGTGATCTATGGGTTTTGAAGCCTTCTGGATGCAATGGAGAGGTTAGAGAGAACCTGATGTGCACCAAAAATCAGCTTGGCTCCTAGGTAGAACCAACTAGCCTGCAAGAAAATCTCCATGCCTACAAAGAATCTCACACACCAACTTTCTTGATCTTGAGTTGAAGTTTCACTGGAAAAGCTCTGATACCATGTTGAGGTGATGGAGTCATAGTGTCCATGATTAAGCTCTAGTCTTCAATGGAGGACCTTTTCCAGGATAGATATTCAACCACATAGAAAGTGTTGCAACAATGGAATGCAAAATAGAGATTCTATTATGATGATGTGATATGATACAAGAGTGCAATTGCCTAATTAAATAGGCATGAGTGAGAACCTAAAATGTATAAGATGTTGCCAAGTGTCAAAATCACACTACATGTGACAACATGTGAACCCTACCTAGGAAATGATAAAATATTGAGATAAGTTCTAGAAGGACAACTTATCTTCTAGAAAGAATCTTATCCCTACACATGAAAAGGGGGAATTACCCCATTATTTATGATTTATCTAAAAAATGCAACCTAGGACTAAATTAATGCAAGACCTAAGTTAAATTATGCTAGTGTAATAATTAATTAATTACACTAACACTCATCACTTTCCATCATCCAGTGAAGGTTATCTATGGTAGGTATAATAGTGTTTGAAATGTTTAAGTACTTATGCTATCCTATAAATGAGCTAAGTATTCATGCATTTTCATTATGTTTTCTTGAGGAATATGATCCCGGCACAACACTTGTAGGTAAGGTAAGCATAGAAAAAGAGGTGTCAAAGGTATGGTCCATACCTAGTGAACTAGTGCCAACACTAGAAGTAAGAGAGCTTGATAACCCAAGATCCACAATGAGTGTCTTATCACAGGATGCCATGGGTCTCGCACTTTGTCTATCCATAGTATTAGGAGTAGGACACCAAGTACTACAACTCATACAAGGGATAAACCATAGAAATTTTAATGAACACAATATCCTATGCTTGCAATTACACTGGAAATGAGAGAAATTGGAATAACAACAAATCTGGAAATGGAAACTGAAAACAGAAGGAAGCTTAGATAGAAACACAAAAAATTAATTTCAGATCCTAAAAACTAGAGAATCAAATTCAACAGGCACTAAGACACTAACAAGGGAATCTTGGTCCTCTTGGTGAGATTCTGAAGTTCCAGAGGCTAAAACAAACAACAAACAACAGAGAGAGATTTCTAAAGAAAAAATCCTGAGAGGGACTAAGATTCCAGGAAGGGCATTTTAGTTCTAGTAGAGGTTTTTTAGAAAAATAGTGAATTCTAGAATTTCAATAGTGTTTACTAATTGCCTATCCAAGATACTGATGCTCAGAAATAGAAAAAAGTGCAAATACGTGCAAGAAAAAGTAGCTTGGAACAAGCAATTGAATGCAATATGGAATGAAATTTTTTAACTTTTGAATGCAATAAGAATGTTTCTAAATGTAATGAAGATGAAGAGCAATGCACTTTTTATTTTTTCAATGAAATGAAATGATGCAAGAAAGTAAAAATGCAACCTATATGCACTTTCACTAATGCAAATATAGGAAACCCTAAATGCAATTTCACTAATGCAAAATGCAAGATACCTTAGATGCGCTTTCACTAATGCAAGATGAAATGAAAGAATGAATACAATCAAGATCTAAGTAATTTAATAGAATCTAAATAAAAAATGAATGATTAAAATTCAAGTTCACCAAAATGATGAGAAGAAAAATAAATACGTAAAGATATCACTCTTTTTCCACTAATCATTCACTAATGTCCTAGGAGTCCTAATTGGATTGACTAGCAACCTCACAAGGTGAGTCAATTCTAAATTAGGAATGACCTAGGACAGGGTTCTTTAAGTTTGAAAGAGTTCACCACCAAGCAAATGCAACAAGGAGATAGTATATGTGTACCTAGGAAATCTGGAGATATTGTGAGGATTATGGAAATGTGAAGAAGCTGCCAAAAGAATTGTGGAGGAAAAGATTCCTAGGATGGCGTATTAGTCCCACTGCTATTTTTTGAGGCAAATATGGAGTCTTTGGATGTCAAAACCAAATTTGAAGGAATCTCTAAAAAATATGCTCAGAAGGACTAAGACACCCAAGATGGCATATTAGTCCCATTCTAAAATTTTGCAGACTTTGAATAGGATCTTGAGCTCCAAGGTCTGGACTTGCCTCCCTTCTGATCTCAAGTTCTGAAACTTCCAGATTCAGCCTGTAGGTGAGTTTCTGTGAAGATGAAAACTTTGTAATGCAACTTTGAAACTTTTACAACTTTGGACTCCAAGTGATCTTCAAGTCTTCAACCTAAATCTGCAATCACAAATATGCAAGATGGGAAAACTTGTTGTTTGTTAGTGAATGGGGGTTTTCCTTGGTCAAAACCGTTGCTGGTAATTAAATCTTGAAATGAAAATAGAAATAATGAAGGAAATGGTGAATGAACAATATGCAATGCTACAACTCACCAAACCCTTATAAAGTCTACAAACTTGTGTGCAATGGCTGCAATGGATATGGATATTGAATGCTTTAAAGATAGGACTTGAATTTCTTGCTTGAATCAAAACCCTACATCACAAATGTTAGCACAACAACACACATGATCCAAGAAGCTCTTTGATATGATGCTTGAATCTTGAAATGGCTCCAAATGCTTGATAAATATACTCTTGAATGCTCTCACAAAAGTCTTGGATGCTTGAATGATTGATAGATTGCTTAGGATGAAAAATGAGAGAAGGAACCTTGTATTTATACTTATCTATGCTTAATATCTCGAAATTACTTCACAACAAGCTGACATATGAATTCATTAAATAAAGGATGCTAAATACCACCAAAATTTGAAATTAAATCCCAAAAATGACTCAAGGAGGACTAAGATTCCCTAGGTGGCATCTTAGTCCCAAGTCCTAAAAACTTGGGGCACAAACACCAAAACGAGGCCTAATCAGGATATCTCAAAATCAAGGTCCCAAAAGTGATGCAAAAGCATCCAACAGTGTAGGGAAATCTTGCATCGTGCAAAAAAAAAAAAAAAAACTTTATTTTATTTATTTTTTTGAGTCTCATGATGGCACTTAAAGGTTGTAAGACAGTCAAGTGTGAAAAATAGCAAAAAACAGGCACTTACTATTTTTAGTAAGTCTGCCTAAACGGGCTCATATGGATGTAAAAAATTACCCCAAGGAGCATAACTGAAAAACATTTTTGGTCATGAAAGAATCACCTCAATACCCTGCATGGTTTGGGAGAAATTAAAGTTTCCATCTTGAGATATTTCTTCAATGTAGCTTCAAATTCAGATAGAAAACTTTAGCGGCCCCAAAATAGCTCAAAAAGTGACAAAACTAACCTATGGTGGGCTTAGCTATTGTAGAGCTTATCGAGAGCTTTCCAATGATATGCAATAATAGAAAATCAGACACCTAGATCAAAAGTTATGGCCTCGCAAAGTTGACCCTCTAAAAAGTGAATTTCATTAAAATTTCTTCCTAGGCCAGAAATCAAACAGCGGGACTTTTGGCGCCAAAACAAAAGGAAAATTGCACTTTCTAGAACATTATAGGGTGGTTATTGGGTAGAATAAAAAGGGATATGAGGAAGTTGTAGAAGGTGGCCCGATAGTGCAGATTATGGCTCCAAATAGTAGATTTTCTTTTCATAGTTGATTTTGTTGTAATCAATCAAGCACATGAGGCTGTAGCATGTAAGCTTTGAATCTATAATATCATTTTGTAGAAATAATTGAATGTGTCATTTTTCTTTCTTGCATCTTCTGTGGGTTTTGGGTGGTGTGGCCCTCATTAAGTGGTATCAAAGAAGGGGTTCCTGAGCCTATAACCGAGCGTTGAATGTGAGGTAGTTGTAGTAGGACCTATGAGAATGGGTTGAGCTCAAGATGCCTCTAATAATTTCCCAATATGGCAGAGGTAGAGGCCAGGGTGGTGGAGGAAGAGATCCACATAGAGATGAAATCTGAGCCCTTAGAAGACAATTATAAACTTTGCAACAAGAGGTTCAAAGAAGAGATGTGCAATGAGATAGAGATGAGAGTGAAGATGAAATGGAAGAGGAAATGGAAGAAGAGCAAGATCCAATGGATCTCAGAGAAAGAAGATTGTAATGAGCAATCTCAAGCATTGGGAAGAGACCTAAAATGGATGTTTCAACTTTTAGTGGAAATCTGAACCTTGAAGAATTGATTGATTGGATCAATGACATGGAGGAATTTTTTAAGTTTGAGGAGATTGAAGATCCTCACAAAGTGAGGTTTGCAAAGACAAAATTGAAAGGTCACACTAGTATATGGTGGAAATGTTGAAAATGAAGGTAATATTGTAGCTTAAAACTTGTAAAACTATGAGACTGTAGATCTAATTAAGTGTTTTTTGTCACAATTCTTTGTGCATGATTAATCTATTTAGATCAATTTTACCAATTGTAGAAAGAGACAAAAATATTGTAGAAGAATGATACAAGGAGATAGAAATGACACAACATATATTTGGAGAAACCCTTTTAGGAAAAAAATCCACCAGAATCAATAGTGCTTGTATTATTTAACCTTATAATAAGATTACAATAATATTGTATCAATCCTTGATTGATATGCTTCCTTTCCTTCAACAATCATTCTTCACAACCTGCATTAAACTCTCATGGAACTCTCATACACTTGCTGCAATTAATAGACAATAATATAAGCATGTAAACTCATAAGAGTTATACAATATAAAAGCATAAAACTCCTCACAAAAAACTATGCATAGATTGGGCAAGTAGAGTTCCATAATGTAATATGAAGTTAAACCAAAGTCTTCCTCAATTTAGGAACCTCAAGCTAAACTTTGGTCAAGAAGATATCATACAAACTTCACCTCAAAGTTGGTGCCCAAGAATGGGCCACTTGACTAAGCCTTGTAAATATCTTCTCATGCAAAAGGTGTTAACTAAAAGATGCCAACTTGTGCGCCCAAGGTGGACCCATGTCAATCTTAGTTAACTGAAACATATCTCTCCACCAATTCATGCAAACATTATGCATGATTGATCATCCTCACTTAATTGAAAGTATCCATTTGTTATCTGTCATACAATTGAAGTCATTAGTCATGCAACTCAATTCAACTCAAGTCAACTAGTATTCAACTCAAAATAACTACATGCAACTGAAGATAATTGAACCATAATTGAGCTGAACTAAACTGAATTGAAATGAATTGAATTGAACTAAACTAAATTGATACTAAATTGATATTGAACTAGTAGGGACACTTCACTCATGTAAATAATAATCCCTAATTTGTAGGATCAAAACATGCATTACTGAAGTGTTATCAATCCTCCAAATAGTTAACTGAAGCAAGGTGGGTTCCACCTTCCATGTGGGTTCCCTATGTGCTCCTATCTTGTAGGAGCTATTCTTGGAAATTCCAACATGTTCCTATCATTTAGGAATAATCACAAATGACAATTTACATGTTCATTTCATTCAAATTTAATCTCTTTCCAATCCTAGTGTTGGGGAAAAATTTCTAAGGACTTAGGAGATACATGAAATATGTTTAGGATTCCAATTAACTGGCATCCTATTCCCAACATTCTC
Organism: Sequoia sempervirens; assembly: GCA_007258455.2. Classification (NCBI taxonomy): domain Eukaryota; kingdom Viridiplantae; phylum Streptophyta; class Pinopsida; order Cupressales; family Cupressaceae; genus Sequoia; species Sequoia sempervirens. The sequence continues at coordinate 181,174,614 of VDFB02168118.1, forward strand.
CCACTTTACATTATAAATTTCAATTATTCTAAACAAGGAATCATTATTATAAATCAAGTACATGAATCAAGTCCAATGGCCTTCCTGCACCAAGAGAACTTATGTGTAGGAACTAGTTTCATAAGATAATTTGCAACATTGACCAAAGTGCCAACTTTCTTAATCAATACCTTCCCAGTCTCAACCATTTCTCACATAAAGTGATATTGAATATCAACATGCTTAGTACAAGCATGATACATAGGATTTTTGGCTAAACAAATAGCACTCTGATTATCACATTCAAGTCTAATTTTCTTGCAATTAAAAATAATACCTTTCCTAAGTCTCTACAACTAGACTGCCTCTTTAGAGGCATGTGTAGCATCCATGTACTCTACTTCCGTGGTGGACAAAGCAATCATGGGCTACCTCTTACTCACTCAAATAACTGCAACTCCAAACAAAGTAAACACATCGCCACTTCTTGACCTCCAACTAACCAAGTCTCCTGCCCAATCTGAATCAACAAAACCCTATATGTCCAATGATCTATGCATAATATCCATATCATTAGCACCATGATAAACCAAATAGTAATCAAAAGTACCTCGTAAATATCTAAAAACCCTCTTAACATAAGTCCAATATTTTTTACTAGGGATAGACATAAACCTACATAGAACTCCCACTACTTGGGCCATATCTGGTCTTGCACAAACCATTACGTACATTAAACTACCAACTGCACTAGCATATGGAATTTTAGACATTTCCTCATGATCAAAATAAGATTTAGGACCCATGTCTAAACTTAACCTTTTGCCAGCTGGTAAAGGAATATTAATTGGTTTACTAGCATGCATGTTAAACCATTTCAAAATAGTATCAACATAGTTGCTATGACTTAAGAAAATCTTTTTGTTACCTCTATCTCTACTGATCTCCATACCAAGGATATATTTTGTAGCCCCTAGAAATTTCATCTAAAATGTGCTAGAGAGTTGTGCTTTCAATTCTTTGATCATTACCTTGTTGTTACCAATAAACAACATATCATCAACATACAAGATAATAATTAAAACCTGATCATCAATAAATTTTATGTAAACACAATGATCTTCCTCACTCCTAACATAACCAATTTTCAATGCAAATGCATCAAACTTCTGGTACCACATACTAGGTGACTGTTTCAATCCATATAAAGATCTCTTTAACCTGTAAACCAATAATTATTTTCCTCTTACAACAAAACCATCAGGTTTCCTCATTTAAATCTCCTCATCAAGATCCCCATGTAAGAAAGCATTTTTCACATCCATTTTCTCTATGTCAAAATCATAAGCAGCAACAATAGATAAAAAGAATCTAATAGAATTTAATTTAGCAATATAAGAGAATATTTTATTAAAGTCAACTCCCTCTCTTTGGGAGTAGCTCTTGGCTACTAATCTAGTCTTGTACCTTTCAAGATTACCATCTACTCCAATTTTATTTTTAAAGATCCATTTGCAACCAATGGCCTTTCTTCCTTTGGGAAAACTCTCAAGGTCCCAAGTGTCACAAGTATCCAAGGAAACCATTTCCTCATGCATAGATTGTGACCAAAGCTTGTTCTCATCTAAAGAAAAATCTTCCCTATAAGATCTAGGTTCATCATTAGTACTTATCAAATCAATAATACAACAGAAATCTAGTGGGCTATAACCATTAATGTGATTTTATTGTCTTGTGGATCTTTTCAAAGAAGGTTCTTCTTGTTCCTCAATATGCTCATCATGAGCATCTATCTTAGAACTCTGTTCTTCAACATGTGCATCTTCATGCTTCTTAGTATTTGTCTCAAAATTGATTTTTCGAGGAGTATCTTTCTCCTTCGGTTGTTCTTCTCTTCATGTTTAAGATTTAAATTCCCTAAAAATTAAATCTCTAGATACAATAGTTTTTTGGCTATGAATATGCATTTATGTGCTTTTGGATCCAACTTAGACCACTTTTCTTTAGGAACATGAACAAAAGTCTCACAACCAAAGATCCTTAAATGTGCAACACTAGGTTTCCTACCTAACCACATTTCATAAGGGATTTTATCTTCAATAGATGAACTAGGAGATCTATTGATTAAATAACAAGAAGTACTTACAAGCTCAACCCAAAGGAATTGATCTAGCTTAGCACTACTTAACATACTCCTTGCTCTTTCCATTCAGGTTTGCTTCATCCTTTATGCTACTCCATTTTGTTGAGGTGTATATGGAGTAGTTTTCTATCTCAAAATTTATGTGTGCTTACAATAATCATCAAATTATTTAGAACAATATTCACCACCATTATCTGATCTCAACACTTTTATCTTATGATTTGATTGTTTCTCAACTAAAGCCTTAAATTCTTTAAACTTGTTGAACACATCAAATTTGTTATGCATAAAATAGATCCAAGTGTATCTTGAGACATCATCAATAAATGTGGCATAATATCTAGATTTTCCACAAGAGTCAATATCCACAGGACCCATAACATCTGAATGAATAATCTCTAATCATCCTTTAGCTTTATTTGTTCCATTAGGAAATAAAGATCTAGATTTCTTTCCAAACACACAATTCTCACAAAAATCATTTTTTCCAATATTATAATTAGGAATACTGTCAACCAATTTCTTATTAAGAATGATCCTAAGACCTTTTTCACCAATGTGACCCAATCTATGGTGCCACAACATACATTTTTTTCAGCTTCAGTTACATTGGTTGATTTATTCAAATTGGAGGTATTAAGCTTAAACAAAATCCCAATCCGAGATCCTTTAGCAACCACCTTTGTCAAATTTCACATGCATTCCAGAATCATTGAACTTAGATATAGAAAGTAGATTTCTAGCAAGTCCTAAAATATCTAAAACATCATTAAGAGTCTTAACCCTACAATCACTAAAACATAACTTTACCTCTCCTTTTCCCACATTCTTTGTTGTGATATTATCTACAAAGAAGACATTCCCTCCATCATATGTAGTATACTTAGTGAATCACTCCTTGTTAGGAGTCATATGATAGGAGCAACCTAAATCAATAAGCCAAGAGTCATCACTAACAATTTTACATGAAATGATCAATGCATCATTACCTTCATTTGAGGATTTCTCTATAGAAGCATCAAAACTCTTTTTCTTGTTCTTACAATCCTTCTTTACATGTCCTAGTTTCCCATAGTTCCAACACTTTAGGCGTGTTTTCCTTAGGCCTTCCTCTTACAAACAAGGCATCCTGGGATCCCGTTTTAGACTTCCTCCTCATCTCCTTTGATAGGAGAGTAGGAATTATATTGTCCATCTTAGGATCTGAACCACTACCACTGATAGCAACAATTAGAATTTCCCAAGACTCTGGTAAAGAACAAAGTAACAAAATACATTTATCTTCATCTTCTAGCTTTACATCTATAGATTCTAACTAACTTAAAATAAAATTGAAATCATTTAAATGATGTGCAACAGAATCACCATCTTTCATCTTTAAAGAATACAACTGCCTTTTCAGATACAACTTATTAGTAAGGCTTTTGGTTTAATATATATCACCTATCCTCTTCAACAATTTATATGTGGTAGAGCTCTTCATATAAAACATTCAAGAGAACAACATTAGAAAGACAACCTTACGATCCCTCTTTCCTTCTTATCAAGCTTAGCCCAATCCTCATCCGACATCATTGTAGATGGATTTGTCTCATTACAAATAGCTAACCATTGATCTCTCTCTTCAAGGAGATCCTCCATTTTTAGTTTCACATTGCATAACTAGATCCATTGAATCTTTCAATATCTAGATGAGAAGTAGAACTCATTGTAACACACTTCTTTTACAAATCTGCAATAACACAATAGTAAAATCTCCCACTATAGCCAAAAGCCTTCAAACTTTTAAGAGAAAGGTGTAACAAACCCTAACCAACCATTGGATCTGATACCAAATGTTGAAAATGAATGTAATATTGTAGCTTTAAACTTGTAAAACTATGATATTGTAGATTTAATTAAGTGTTCTTTGTCATAATTCTTTGTGTATGATTAATTTGTTTAGATCAATTTTACCAATTGTAGAAAGAGATAGAAGATTGCAGAAGAATGAGACAAGGAGATAAAAGTGACATAACATATATGTGGAGAAACCCTTTTAGGAAAAAAATCCACTAGAATCAATAGTTCTTGTATTATTTAACCTTAGAACAAGATTACAATAATACTGTATCAATCCTTCATTGCTATGCTTCCTTGCCTTCAACAATCCTTCTTCACAACCTACAATAAACTCTCATGGAAATATCATACACTTTCTACAATTAATATACAATAATATGAGCATGTAAAATCATAAGAGGTGTACAATAGAAGAGCATAAAGCTCCTCACAAAAAACTACGCCTAGATTGGGCAAGTAGAGTTCCACAATGTAATATGAAGTCAAACCAAAGTCTTCCTCAATTTAGGCACCCCAAACTAAACACTTAACTGAACTTTGTTCAAGAAGATATCATGAAAACTTCACCTTAAAGTTGGAGACCAAGAATGGGCCCACTTGACTGAGCCTTGTAAATATCTTCTCATGCAAAATGCATTAACTAAAAGATACCAACTTGTGCACCCAAGGTGGACCCAATTCAATCTTGGTTAACTGAAACATATGTATCCACCAATTAATGCAAAAATTATGCATGATTGATCATCCCCACTTAACTAAAAGTATCTACATGTTATCTGTCATGCAACATAATTTATTAGTCATGCAACTCAAGTCAACTCAAGTCAACTAGCATTCAACTCAAAATAACTAAATTGAACTAAAGATAACTAAACCATAACTAAACTGAACTGAAATAGACTAATACTAAACTGATAGTGCCACTCCACACATGTAAATATCAATTCCCAATTTGAAGGATAAAAACATTCATTACTGAAGAGTTATCAATCCCCAAATAGTTAATAGAAGCAAGGTGGGTTCCACCTTCCATGTGGGCATCCCATGTGCTCCTATCTTGTAGGAACTCTTCTTAGACATCCCCACATATTACTTTCATTTAGGAATAATCACAAATATCAATTTACATGTTCATTTCATTTGAATTTAATCTCTTTCTAATCCTAGTGTTGGGGAACACTTTTCAAGGACTTGGAGATACATGAAATATTTTTAGGATTGCAATTAAATGGTATCCTATTCCCAACAGGAAAGAGGTTTGGTTAGAAAGAGGAAAACAAGGGAAATATAAAATTTCCAAATGGGATAGAATGGTGTCAAAATTGAAGAAATAATTTATTCTAGTTGATTACGAATTGGAGCTACTCAAGAAGATGTAGAGCTTGAGGAAAGGAACAAGGACAGTGAAAGAGTACATAGAGGAATTTCACAAGGTCCTAATTCAAACAAGACATTCTGAGGTGAATAAGGAGAAAGTTGCTTGTTATATTAATGGGCTGAAGCCAAGCATTCAAGAAGAATTGGCACTGGTAAGAATGACCACAATTGAGGATGCTTATCAGTTTTATCTGAAGGTTGAAGAATGGTTGAACAAGAGGTTTGAGAACAAACAACGAGGTGGAGGTCATGGAGGAAAGACCAATGGATGGTCATATGGAGGTCGAAATGAAGATCAAAAGAAGGGTGAAGGTGCCAATAGAAGCCAAACCCAAAAAGGAGATAACACCTACCATCCTCATGATCAAAACAATGGAGATCAAAGAGGAAGAGGTAGATATACACAAGAACTAGGAAGAGGAGGATTTTGTGGAACTTTTTTCCAGTGCAGAGAAGTACATAGAGCCTATGAGTGTCTTCGACATCAAGGAAAGACAAATAGAAGACCTGAGGGTAATGCATGAGTTGCACATGTAGATGAAGATTCCAAGTCTTCCTATTTTGAGGATGTAGAAAGAGGAGAGGTTCTTATTACTAGAAGAACCTTACTAAATGAGGAGAAGGAACCAACTCAAATGAAGAATTTTTTTCACACCAGATGTAAGTGTGAAGGTAAAGTTTACAATGATATTATTAATGGAGGTAATACTGATAACCTTGTTTCAAAATAAATGGTTAGTAAGTTGTGGTTGGAAAAAAGAAGGAATCCGAACCCATACTAGATTGCTTGGTTGCAGAAGGACTATAAAGCCTTGGTAAATGGACAATGTCTAGTAAAGTTCAAGATTGGAAATTACCATGATGAATTATTGTGTGATATTATGCCTATGGATGTTTGTCATTTTTTGTTAGGAAGACTGTGGTAGTTTGATCGACGACCAGTACATGATGGATATGCTAACACCTATTCTTTGAAAAAGGATGGGGTTCATAAAAAATTGAATCCCTTGAAAGAGGTCAAGGAAAAGATATGTAGTAATGCAAGAATTTTTTTGGTTGATGGAAGAAAGTTCCTAGAAGGTTTGAGGCATGAGCATATGTGTTTTTCATTGATCCCTAGAATTGATAAATAAGATACTACTGAGGTACCTATAGAGGTTTCAAATTTATTGAATGCGTTTCAACCTATTATTTTTGATAACTTACCTAAAGGTTTTCCTCTAGTGAGAAATATTCGTCATCAGATGGACTTGATTCCTAGAGCTAGTTTGCCAAATAAGGTAGCTCATCATATGACTCCAGTAGAAGGTGAAGAGTTGAATAGACAAGTGCAAGAGTTGTTGCAAAAGGGATTGATTAGAGAGAGTTTGAGTCCATGTGCAGTACCTATAGTAATAGCACAAAAGAAGGATAGGGAATGGTAGATGTGTATAGACTCTAGAGCCATCAACAAGATTACCATCAAGTAAAGATTTCCCTTTCCAAGAATGGATGACATTATGGATTTTTTGAGTGGAGATGAGTACTTCACAAAGATAGATATGAAGAGTGGATATCACCAGATCTAGATTAGAGAAGGAGATGAATGGAAGAAAGCCTTCAAAACCAAGGACTTTTACAAGTGGTTAGTCATGCCTTTTGGGCTAACCAATGCATTGTGCACATGTATGCAGCTTATGGATGAGGTATTGAAAGAAGTTTTAGGAAATTTTGTTATTGTTTATTTGGATGATATTTTTATTTTCAATAAGACATTGGAGGAGCACTTGATGCATATATGTAGAGTTTTTGAGAAGCTAAGGGAGGAGAAGTTGTTGATTAATTTGAAGAAATGCAATTTTGTGAAGAGAGATTTGGTGTATCTAGGATTTGTTATCTCAATAGAGGGTCTCAAAATGGATCTAGAGAAGGTGAGAGCTATCATTGAATGGCATAACCTGAGCAGTGTTACCGAGGTAAGATCATTTCATGGTCTAGAAAGTTTTTACATAAAGTTTATTAAGAGTTTCAGTAGTATTTGTGCACCTCTAGCTAAAGCAATGAGAGGGGATAGAAAAGAGTTTAAGTGGACTATAGGAGCAGCCAAAAGTTTTGATATGTTGAAGAAGAAAGTTATAGAGAAACCTATTTTGGAACTTCTAGATTTCAATAAGGTCTTTCAAGTAGATTGTGATGCTAGTGGCACTACCATAGGAACTCTTTTGAATCAAGAAGGTAAGCATGTTTCCTATTTTAGTGAGAAGTTAAATGATGCTAAGAAGAAATATTTTTTCTATGATCAAAGTTTTATGTTATAGTTAAGGATTTGAAGAAATGGACACACTATTTGTTTCCAAAATAATTTGTTTTATATACTCATCACCAGGCTTTGCAGTATCTCAATAGTCAAGGAAAGTTGAATCAAAGGCACTTAAAATGGGTTGAGTTTTTGCATAGTTATACATTTGTTTTGAAGCATAGGAGTGGAAGGTCAAACAGAGTTGTAGATGCCTTAAGTAGAGGGAAATTTTTTTTGATAGGGATGAATATAGAGGTTGTTGGGTTCAACGAGCTCAAGAGTTTGTATCCAGAAGATCTAGACTTTGCGTAAGCTTGGAAGGCTTGTTTGGAACCTATTAAATTGGATAGGACAAGGTGGTTGGATTTCTTAATCCAAGATGGGATGTTGTTCAAAGGAAGCCATTTGTGCATTCTAAGGAGTTCTATGAGAGATAATCTAATCAACGAGAAGCATAGTGGGGGATTGGCTGGACATTTTGGTCGAGATAAGACCATTGCTCTTGTCAGTGAGAATTATTATTGGCCACAGTTACGACAAGATGTGAATAATTTTGTACAAAGTTGTAGAGTATGTCAACTAGAAAAAAGGAATAAGTCAGAATACTGGATTGTATCAAACACTAGCTATACCTGAGAGGCCATGGGAGGATATTAGGATGGATTTTGTTCTTGGCTTTCCAAGGAAACAAAGAGGGCATGATTCCATATTTGTGGTGGTGGATGGATTTTCAAAGATGACACATTTTATTCCATGTCATAAGACCAATGATGATGTTCATATTGTAGAGTTGTTTTTTAGAGAGGTGGTGAGGCTACATGGTCTACCAAAGAGTATAGTTTCAAATAGAGATACCAAATTTGTTGGTTATTTCTAGAAGATATTACGGAAGAAATTGAAGATAGATTTGAAGTTTAGTTCTACACAACATCCTCAAACTAATGGAAAAATAGAGGTGGTGAATAGGAGTTTGAGTAACCTAGTAAGATGCTTAGTAGGAAATAAGCCTAAGGAATGGGATTTGATTATACCATAGGCAGAATTTGCTTATAATAATTTTGTCAATAAGAGCACTTGTAAATCACCATTCTAGATTGTGTATGGGAGTACTCCAAGAACTGCTTCTAAACTAAGAAAGATGGATAAGGGGTAGAAGAGTAGTTCTGAGGTTGAATATTTTTCTTAGCACCTCAAGAATTTGCACAAAGAGGTGAAGAAAAAAATAAAAAAGATTACCTCACAATATAAGGCTCAGGAAGATCAGAAAAGGAGGCATAAGGAGTTATAGGTAGGAGATGATGTCATGGTTCATTTATGAAGGAAAGGTTTCTAGTTGGTACATACAACAAGTCAAAGATGAAGAAGTTTGGACCATGCAAGATCCTGAAGAAGCATGATTCAGGAAATGCTTATGAGGTAGAGTTGCCTAGTGGAATAAACATTTCTCCTATGCTCAACATTGATGATTTGATAGAGTATCATGAAGGTGATATAAATGAGGGGTCGATAAATGAACAGTTGAAAATTTTAGCACCTACTTCAGAGAAGGAAGAGATAGAAGAAATATTGGATATGCATAGTACTTGGTGAAATGGAGAGGATGGACTATTGAAGATTCATCATGGTTGTCTGAGGCTAAGGTTAACCATCTTGGTTTCCCTCTAACTCCTGAGAAGTGACAAGGTATCTTTTCAAATTACCCTAGGTGTCTAATGTAGGAGCATCCAACGGTGTAGAGAAATTTTGCATCACCCAAAAAAAAAAAAATTATTTTCTTTAGTTTGTTTTAGTCCCATGATGGAACTTAAGGGGTGTAAGATAGTTAGGTGTCAAAAATAGCAAAAAATAGACAGTTACTATTTTTAGTAACTTAGCCTCAATGGGCTCATATGGATGTGAAAATTTATCACACGAAGTAGAACTAAAAAATATTTCCAGTCACAAAATAATTACCTCAATACCCTACATGATTTGGGAGAAATTAAAGTTTCCATCCAAAGAAATTTCATCAATGTAGCTTTAAATTCAAATATAAAAATTTAGAGGCCCCGAAACAATTGAAAAAGTGGTTGAACCAACCTACAATGGATTCACTTGTTGTAGAGCTCATCAAGAGCTTTCCAATGATATGTAATAATAGAAAATCAGGCACACAAATCAGAAGTTATGGCCTTGCGAAGTTGACCCTCTAAAAAGTGAATTTCATTAAAATTTCTTCCTAGGCCAAAAATCAAATGGTGAGACTTTTGGTGCCAATACAAAAGGGAAATTTTCACTTTGCAGAACATTCTAGGGTGGTTATTGGGTAAAATAAAAAGGGATATGAGGGAGTTGTAGAAGGTGGCCCCAATAATGTAGATTATGGCTCCAAACAATAGATTTTTTTTTCAAAGTTGATTTTGTTGTAATGAATCAAGCTCATGAGGTTGTAGCATGTAAGCTTTGAATCTGTAATTTCATTTTCTAGAAATAATTGAAAGTGGGTCATTTTTTGTCTTGTATAGTCTATGTTGGTATCTGTTGTTGTGATTTTTGTGGGTTTTGGGCAGTGTGGCCCTCATCAGAAAGCCTTGGGGGACAGAGATGCCCTAGGTGTCCCAACCCAAAAATCAAGGACACACTGATGGAGTCATTAAATTATCATTTACACATTGGAGAATGTCGAGATTAACTAGAAAAAGATGTAATTCATAGGGCTTGTGAACACAAATATGAAAAATTAAGCCATAAAGAAGCATAAATAAAGCAAAGTGGGCCCAAACAAGAGTGAAAATGCAAGGGTATGCATTTTCCTACACTACAAGTAGTTACTAGTCTTTGTGCCTCTATTCTAGTGTCGATGCTTAAATATGTGAAGAATGAAATAGTCATGGAGCTCATTGGCGCTAAATTTGACAAGAGAACCTTGATATTCAAAGATATCATTGATCCTACATTTTAGTATGCATCAATGAGGAATGTATACATATTTACTTTACAAATAGAGAAGGGTTTTCCACCACGACTATCATTCATACCACATAACAAATCATGAAATAAGGAACAAACTTTGATCTATGTGAGGTTTCAAGAGAGCAATTAATGGACAACTTGAGAAGAACAAAACAAACCAACTAAAATTTCTGCTTTGGGTCCTTAATTATATGCCTTACTTTCTTCTTTTTGAATGAGCTACCTATTTTTAAGGGTAAGATTTGGGCTAAATTATCTAGTAGAAACACAAATTAAATAGACTATCTATTTTTTTCAAAATGAGCAAGCATTCACTACTCACTATTGGGGATTTCTTAAGAATTTGTAAAATGAGATGGAAGGTAGATAAATGATACCATCTATTTTGGTCTAGAAGTATGAAAAAGAAATAACTTTTATGGTAAACAAGAATCATTTCTTTATGGAAGTTGTGGAGCCTATAATTTTATGGAATTTTGACTTGCCTTATGAGGTTGAGGATGAATTTGTACAAGGTTATGTAGATATTTTGTTGTCAAAACCTGGGGATCCTAAAGTAAAAATATTTGGAACATATAGAGAAATCATGGATGAAATATACTAGAAGGAGAGAGAGGAAGCCAGAGAAAATAAATTTGAAAATGTTCTTAAGGAAATATGTGTTCCAAGATTGATGAGGGAATATGTGCTCCAAGATTGATGAGGGCGCAACCCGAGACTTAGAAAATAACCCACAAACAAGAGAATAATTTTATTATTTAGAAAATGGAGCTTCTTACATGCAGAGGATCTCAAATCCCCAAGTTCTACAACACATGCAAGTTACAGAAAGCTACAAAATAACCCTTTCGCAATATGCAAGCTTGTCCCCAAAAATTTACCCAAAAATTAGAAACATGCCCATAAATAGATCTCATCTTTAGTTTGGAGCCAAAAAAACATTCAAATTTGAGTTTAGGTTGTTCGGCGCCGAAAATTTACAACATGAAGTTCAAATTTCAAAAGAACATTTGCAATTGTATCTTCTAGAAAGTGCGCCAACTTCCTGAGGCCATAACTTTTGATCTGGGACTGCAATTCGCGAACCGTTTGAATCGTTGGAAAGGTCACGAAGTCAATAACATGTTCAAAATCCACTATGCCAATTTTGGCAAGTTTTGGGGCTGATCCAGGAACTCTAAGTGCCTCAAATCTAACTCAGAAGATTTTTAGGTGCAAATCTAGCAAAACGAAAAATTGCAATATCTTTCCACCCAAGAATAGAAAATAAAAACCATAAATTGGAAATTTCATTATGACAAAAAGGGTATCAAAAAATGTAAAAACATCTAAAAATAAAGAAACTTGAAATTTAACTATTTTTGGGTGATGCAAGATTGCCCTCACACCACAGGATGCTCTTGCATTAGACACCCAGTGTAATTTAAGAAGTGACCCTTTCACGTCTCAGATGGTGGAGGAAAAACCTAAATGGTCAACCTCTGCCTTAGGCAACTAGGATGAATCTTCAATAGGCCTTCCTTTCCATTTCACTAGATATTCTTCATATTGCCTGTTCCTAGTACTCCTTCCCACACGACTATCTAGGATTTCTTCAATCTCCTCATTTTCTGAAGTAGGTGCTGGAATCCCACACTATTCCATTGTTGGTACTTCCTCTGTGCCACCTTCATGATAGTCTGTCAAATCTGAAATGTTGAACATAGGGGAAATGTTGAATCCATCTAGCAACTCTAACTCATATGCATTCCCTGAATCATACCTCTTCAAAATTTTATAGGGAGCGAACTTCTTCATCTTCAATTTGTTATATGTTCCCACTGGAAACCTTTCTTTCCTCAAGTGGACCATCACTTCATCACCAATCTGAAACTCCTTATACCTCCTCTTCTAATCTACCTTAGCCGTATACTACATATTCATTTTGTTAACATGTTCTCTTACCTTCTCATGTATATCCTTGATGTGTTCTATAGAATCTTTGGGTTCAGCACTTATTTTCTTCTCTTGGTCCATATTCCTCAATTTTGGAGTTGTTCTGGGGCTACCTCCATACACAATCTGGAATAGTGATCTACCAGTGCTTTTGTTGACAAAATTTTTGTAAGAAAATTCTGCCTGGGGTCAGATCAAGTCCCATCCATTGGGTTTATCTCCTACCAAACATCTCAGTAGGTTACCCAGACTCCTGTTAACAACCCCTGTCTATCCATCTATTTGTGGATGGTGTGTAGAACTAAACTTCAACTCTATCTTTAGCGTCTTCCACAAGGTCCTCCAAAAGTACCCCACAAATTTGGTGTCATGATCTGAAACAATACTCTTTGGCATACCATATAGCCTCACCACCTCTTTGAAGAACAAGTTAGCAATGTGGACTATAGCATGGGTCTTCTGACATGGAATGAAATGTGCCATCTTCAAAAACCTATCAACTGTCACAAAGATTGAATCATTCCCTCGTTGTGTCCTTGGCAAAACAAGAACAAAGTCCATACTTATATCCTCCCATGGCTTCTCTAGTATAGGTAAGGGCTGATATAAGCATGTATTCTGGCTCACTCCTTTAGCGATTTGACATACCCTGTAGCTTTGTACAAACTTCTCCACATCCTATGACAATTGAGGCCAATAATAATGCTCTTGATAATGGCAATGGTCTTATCCCGACCAAAATGTCCTGCCATTCCTCCACTATGCTTCTCCTTTATCAGGTTCTCCCTCATGGAAATCCTTGGGATACATAATTGACTACCCTTAAATAACATGCCCTCCTGGATTATTAAATCTAGCCACCTTGTCCTATCCACTATTACAGGTTCCTTGCAAGCTTTCCAACCCTTTGCAAAATCGGGATCTTCTGCATATAGTGTCTTGAGTTCATTGAATCCAACCACTTCAATCTACATCTTTGTCATCAATGTATGCCTCCTACTTAAGGCATTTGCAACCCTATTTGACTTCCCACTCCTATGTTTCAAAACAAAGGTATAACTCTATAAAAACTCTACCCATTTCATATGCCTCTGATTTAATTTTCGCTAACTATTTAGGTACTGCAAGGCTTGATAACTAGTATATAGAACAAATTCCTTTGGCAACAAATAATGTCTCTATTTCTTTAATGCATGAACTATTACATAAAATTCCTGATCATATATAGAATACTTTCTCTTGGCATCATTTAACTTTTCATTGAAATAGGCAATGGGCTTGCCTTCTTGGCTCAACACTGCTCCAATGGCATAACCACTGGCATCGCAATCCACCTGAAACACCTTGTTGAAATCTGGGAGGGCTAGAACATGTTGCTCTGTTACCTTCTACTTCAACAGTTCAAAACTCTTTGCTACTCCAGTGCTCCACTTGAATTCTTTTCTATCCCCTCTCATTGTTTCAGTCAGGGGTCCATAAATACTACTGAAGTTTCTAATGAACTTTCTATAAAAACTAGCCAAACCATGGAAAGATCTCACCTCAGTAGCAGTTCTTGGGGTAGGCCATTCTAGAATAGCCTTCACCTTCTCTGGGTCCATCTTGAGACCTTCTACTAAGACAACAAACCCCAAGTACACTAACTCCCTCTTCACAAAACTGTACTTCTTCAGATTAATCAATAGTTTCTCTTCTCTTAACTTCTCAAAGGCTCTTCGAATATGCATCAAATGCTCATCCAACATCTTATTGAAAATCAAAATATCATCTAAATACACAATAACAAAACTTCCAAGAAATTCTTTTAGTACCTCGTTCATGAGCCGCATGAATGTGCTCGGTGCATTGGTTAGCCCAAAAGACATGACTAACCACTCGTACAGGCCCTCTTTGGTCTTGAAGGTAGTCTTCCATTCATCTCCCTCTCAAATCCGGATCTGGTGATATCCACTCTTCAAATCAATCTTTGTGAAGTACCGAGGCTCCACTCAAACAGTCCATCGTCATCCATCCTTGGCAAGGGAAATTTGTACTTGATTATCTTGTTTATGGCTCGGGAATCTATACACATCCTCTACTCCCCATCCTTCTTTGTTTTAATCTTTGCAGTCTGCACATGGACTCAAACTCTCCCATATCAAACCCTTTCTCAACAACTCTTGAACTTGTCTGTTCAACTCCTCATTTTCTGTTGGAGTCATTCTATGAGTTGCCTTATTTGGAAAACTGGCTCCAGGAATCAAGTCAATCTAATGACTGTTCTTCCTTATTGGTGGTAAACCCTCAGGTACATTATCAGAATCAATATCTTGAAACTCATCCAACATCCCAGAAACTTCTTCTGGAACCTTCTCACTATCCTCCTTACTCACTCTAGGAATCAATGCATAACACACACGCTCATGCTTCATACCTACTAAAAATTTTCTTCCATCTACATAACAAATTCTAGCACTACTGTATACCTTTTCTTTGGTCTCCTTCAGGGGTTTCAACTTGTGATGAATCTCATCCTTTGTCAAGGAATAAATTTTTGCATGGTCATCATGTATAGCTCGCCTATCAAATTGCCACGGCCTCCCCAAAAATATGTGACATGCATCCATGGGGATGATATCACAGATTACCTCATCATGGTAGCTCCCGATCTTGAATTTTACTAGGCACTGCTCATTGACCAAAACTTTGTGGTCTTTCTGCAACCAGGCAATCCGATACGAATGCGGGTGCCTTTCCCTCTTCAGCTTCAACTTTGTGACCATCTCTTCTGACACTAGATTATCGGTGCTTCCACCATCAATAATGACATCACAACATTTTCCTTCACACTTGCACCTTGTGCGAAACAGATTCTTCCTCTATTCTGGTTCCTTTCCCTTAGTCACTAGGGCTCTCCTAATCACTAGGGCTTCTCCCCTTTCAGCATCATCTAAATGTTTAGATTGGGCATCCCCATCTGCATGTGCAACCCTTCCACAACCTTCTACCCTTTTGTCTATCCTTCCTTGGTGTTGTGGACATTCATAGGCTCGATGCCCTTCTTCACCACACTGGAAACATGTTCCTTTGAAACCACCTCTTCCAGATCCTTTTCCATATCTCCCTCATCCTCTACCTCTTTGATCACCACTATTTTGATCATGAGGGTGGTAGAAGTTGTCATTCCTTTGGCTTTGGCTGGTACCCACATCTTCACTTTTCTTTTCATCATCATTTCGGCTTCCTGAAGGTCTTCCACTACTCCTTCCACTTAGACCTCCTCATCCTTTTTGCTTTCCATCAAATCTTTGTTTAGCTTCTCTTCCACCTTCAAAGCAAACTGATATACATCCTCAATGGTGGTCATTCTAACTAGGCTTAACTCCTCCTGAATGCTCGGTTGTAACCCATTAATATATTGAGCTACCTTCTCCTTATTAGCCTCTGTGTGGCCCATTTTGTTGATTATCTTGTAAAAATATTCAGTATATTCTGTCACAGATCTGCTTCCTTGCTTCGACCCTTGCAATTTCTTCAACAGATCTAACTCGTAGTCCACTGGTATGAACTGCTTCTTTAGTTTCTCTACCATGCGATCCCATCTGGTGATATTTCCCTTTTCTCTTTGATTTCTTTCCAACTAGACCTCTTTCCACCAAATATCGGCATGGTCCTTCAGCTTCATTTTCGCAAACTTAACCCAATCTGGGTCCTCTATTTCCTTATACTCAAAATATAATTCTAGCTCATTGATCTAGTCGATCAACTCTTCCAGGTTTAGACTTCTAGAATAACTGGGGACTTCTGCTCTAGGTCTTTTCCTGATCTTTGAAATGGCCCTTATTAGCTGCATTTAGTCTTGATCAATTGATTCTTCTTCCTCTTCTACATTTGAACCTTCTTCCTCTCCTTCATCCTCACTTTCCTCCCTCAGGGTTACCCCTCTTCTCAACTGCTCTTGTAATGCATCAATCTGTCTTTGGAGGGCTGCCAGTGCATCTCTTCCACTAGCATTTCTGCTACCTCGACCACCTCTGGCACCACCACACCTACCAGGCATCACTCTTGGAGGCATCTTTCTTGACCTCAACCCACAACCATGGTCTTGGTGCAAACTACCTCACAATCAGTGATCTATCCACATGCTCAAGAAAACCCACTCTAATACCACTTGATGAGGGTGCAGCCTGAGACTTAGAAAATAACCCACAAACAAGAGAATAATTTTATTATTCAGAAAATGGAGCTTCTTACATGCAGAGGATCTCTAATCCCCAAGTTCTACAACACATGCAAGTTACAGGAAAGCTACAAAATAACCCTTTTGCAATATGCGAGATTGTCCCTAAAAAGTTATCCAAAAATTAGAAACCCGCCCATAAATAGAGCTCCTCTTTAGTTTGGAGCCAAAACAACATTCAAATTTGAGTTTAGGGGGTTTGGCGCCAAAAATTCACAACATGAAGTTTAAATTTCAAAAGAGCATTTGCAATTGTATCTTCTAGAAAGTGCCCCAACTTCCCAAGGCCATAACTTTTGATCCGAAACTCCAATTCGTGAACTATTTGAACCATTAGAAAGGTCACAAAGTCAATAATGTGCTTAAAATATGCTACGCTAATTTTGGAAAGTTTTAGGGCCAATCCAAGAATTCTAAGTGCCTCAAATCTAACTCAGAATATTTTCAGGTGCAAATATGGGAAACTAAAATTGTAATATCTTTCCACCCACGAATAGAAAATAAAAACAATAAATTGAGAATTTCATTATGACAAAAAGGGTATCCAAAAATGTAAAAAAATCTAAAAATTGAGAAACTTGAAATTTAACTATTTTTGGGTGATGCAAGATTGCCCTTACACCACTGGATGCTCTTGCATCAAAGATACTCTAAAATAAAAAATAAAGATGAACTTTACAAAAATTTCAAGACATCTTCAAAGACTATTTTAGATAGCCCTACAAAGGTTCCCATTGGAAAATCCACTATTCTCAAATTCAATAAAGGTCTAAGGAGATCCAAAAGATCATCTCTTGATGTTGCATCTTCTTCACAACCCTTGGAGTCCACACAAACATCTAGTAGTAAAAGAAAAGAAACATTTTTAATCTCTCCAGAGAAAAATGCCACTAAAGCTGGACATGCCAAAACTAAATGAAAGGAAAAAAGAGAAGGAAAATGAGGAAGATTCAAATGATGTTGAAGAGTTTGAAGAAGATGCTCCTTTTCAAAAGAAGAAGTGGAAGAGGATTGCTAAAGAGTGTTGAGAAAACTCCTCTACTTTCACATGGTCCTCTTGATTTTTGGGCCATCTTGAATGGAATGGTTGAATAGAGTTTACTAGAGTACAATGGAGCTTCATTTGAAAGTCCCCTCAGAAGACAAGAAAAAAATTGAGAAAGCTATCATTGAATATATGCTCATGCAAAACATTCCCTTCAAATACATTGTTACCAAAGCTTCAAATAGCCTCATTGAGGATCTAAGATAGAGAATAGAAGAAGATATCAAGGTTGATGAAGAAATGAAACAAGTGATTGATAAGTCTAGGATCTTTGTCTCCTAAGAAGAGAAACAAAATATTATCAGGAGACAAGCCAAGGAGCTCTGCACCAAAAGGAGAATAAATCTATTGATGACCCTTAATGAAAATGTCAAAAATAAGACCCATAATGACATTAAAGAGGCCACAAAGAACATTATTAATGATTTGAAAAGTGAAATTGATCCAAAAAATACAAATGAGAAAAACATAGTTAGTCCTAAAGAAGTACAAGGACCATCTAGATTGTAAGAAGGAGATTGTATCTTTGGTTTGCATAATGTAAAATCTATCATTGATATTAAGATGGAAAGGAAAGCCAAGATTATTGAAGAAATAAAGATGGATGAAGTGACTCTAGATGACATTATCCTACAATATATTCCTGATGTGTCTACTTAGGACATAGACCTATTTGTTTTTTAGGGTAATATGACTAATGGTGATGAAAAAAAAAGTGAGGAAACTACTACTCTTGTGAATACTAGTGCACAAGTTATAGAAAGTGAAACAAAAAAATCACATAGGTGAAGAGATTCTATCATATGGTTTAGGACATAGATCATACCCACTTTCCAATTAAATCATTCAAGGATAACCCTAGAGATCTCAATGAAAAGGAGAGAGAGATCTTGCAATAGGGCTATCCTAGGGGATAATTCAAAACTAATGAGGGGTTCACCACCAAGTAAGAACTTGGAAAAAAAAATGTAATGCTTGAGATGTAAAAATAAACCCTAATTCAATGCAAACTTTAACAAAATGACCGAGAAATGCAAGTAAAACAGAACAAAAAGATACAAGATGAAATGTACATGCACTTGAGAATCTGAGGATGAATAGAAGGAGGTATAAAATGCAAGAAATTCTGAATTTAATGCTGAGTGGGACTCATTTTCCAAGTTGGAAAAATCAATCCAAAATTTAGGTTTTTGTGTGGGAACAAGAATCTAACAAATGGGTATCTTAATATGTAAAAAACTAAATTTTGACCAAAAATGGGACTCATTTGCCAGAAGTGGTGAATCAGTCTAGTTAGGGTTTTTTGAAACTTTAGGATCTAAATATTCTCTTCTTAGTCTACTCAATTTGTCTCTTTAAGTTTTTGGATTTGAATTTCTATAAATCAACTTGTAGGTGTTCTCCAATGTTCTCTAAGGCAACTTGAAAATTTTGCCAAACTTTCTCTTCAATGTTTCTTCAATCTAAACCTACAAATCACACACTAAAGAGAGGGAAAAATTTTGTTTTGTTAGTGGATAGGGGTTTGCCTTAGTCAAACCTTGTTTTGGTAATCAAACCTTGAAATAGAATGAAATAGGAATAGAGAATGATGAATGAAAAAATATGATGTTGCAACTCACCAAACCCTAGTAATGAAGTGTTGCAAACATGTATCAGATGGATCCAATGGATATAGATCTTGACTCTTGCTTGGATAGAATATATCTTAAATGAAATGCTAGCTTGAATCATGAAACCCTACATTACAATTGTTATCTCAAAAATAAACATGATGCATGCAGACTTTAACATGATGCTTGATGCTTGAATACTCTTGTGAACTCAACTTTTCTATAAGGATGCTCATTCATCTTGCTAGTTCTAAAATGAGTGAAAAAAACTTGTATTTATACTTAATTATGCTAGAATTCCTAAAATTATAACACTACAAGCCGACATCAAATCTAGGAGGATAAAATCCTGCCAAAAATTTGAATCAATTTTATTTTGGGCCACATATGACTCGTTCGCCCAAGGTGGTGAACGAGTCCCATTAGGCATAATTTTTGGGAAATTTTTAAAAATACTTAGAAAGATGTGAAACTAGGTTCAGGACCCCAAACTCTAGGTGGAACTCATTTGTCCAAGGTGGTGAATGATTCTTAGATCACTAAATATGGGCCATTCAACCTAAAACACTTGAATTATGATTGGATATTGATTTGTGTCAGGATTATCCTTGAAAAGATGCATTAAATGAGGCTTGTGGATGAAAAATAAGGCCAATTAAAGCATAAATAATCTCAATTATTAATGAAAACCCTAGAAAATTATGAAAGTGTGTTACAACACTTTACAACAATTTAAATAATGTAGGATTAAGGTCAAAAAGAGATTTATTAGGTGTAGTTAATTAATAAAACCTTAGAAAAGTGTGAAAGTATGTTACAACACTTTAGCAAGGCACCTTTTATGTTCATTAGTTCACAAGGGCCCAAGACCTAATGTGAATGTGTCAAACACATTACAACACTAAATCAAGGCACCATTAAGCTAGTTTACAAGGAGGGCCCAAAAAAGCAAGGAAAAGTAGAAGGGATACTTTTTCTATTGCCACATTTAGCCCCCAATTTAGTGAGAGGATGAAGCTGCTTCAAAATCACAATAAAGTAGACAAGCACACATCAAGAAGGGTCCAAGTGTACCAATGTTAGTAAGATAGGATAACAATGATCAAGAGCAGTGATCAAGCCCCTAGGATCAAGATCCCACGGAAAACCAACATGGACACAAAATAACACACATGATAATGATATAAAGAGCATCAAAAAAGAAAAAGAATGTACTGTCAAGGAAACATTAGAAAATGAGACAAAGTGAAAAAGAAATGGGAAGATCAAGCTTGAACCATTTGTCCATCATGATGTGGATCAGATCTAGGTTTTTTTTCCAAAAAATGCACACACTTTGTGGCAACATAACTTCAGGCTATCCATTGGGTGAGAGATATAAGAAGGTGAGACACATACACACATGGTCGGTATGCACTCACACACACATGCAGGTGGCTAAGGGAAATTCATGCCCTTATTCAACTTGCCATCAAAACATACCAAAGTTATACCTCGTGATAACTTTGATAATGTGCCACGGAAAAATGAACAAATTTGTATGCTTGGAGCTCATGAACAAACAAGACATGCAAGTTGTGTTATACAAGGTGGCCATATAACTGAAAATGCACATACAAAATTTATAAAACATTCAAAGGAGTCCGGCTTAGTTCATGTGAGGTACTAACTTAGGGGACATTTTGCCTAATATGTCCAAGAGAGGACCAATCAAAGAATATAAAATTTACAACTTAGGGGATGCAATGTGTCACA
The DNA here is from genome assembly GCA_007258455.2 of Sequoia sempervirens. Classification (NCBI taxonomy): domain Eukaryota; kingdom Viridiplantae; phylum Streptophyta; class Pinopsida; order Cupressales; family Cupressaceae; genus Sequoia; species Sequoia sempervirens. The sequence continues at coordinate 181,195,752 of VDFB02168118.1, forward strand.
TAAAGCCACTAAGAGGAATGTAATGTGCTAAGATAGATCATGCTCATGTGGAACATCACACCCAATGTCAACCACAAAGCAAAGAAAACATCACATAAAGTAAGAAGACTGCAACATGATTTTTCAAGTATGAGTAAGGTTGGTTGTGTTTTCATTGATCTTTTCATTGATTTCAACATAGTATAAGATGTTGCAGGTTGTTCATGTATAGTTGAGATGTTGATGAGATGTTGTGAGTACATGGAGCTATCTTTAGAATGTTACAGGTGTGCTAATATGATGAGTTTCTAAGTATTGTTGAGAAGACAAAGTTGTGTGTGTTCAAAATGTGATTTGGTTTCTACTCCACATTTCTTCTATGTTGATCCTATGCTTGTGCAGATTTGAGGTGTTGTTTATGGGCATCTGTTGGTGATATATCCTGGATTGTAGCTTCTAGTTTGATGGAGAGTGAAATTTTTGTTCACTGGTGCATGAAACGGTTTGGAAGAGTTGTTTGTATGTGAATGGGAGAAATTTTTTTTCTCTGTAGTCCTCCACTAGTTTGTTTTAGGTCTTATAGATCTCAAAGATGTCTTTCAATGGTGTTCTCTATCTTATGGAAAAGATGTTCATGGTTTGGTGCTCTAGAAGTTGAGTTTTAGAAGTTGTTGTATGTGCCTATACAGTCCGGATAGACTGGTGAGAAGTGTTCTAAGTTTGAAGGTTGTTGCATTTGTTATGGATGAGTTTGAAGTTTTTTGAGATGTGTTCTAGTGTATGGTGAAGTGTGTTGTGTGGTCTACATGTTATCTTCTCATTAAGGAAGCATGTACTTCAAATTTCACTTGTGTTTTCATTAGGTTTGGCTGATCTAGTGTTTACACTTCATGCAAAGGACAAGTTTTAAATTGAGGAATTGTGTGATTGATACGAGACATTTTTTTGGGTCTTGGTTAAGTGTTGGTTTGGTCCACTCTCATTCCTTTCCACCACGGGAATGTTGAGTTTTTGAGCTAATTTGAATTTATGAAATGAAGCATGTGTATCTGACCTTGGAGAAAGTTTTTAAGGTTGAAGATGGTATAAATACAAGTCAAGATGTTGTGAATAGTGAAATTGATCAAGCCACGAATTTGAGGAGTAGAGTTATGTGAAAGTGAATTGAGACAAGAATGCTTTAATGTGTTAGATTCCTAAAAGTAGTGAGCTGAAATTTTCTATAATCCTTCTAATTAGGTTGTGAATGTGTGTAATTTACAGGTATGGATCCTTTTGTTAATCTTTTTTGTTTGTAGGTAGTGAGCCTCCTTCTAGACAGTGAGTCCATTTTGTAGGTAGTGAGCCTTGTATCTGGGTAGTGAGCACTTTGGCAGTGAGCCTCTTTGTAATCGGTTTTGTTATTACTTTATATTGTGAGCTAATCCTCACCGTGGTTTTTCCCTTATTGGGTTTTCCATGTAAATTTGGTGAACATGTCTATGTTGATATTACTTTTAGTTATTTACATTTCATGTCCATACTTAATAACATAATTAAGTGGTTGTGAAGTTGACAAGTGTTTGAAGTTTTGTGATTAAAGTTTGGTGAGAACTAATTCACCCCCCTCTTAGTTGTCTTGTGCCTTTCAACACATGAACCATGGAAAGAAAATTTTGAAAGAATAAATGCCAATGTATGCCCCCACATTAAAGAAGTTGCTAAGCACCATGCTGTGACCAATTACTTTAAAGTAGCAAATGATAAGTGCAAACAATAAAGAAAACATGAGAGCTAACATGGGAAGCCCTATGCTTATTCATATGTTTCCAAATAAAGTTGCATCATGCAAAAGGAAAGGACAAAAGAGAGGGGTTTCCCCAAAATGAAAACACCAAACACATAAGGGATCTATGGATTTGGGGTAAGTATGTTCTTGCTATAATGATTTTAGAGAGCTCAAAACTATCATCATTCCCCAAATACTCATATAACTAGAAGAATGACACAAAGAGAATGAAAACCAAGAAAAACCTTTCGAGTCAACATGGAATAGACATGAATATCTCGATGCCTTGCATCATCCCTTAAAGGAAAACACAAGACAAATGAAAAAAATAAAGGAAAAGCTTTTGGGTCAACATGGAAGAGACATGGATGTCTCGATGCCTTGCATCATCCCCAAAAGGGAAAAATAAGACAAATGAAAAAATAAAATGCAAAAAGTAAAATATTTATGACATAGAGAAGAATGAAGGTACAAATATAGGAATGTCACAAATAGAGAGAGAGAGAGAGATAAATATAAAAGAACATCATGGGGGAGCACATTACACACATACTATCACACAAAATAAAAAGAAAGAGAACTAATGCAAAAGAATAGTAAGGAACTTGCGAGTCAACCTAGAGTAGGTTGTCCACATCCCAATCATGTTCATTATATACTAAAGGTGGACAACTAACTAGAGGGACAAAAGCCAGTGCCAAACTAGGGCCATTACCAAGTTCAACACTTTTCTTAGGAGAATTATTGTTTAATTCCATGGAAGAGGAAAACAATGTATTCAATTCATTATGCACCTCTTCATCAATTTTAGCAACTTCCTCGTATTCATCTAAGTTAATTACGACAAGAGGTTGAATAATATTGGCTAAAGAAGGGTTCAGCTTTTGTTGTAGTTGTTGTATTGGATTTATTTTTTTTTGGTGAAGGGGGAGGCTCTTCATGCATTTCTTGATTCGAGTTTGGATCTTTATTTTCTATGTTTATTTCTTCTTGTAACTTGTGAGCAAGGGCATGGCATCTATGCCTACACTATCTAGCATTGAGTTATTTCTTTTAGTTCTATTTTCAAGTTGCTTTGGTGTAGGAGTGGGTTGGTCAACTATAGGTTTTTTTTCTTCCCTAAGGGGAGGAATGGAAGGAACCACAAGAGGTTGTTCAACCATTTTCTCTTTGAATTTGTAATCTTGTTTTATTCTAGGAGGCATGATGGGGTTGTTTTCGTTATCTCTTGGTCTTTTGTAGGAGGTAGGTGAAGGTTCTCTCTTAGGTTGGTCTTGGTTGTTTAGAATTTCTTTAGGCTCAATCATGGTTTCATCAAGGATGGTAGGCTTGTAGGTTGAGGCATGTTTCAAAGGGATAATTTTTCTATTTTATTTTCCTTGAACATTTGATAGGATAGGATCGAAAGAAGCATTCTCATGCTTTTATAGGTTCTATAGGCTCAGTCCAAAAGAAATCTAAGGAGAAGTTTCCTTTGGAGAACAATGGGTTAAAGCCACTATGATGGATAGTGAAAATTTCACTGTCAAAGGGAAAATTTAAGCATTTATGCACAACCGAAGGCACATCATTCATGGAGTGAAGCCGTGAATAGCCTAGCTTCACACAAAATTTTTCTAACTATGGGATGATGGAGAATGTGGTATCTAATGTCTTCGGTCCTATTTTTAAAGGAAGGTTGATCGATACCATCATAGGGAAAGTGAAACCATTATATGTCTTGATCCATGCTTTTGGTTTATCATATATATCTTTATAGAGTTCATGCATAAGTAAGAATCCTCGGTGATCACATTCTCTCAACAAATAGGATATATTAATGTCCCATTAGTTGGCTTATCATAAATTTGGCTAGCTATGTAAAGAAGACCATCGAGTGCATGTTTAAGTATATCCTTAGAGGAGAAAGCAATGCCAAAATCCTCTTGAAATTTTTTACCAACCCTATTCCTAATCATAACATTTCATTTGTCAAAGCTAGTGAAACTAAAAAGAATGATGTGATGAATGTTGATACGAATGATGATAATAATTTTAACTGTTCAGCTTGATCCTATAGATAACAATCTTATGGATGACATGGTAGGAGTTATTTGATAAAGAGGAAAAAAAATCCAAGGTAGTATCTTTCAAGGAACTAGGGAAAAGCTTAGCCAAGATTTTATCATCAAAGACAAAGTTGCTACATAAGGTAGTATAAGCATTAACATGATTAGAAGGATCTCCCTTTCCTCCATATTTCTCGAATCTAGGCAATTCTACACCTTGTGGCATCAGTATTCACAATATCTCCAAGGACAATGGGTTGCTTTTGACATAATTAGGTGGGCCATTTTGATTTTGGTTGATGGTAGAAACTTTCTTTTGAATGGATGAAATGGTTTGCAAAAGTTGATTTATGAGAGGGTCATTGCTTGTGTTATGAGACTAAGGTGAAAAAGGTGAGGGGGTGTATGTGTCTAAAGGAGAAGTGAATGGAATTCTTATAGGTGGTAAATTTGTAGGAGATATGGAGTTTGATGCCACAAAGGTACTAGGGATACTAGTAGAAATACCCAAGAAAGGAATCACATTACTAGTTGGTTGCATTATTGTTGTGACTTAAGGGTTTGTACAGGTAGGAATTGAGGCTATTGTTGTGAGAGGAGGAATTTGAGTTCCTCCTTGGCTTGTGACATTGCTTGTAGGTAAAGGACAACTAATGGTTGAGGTGAGGTATTTTCCAAAGATTTGAACTATGTTTTTCAAAAGGTCAAATCCATATTCACTTTCAATCATGCGCTGATTGTTATCTATGGTAGGCATGGAAATAGTTGAAATATTGTCATTTTGCACTTGATGTTGTAGGTTTTCTAAATATTCATGAATTTGAACTATGTTTTCTTGTGGGATATTAGCAGCCATTATTTCAAAATGTGTCACACTACTTGAAGGTAAAGAGTTTTTAAGGGTATGGTCCATACCTAGTGTACTAGTGTCAATATTAGGAGTGAAAGAGCTATACAACCCAAGATCCGCGGTGAGTGTGGTATCACAGGATGACATGAGTCTCAAACTTCATCCCACTATAGTATTAGCAATAGGACACAAAATACTTATACAAGGGCTACTAAATGCAAGATGAATGTAAATGCAATATAAACTAAGAACATTGAAATGACTATAACATTGAAACAAAAAGATATAAAAAACAACGAGAAGCTTAGAAACAATGCTTTAAATGTTGAAAAATGTAGTGTAGAATCTGCACTATGACTGATTCACCCAAGGTGGTGAATGAGTCCTAATGAGGGATTTTTTTCAAAATTTTCTAAAATTTTCAATTGATTTTTATGCTTTTTATTTTGTATGATCTGAATCCTAAGTGAAAATGTAGATTTTGTATGAATTTCAATGAAATGAGATGCAAAAATGAAAGCTATATGAACTTTCACTAATGCAAATTTTGAAAACCCTAGAATGTCAATTAACTAGTGCAAATCCTAATGCAATGTTAATGCAAGTAAGATCTAGGATTATGATGCACTCCAAATCAAAAATATGATGTTCTAAATGAAAGTTCACCAAAATGAAACAATGAAAAATGGGATAAGAGAAGATATTTTATGGTATGGTTTAGAACATATAGCACACCCACTTTCCAATTATCTCATTCAAGGATAGCCCTAGAGATCTCAATGCAGAGGAGAGAAATCTTGCAATAGGGTTGTCCTAGGGGATGACTGAAAAATAATGAGGGGTTCACCACCAAGTAATAACTTGGAAAAAAAAATGTAATGCAAGATGTAATAATAAACCCTAATTCAATGCAAACTTTAACTAAATGACCGAGAAATGCAAGTAAAACATAACATAAAGTTGCAAGATGAAATGTACATGCACATGAGAATCTGAAGATGATTGGAAGGAGGTCTAAAATGTAGGAAATTCTGACTTTAATGCTAAGTGGGACTCATTTGCCAAGCTGGGAAAATCAGTCCAAAATCTGGGTTTCTGTGTGGGAACAATAATCTCACAAATGGGTATTTGAATCTACAAAAATCTGAATTTTGACCAAAACTGGGACTCATTCACCAAAAGTGGTGAATAGATCTAGTTAGGGTTTTCTAAAACTTTGAGATCTAAATCTTCTCTTCTCAATCTTAACAATCTACCTCTTTAATTTTTTGGATCTGAATTTTTAAAAATCAACTTGTAGGTGTTCTCCAATGTTCTTCAAGGCACTTTGAAAACTTTCTCTTCAATGTTTCTTCAATATAAACCTACAAATCACACACTAAAGAGAGGAAAAAATGTTGTTTTGTTAGTGGATAGGGGTTTTCCTTGGTCAAACCTTGTTTTGGTAATCAAACCTTGAAATAGAATTAAATAGGAATAAGAGAATGATGAATGAAAAAAAATGATGTTGTAACTCACCAAACCCTAGCAATGAAGTGTTGCAAACATATATGAGATGGATCCAATGGATATATATTTTGAATCTTGCTTGGATAGGATCGATCTTGAATGAAATGCTTGCTTGAATCATGAAACCTTACATCATAATTGTTAGCTCAAAAAACAACATGATGCATGCAGAATTTAACAAGATGCCTTATGCTTGAATAATGCTCTAAAATGTTTAATAATATTCCCTTTAAAAATCTTGAATGCTCTTGTAAATGCTTGAATACTCTTGTGAACTCAACTTTGCTATAAGGATGCCCTTTCAATTTGCTAGGTGTAAAATGAGTGAAAGAAACTTGTATTTATACTTAATTATGAAAGAATTCCCAAAATTATAACAATACAAGTTGACATCAGATATAGGAGGATAAAATCTTACCAAAAATTTGAATTAATTTTTATTTTGGGCCAAACGGGACTCATTCGCCCAAGGTGGCGAATGAGTCCCATTAGGCATAATTTTTGGGACCATTTTTAAAAATGCTTAGAAAGGTGTGAAACCAAGTTTAGTACCCAAAAACCTAGATGGGACTCATTCACCCAAGGTGGTGAATGAGTCCCAGATCACTAAATCTAGGCCATTCACCCTAAAACACCTAAATTATGATTGGATATTGATTTTTGTCAGGATTGTACTCCAAAAGATGCATTAAATGAGGATTGTGGATGAAAAAGAAGGCCAATTAAAGCATAAAGAAGCCCAATTATTAATGAAAACCATAGAAAAGTTTGAAAGTGTAATACAACACTTTAAATAAGGTAGGATTAAGGTCAAAAAGAGATTTTTTTAGGTGTAGTTAATTAATAAAACCTTAGAAAAGTGTGAAGTTGTGTTACAACACTTCACAACACTTTAGCAAGGTAGCTTTTATGTTAATTAGTTCACAAGGGCCCAACACCTAATGTGAATGTGTCAAACACATTACAACACTAAATCAAGGCACCATTAAGTTTACTTTACAAGGAGGGCCCAAACAAAAAAGGAAAAGTAGAAGGGATACATTTTCTGTTGGTAAAGAAAGTCAAGGTGAAGTTAATGTTTCTCCTTTATCTAACTTAATGTTAATTTGGAGAATTATGGGAATAATGAGAAAATGAGAGACAATAATCTTGAGACTATTCAGGATGCAAAATAGGATGTTGTTGAAAAGCAAGATGCTTCTATGGGAAAATGATAGAGTTCTTCATATCTAGATTTGTTCAAGGTCCTACTATCTTTATAGATGTATTTTCAACCTGTGGTAACACCTCAACTTCTAAAAATCCCCACTCATGAAGGTTAGGTAGATCTATCAAATATTTATCTCCTTCAAAAACTACAACTTGGTGACATATTGCACTTTAGCGAGAAAATAAATCCTACAAGAAGAATTGAAGAAGACTAAAATAATAGATGATTATATAAAAATAATTCAAGAAGGTTTACTAGAGGTAAACACAAATTCTTCTTTATCTCTAGAATAACAATTGAAGCTCTTAATGGATTATTTTAAGGATCACTCTCACAAATTGAGAAAAAAGAAAAGAAAGAGGCTCTAAGAAAGATATTTCATAAAAGATTGGTTCAAGCATCTCACCAATGTCCTAATGAACATAATAAATTACAAGAAAACATAGATAAATTTAAGACGTGTGTTGATGAAGTCACTACTCTTTGTCAATTTTGCTCAAAATGGCCTATTTCCACCAAGAGCATCAAGGATCAAATTGACTCCATTGAGTCACAAATTTTTCAAATGGTTTAGATGTACGATGTATCAAAAGATAAGGATGGATCCACTAGACCTAAATTGGAAAATCTTCATCTAGAGATGTCTTTGCTTTAGGATCAAAGAGATCACCTAACGAAGTAGTTTTGTCAGTTGAGGGAAATAGTCAACTTGTGACTGGCTTCATTATTTGGGATGCTTGTGGAAGCAAAAAAGATTGTTCTAAATTTGAAGACTCCATATTGGAGATGAAGCAGAGGATTTGTGCATAAAATTTGAGTGTCAAAGTCTTATTCTTTTCTCTGCAAAATAAAACTAGGTTGCAACCCTAACACAACTCAAAGAAATTCACAAGAAAATATTACCTTCTATGGAAGGCATTTTTGTGCCTATAGCACACACACCTAGTTCAGAACAGGGACCCCCTCTTTCCTTTCACTTTCATTGGGTCATTTTTTTCTTTGCCTCATTTTTTGTGCCCCTATCTCTAAGCTTAAAGTAGTCAAGAATATTAAAGTCATCATTCTCCAATTGACCAAATTTACCACCCCAAAATTCCATAAGCCTTTGGTCCATATGGAACTTCCCCTATGGGTTTCCCTTGGCCTTTCATCCTCAAGGTCCTCCAGGCCTTGTAGACTAGTAGTTGTGTGTCTCCCTTTGCACAACGCCACTATCCCTACACTATTTGACCAATGGCTAACCTTAGGCATCCACTCACATGGCAGATCCTACATTATCATGCATTTTCACCTCTCGATTGCCCACTAGTGGCTAGACTTAGGTTTCTTCCTACATGGTGTGGCTTGCACCATCTATCATCATTCAACATCTGTGTTGGATTGGGTCTTTGTACCTTCAACTACCTCTCCTATCACCATACCTATCATTTAATGCAGGTCATAAATGACTCTTTTCCTATAAATACATGTCTAGACCTATCATTTCACACTTGCCAATTTCAATTTTCAAAGAAAGTGAAATGATGAATGAATCCCCTGTGCCCGCATAAGCTCATGACACCATTCAAATTCCTTTAAAAATTGCTCAAATGGTGCCCCCAAAGCAATGCAAAACCCTATGTTCTCATAGCCATTCTTCACATGGCATAAAATCTTTTGTGGCCTGCAAAATTGTTATCACTTCCCTGATCAAACACAAAAGCATAAAAAAATTATACGAAAAAAATTAAGATTTTGACTCACTGCGGGTTCGCTAATGCAAACCGCTGCTTGTGGGAATCTATCTTTGTGTAGCTATAAGCGATGGCCTAATTTTGTCTTCCTTCTGCACTGCGGACCCTACTGAGATTATTTATGTCAATTGCTAAAAAATCCACTAAGTCTAGGAGAGACTTGCGGGCCATTCCTTATGAATTTTCATTCACAACCTATTGATGCTTGAATGTCATTTGTTAGTGGCAATGACATTCCTTCCACCAGTGATGTAGAGCTCTCTTTCTCTGTCACTGTTTCCAATTTTCCAAATGACTAAGTTAAAATTCTTTGCAGATGGGTTCATGTAGGTAGCCGCTTGAGGGTGGTTGTTTCCTTGTCACCACTTGTTAACGCCCCCACACTTGTGACCTCCCACATTATGGATTCTATAATGGATATTTCCCTTACAAAAATCTGAAAAACTCTAACGTATGCACCCAATCCCTGGGCCCGTTTGTGTAGACTGCCACCTACAGATTTCCACCCTTCTAATGCCATTCTCAATGACAAACATACGATGGCAGCCTGATAGATCTCCTTCACATTTTCTAAATCAGGTAAAACCCAATACACAATGGCCAACATCTAAGGAGCATGTGGATCTCATAGTGCAGACTTCCTCCTACATGATGTCATGCTTTGAATTCCTTTACTTAATGGTAGAGGTCCCAAAAATCCTTCAACCTTCCTACCTTTATATGCCTCAAACCTACAAGGGCATTTTTTATGCCAAAAATTGGCAAGATAATAGCCCTTTGTGGGAAACTTATTTTATGGGTGACTTATTGCACTAAATTGAGGGACCTCCAAATCTTAAAGAAGTTGGCTTCTTCTATAATTGGGGTTTTGGAATGAGAAACGGAAGCAGATATAAAAATAAAGAATCTAACTAAGGCAATGTGCCAGAATGTAGATAAAAACATGATAAACTTATCTTTTGGATATGATCTAAGGGTCCGCTTAGCAATTTACAATTATACACACAATCTAAACCATTTTTTGAAAGAAGAGTCAAAAGACATGATCTAAACCAATAAAATTACATTCAAATTATACAAGTATAGGAAATAAACCATTCAAACAATAATGGAGAAGTATAAATTTTATCAATAGCATAAGAAACAAAGAGGCTAAACAATGGCAGAGTATATGAGTTCTTACAATAATCTAAACAATAAAAAAGGTCTGGTCTCTCCAAAAATCTTGTAATTCTAAAACTAGTGAAGCTTGAAAAGCATGTAGCAAGTAATCTTCAAACTCAAAACCTCCAACTTCTTGAATTTTTTTGGAACCCTTCTACAGAAGCAAAGAGTAGTATTTATAGCAAGCCTTCCACTGCTTGATAAGTAGCAACTGAAAAGATTCAAAATCCTTGGCAATGATGTTGAGGAAATGATTCCGCTCAGTCATTATAATAGAAAAGATTCAAGACACAACATTTGGTCGCCCTCCATTCAGGTGCATCCCTTGCGAATGATGGCAATGGTCCCAACAAAGTCTTGTGTAGCCAAGTGTCACCTCCTTGGATAGGAAGTTAGAACACATGGAATCATATCACAACCCTTTGTTCACCTCAATCCTTTGCCGAAGAAGCTTGCACTGAAGGGATGCATGACAACATATCGTTGCCCACAACCGATCTACCCTTCCTTTGTAGAAAATTTGCATAGAGATGACATGTAGCAATGATGTTCCATAGATGCCACCTATGGGGCCCACCAAATCTTTATACGAATGGGAGCTATGTGGCACATGGGTAGGGACCAACAAGGAAGTGAAAGGAAGCAATCAAAATAACCCATGGTGAAGACATGTGGGAGAAAATCGGGGGCCTTTAAATGAGAAAGGAGAAAAATTCTTCAGGGAGCGATGAGCAGACATGTGGCAAAGGTTGCAATGATAATCAAAAGGGGGCTGATGAATTTATTTGAAGGAATGGGTTGACACTTAGCCAAAAACAAAAACCTAAAGAGACCATGGTGAATTTTGTATTCATAGATTTTGGCAACTATCAGGGGCATTTTGCTCTGAGAAACATGGAACCCTAAATTTTCTCTGGTTCGTAGACTAGAGTGTCATCCATTTTTGATGGAATTAGAGCCTAGAAAGTGTTTCCTACAGGGGTGGTCAGTCATCCTCAGATGGTCTCGCTATATTGCACAAATTCTCTTGGGCTCCACCCAAGTCGAGCATTTCTTTATAAGGTAGTGTCTTAGGTAAACTGGCCCCTACCTCGCAATGGAACAGTAGCTACACAATAGAATGAATAACACCTTCAATGTCTATTGTAGTAGGAGGATGGTTGCAACTCTAGAAAGTGGTTGGATCTTGCTCCTTCTCTTCAATTCTTTTTGCAATATGTGCAGCTATGGCAATCAACCCATCTTCACAAAACAAAGACGATAGACCCATCTCGCTTAGCTGGGAGAAATTTTCCCACATGTAATCCATTGTCTGGTTCAAAGTAGCTACGACAAGTTTAGTTCACCAGAAGGCTAAGTGGCAATGGATGAATCTGTTTGTTGTCTGGGCAACAACATCTCGATCTTTGATCCCTACTTTGGCTAGGTCTTCATCAGAGACTGAATATAGCTTGGTTAGCAAACTCTTTGCTTCCAAAACCTTCTTTGAGATGAACCGTGGGAATTGATCAATTGTTCTGTGAACCTCTTGGCTTAGTTTTGTTGCCTTTGAGATGAATTAGAGCATCGACTGTAGTGTTAGGTAGAAGGTTTTAACCTTTTCCCAATAAGAAATATATAGCTGTCGAACCAATGGGATCAGGTCCAGCTGCGTGGAGGAGGCTTGAAGAGAACTCTTTAGAGAGGTGAACTTTGCATCCTTTGCATTAATAACCTCTATTAATTTCATATTTCTCTTTTTTGTAGATGCCAGCTGCTCCCCAAAGCTACTTATCTCTTTATACTAGTTCTCCTCGACTTAGGAGTGGTTCGCCAATTCTATGTCAAGAGAAGACTTTGTCTCTTGAAGGTCCTTTTCTAATTGGGCATTTTGGCCTAGAAATTCCATATTATTCTTTTCTAATTCCTACTCATATAGAGTGCATTGAGCTACTAACTCTTTATCCTTTTGTTGTAAATTTTGCTCCATCGAGGTCAATTGGCTCTGATATTTTTGGTTCCTCGCTCATAGCTCGTTCGGTAGTGTGGGGTCAATGGACTGGGACTTATTGAGTTTTTCTTGGATTTTTCTCCACTCCAACTCTTCTACTCACACTTTCTTAGACAAGCGTGCAATCTCTACTTCTAATGATTTCTCCTTTATTTCTAGAAAACTGACCCTTTCCTTCACAAGCTTCAGCTGCTCCTTTTTCTTCAATTGACAACCAAACTTTAGAAAGGCGGTCATCAGCACATGCTACGTTTTCTCCATGAGTTCTACCTTGCCCTATAGTTGGGCTATAGCTAGATCAAGCCCCATGGAATACATGTTGTAATCGCTTGACAACATCTCACCTTGTGGTTTGGTATCATTCGAGTATGCGTATGTGCAAGATCATCATGGAAAAAATAGGCCCTTAAGTTGCAAAAATTTCAAAAACATAAGAGATAGGAAACTTGATGTAAAAATTTGAATAAGTTATCTATATTATTTCAAAAACATGTGAGAATAAAATCTATAGAAAATTGAATGTAGTTTCTAAACTACTAGGTTTATTTTTTTAAAGAAAAAGTCTATTTGGTGAAAATTTGAAATTTCAGTGTAGTAATACTTAAATTTCAGGGAAAAAATAAAAGTAGGTGTCTGTCTGACCACCCTAACAACAATAAAATGATAATAATTTTTATAATATTTTAGATATAAGTAGAGGACTCATGTCCCAATGTGATGTATTTTTTTTGTAATTTTTTTCCAAGTAAATAATTATTTATGATTTTTTATTACAACTTTAAAAAATATAAAACTTGTATGTCTAACCACCTTTAACTTGGTCAAAAATTCATGAAATTAATTTTTTTTTCAATCCTATAGTATGAAAAGTATAGAATGTGATGTATGTTTTAGATTCAAAAAAATTGATACCATTTGAAAGCTATAGATTTTTTCAATCAACATATCAATCAAGACTTAAGTTGTAATTCAAATAGAAAATAAATAATAATTATTTATTAAATTCAAAGTAAAGCATAATTTATATTATGGAAAGCTGAGAATCAACTTTAAAAACCCTTTTCATTTCATCAATTTTGGGTAAAAAAAAGTCGTCAACCACATGGGCCATCATATCACTTACATATTGCCACTTTTTGGCCCATCATGGTCCTACACATACCCATACATGGTGGAAAAACTCAATGTTTGTTGTTCTTCATGTGTACCAAAATGCAGGGAAAAATGGAATACAAGTGTAGAAGGCCCTTGCGTTTTATTTTGTGGGAGATTGACAGTTTTTGGGGAGAAAAAGGGAACCTGCCATAGTTCAGTCTATAAACTGACAGAAGGGCTCATAAGTTGTTGCAGTGATGGGGTTGTCATAATCAAATCCATTTTCTGGGCATACTGGGTTGGACCCAAGGTAGTAGAGGTAATAGGAGTTCAAATGGCAGTCGATCTTTTAGAAAGAGGCTAGGAGAGATTGATCAGTAGCGACTGGTGTTAAGGTTCATGGAGGTGTTAAGATAGATGGCCTAGTTTGGGAAAATTGAGAGAAACCTCCCGTAAACATTGTGGTAGGGGGAGGGAAAGCAAGGCCAACACTTGTTGTTAGGGGTGTTGCGAAAATGGAAGAGGATACCAAAGATTTGGAAATAAGAAAAGTGGAAGTGAAAATTACCTATTGATTGGACGTGGGTGGTGCTTCGCTTGTCTCTAGCTCCTTATTTACTTTGAGCTCCTGGCTTCCTATGAGCACTTGGCTTGTGGTGGCTCCTTGTGATCCTTCTCCCGGAATAGCTTTTATGCACTATCACTTAGAGGGTGGGGTGTCTCCCACTTCTATAGTCTCCGACTATTGTTGTTGGGGCACTCTTGCAGATTTTGAGGCCCAAGTGAGTGTCTGTGAGGCTCATGACATATTAAATCACACATTTGAAGTGACATAGGCAGACTGACCTATAGACTTCCTCCTTTGTTGGGTGGAGGATGTTGATGTCTCAACTTCCTCTTCCACCTATTCTTCTCCTTCATCGTGGTCATCGCCTCCACTAGCGCTTCAGTTGAAAGCAAGGTTCTCATCATCCCAAAGCTCGTCAAACCATTTATCATCCTTTACGCTCTCATAAGGATCATCAAGTCATTTTATTTCCTAGTGATATATCTAGAAGGCTCTGATCCTTTCATTAGTCCATTCTTCCTCATTCCTCAGTTTATTATATAGAGCCTTTCCCATTTTGTGGTTCTCATCATAATTTTCCACAATGAAATAAAACCTATTCCATGGTGGCAGGTTGTCTTCTGTAGGGATATGAATCAGGTCAACCAAAAATTCATCTTCATGTTCTAGTGGGCTACACCTCCACTCCTAGTAAGGTTGAGGGCTATGAGTTACCCTGAGTTGTTCATACGACAAATTATTGAAAGGGTTGTAATCCCGTTTGTCACATATCATTACCAACCCTAAATGAGCCAGCTTATCTTGCAATAGCAGGTGTGTCTACTTCTTTTTCATGGCCACTATTTTGAAGCTTTGTGGATAGGTGAAGAATCCCTTGCTCTTGACACTTTTTTTTGCTACAAAAGGTAATATCAATAATGCATGCCTGTTAGAATAATTCACGGGAAAGAACTCATTTTTTACATATGTTGGAAGACGGAATGGTTCCTTAGTGAAGCCTTGTATTTGAATGAATGTAAAATTTACTCTAAAAAACTAGTCACATTTGGGGATGAAATTCTACATAAACTCTATCTAAGTCAATGTGAGTCAATTAATACACTCTTCCCCTTGCAAATCATGCAAAATAGGAGTCAAGAAATAATCCAAAAATGTTGAATAATCAAAAGTAGAAGAGAGGAGAGGGGTCTAGATAGAAACTGGATTTTTCCGCTTCCTTTCGTCAAAGATGGACAACTTTACCTGCTTATAAACAAAATTAGGGTTTTGATACAAAAACATGAGCAAGATAGGAGACAAATTTAAACTTTTGTTCAAATTGATATTTGTTTATTTTCTCTATCATTTTTTCTAAGACGTACTTCCCAAAATCATACCATAAATAAGATTTTTTCCTATAGAATTGGAAAGTCAAGACAAATTGAAAAGTTGGCACATCTTGGTCTTCCTTCAATCCCTTAGGGTTCTTTGTGAGAAAGGGATCATGAAAATTATCCCAATCTTCCTAAACTAAGCTTTGGTCCTTGTAGTTTTTGGGCTTGACTAGCTTCCTTGTGTTTTCCCATTTTGGCTTGTCAAGAATACTCGGTGTAACATAAGAAATATTCCCAAAGACATTAACGGATGGTGCTCCTCACATAGCTTTAGCTAATCTTTGCACCAGTACTTTCCTAACTTCCTGGTTTGAATTTGCTTCCATTGTTAATTTGTGGGAAGATTTTTGCTTTAGCTTGAATTCTTTTGCAACTTTACTTCGGCTCTGGCTATGCGCTAGGAATTACTTTTTCTCTAAGTAGTGTTCTTGAAAAAAATCCTTTAAGTTCTTTAAAACTTTTACATGCAATACCTTGTGACCTTTTCTCAAGGTGGTAGACGGGAGTTACCTATTTTCATTTAATTCAGCATGTATTGTCAACCCTTTGGCTTGTGCAAGATGAATTACTTGCCATTTTGGTGTGACAAGAATTCATAATTGTAATTAGAAACCATATTGTACAGCATGATTTTCTTGGAACCTGAGCTAACACCTTGCTAATAACTTAAGCATTCATATGTGTTGGAAATTAATATCGTAAAAGGAATGATTAGGCCAAAAATGTGCTTAGCATTTGAAAAGATACGAGCTCTGCATTGGAATAAGAAAAATACATGGAGAATGACACCTCATTCCTTGGTCGTGCATAACACCATTGATTGCTACCACCAACTTAAGCTAATTAATTAGCCCTTATTAGTTTTGCATGCAGCAAACCATACTCAGTAAATGCAACTGGGTGGGAAATTTGAGTAGGCCTGGGCACAACTTTCAAGTTGGTACTCGATTAATATCATGTTTATGGCAAGCAGATTACCATGCCCTTCCTCACTTTTTCTATAAATAGGCATCTAAGCAATAGTGAAATCACACTTAGCGATTTTAGCAGAATTGGTATTACGTAATTAGTTTAGCAGTTTAGCATTTGTAGTTGCATAGTGTTTCTCATAGGCTAGACTTAGGTGCTTTGTTGGGATAGATTTAAGGTATTTGTAGAAAGTCTAACAAGATGAACACCCCAATTAGGTTGGTGTCACATAAGTCTTAGACTATCTTCTTAGGTGAGATCTCTACCAGGTGCTTAAAGCGGATGACAAAGAACAAGCACTCGATGTCCATCATAGCCATAAAATGGGTCTTGGGATGTGACCGCCTTGAGTATGAGGACAGATATAGATTTAACACTAAAATGTGCTCACACTTTGTCACCTCCATGCTAGATATAGGAATTTCCAAGCCTTTGATCTTGCATCTGGTGAAGGAAATTTTTCCCAAGAAGTACCTGAACGGCCTTGGGGAGGTTGTTGCAAACGTTGCACATGGTGGGGAAATTCTAACTGTGGGTGACCTTTAGAAGTTCATAGAAGAGGATGCGGTCATGTTATGGCTGCCATTTCTAAGTGGCTTTTGCCTCCAATCACAAGATGAGCACTGCCAGAGGGTCACTCAAGCCTGCCACTTCCTGTTTTGTATCTATAACATGGTGTAGTTCTATGACATCAACTGGTACATGGATTTTAGGAACCTGGTGTTCCCTCTGCCTATGTTTGCTCCATTAGATGATGTTGCTGCTACTGATAATGCCCATGTTGATGAGGATATTGTGGATGCTACCATTGATGCATCTGTTGCTACTGCTCACACCATCAACTGAAGACTTGCATTTTTTTCTTTTTGCTTTCTAAAAATATCACAGTGATTAATTCATTTTTTGTATACATGCCTGAAAAATCCTTTCCTAAAATATATAAAAGAAGCATAATAGACATATATACTTTTGGAAGTGTGGCCTTATGAGCCATTTTGAAAATGTAAATATTGAAGCATATATAATGAAAATATATTTTTATATAATCATCTTGTTGCCTTCTTTTGGATTCTACAACTAGGTCATCTTTTCTTTTCAACGTGTATGTATCAATTTTGTATGTGGGTGTTTTAATGTTTTCTGTTATGCTCAGCTATGAGTTTATTTCCCTTACTCTTTGCAATAATGGGTCACTTGTTCTTTTCTGCCTCAAACCAAAGAATAAATAAAAAGACCAGCCAATAAAACAAAAAGGGAAAGAAGGGAAAAACGGATAAACATAATTACATGGGTATGGTAAGCAAGCTTAATTGAATAATTTCAAGTGAATTCCATTGATTGGAATTCCCAACACTTCTTTTCCCATAGTTTCTAACTCATATGCATTGTGCTCTTTGCATTGAATTATTCTGAATGGTTCTTCACAAAGGCTATCAAAATTTTTGTTCTAACCTAGCTTCACAACCCTTTCATTAAATTTTAGCACCAAATCTCTGCACTTTAGACCTTGTTCAGTCGCTTTCTTGTCAAACCACCTTTTAACGACTTATTGCAAGTTAGTCATGGTTGTTAGGGACTTTTCCCTTTTTCTTTTATACTTATAACAACTTAGCTAACCACACATCCATCACTTCATTTTGCTCCACATTGATAGATTTTAGTAATTGCAGTGCTAGAATCTCCATAGAGATAGGCAATAATGCCTCTTTTCCATAAACTAGCTCATATGATGAAGTCTTGAGGACTTGCTTTGGAGTTATGTGGTCCACCCAAAGTGCTGCTCAGAGGTTTTTGTGCCACTCCCTTTGATATTTTGACCCAATTCTTTTGAGGAGTCAAACCAATTTCTTGTTTGTTGATTTGGCTAAGTTGTTCCCCTACAAGTATTAATTTGATGATGTTTTAAGGAATATGTCATGTCTAAATGCTAGAATCTCCATAGAGATAGGCAATAATGCCTCTTTTCCATAAACAAGCTCATTTGGTGAAGTCTTGATATTTTGACCCAATTCTTTTGAGGTGTCAAACCAGATTCTTGTTTGTTGATTTAGCTAAGCTGTTCCCCTACAAGTATTAATTTGATTATGTTTTACGGAATATGTCATGTCTAAGTGTGAATTGACTTACCTTGGAGCTTAGGAAAGCTTTAGCATTGTTGGAGATGATAGTTTTGGGTGGGCTAAATCTCATCACCAGTTCTTCTAGGAAATCCACTATCTCTGCCTCTATCACATTCTTTAGTTGCATGGCTTCACTCCATCTTGTGAAGTAGTATGTGGCCATCAAGATCCATTTATGTCTTGCACTAGAGGTTGGGTTGATCATTCCAATGAATTCCAAACCCCATTAAGTGAATGGCTCATCAACCACTATTAGATTGAGAGGCATTGCATAAATCTTTCTTCTTCCTTTGAAGAATTGACATTCCTTTCAAGTTTTCACCAAGAAGTAGGAATCATTGAATAGCATTAGGAAAAAGTACCCCACACACATGATTTTGATAGCGGTTGTCTTTTTAGATAAATGCCTGCCCACAAAACTGTTATGGTAAGTGTAGAGGATCCTTTTTGCTTGTTCTGTGGTAACACATTGCAATAGAATGTCGTTGAAATTTATCTTGAATAGGATCCCTTCAATGAGCAAGAATCTATTGTTTTACAACTGGTAAAATCTCCTCTTTTGAGAAGGAAGGCTCAGTGGATATTTTCCTGTATGCATAAATCTTACTCTATTTTCCAGCCAACAACCTTCATACTCTGACTCGTTCATTAGGACTAGTTCTGATTGCTCTTCTTTGGTGGCCATTTCTTCATCATGTGCAAGATATTCACATAGTCCTCTTCTTCGAACAATTTTTGTAGGATTAACCCCAATTTCATACTCGAGGATCTTAGTTATCCAATTGGCTCTTTTCTAAGTAATTTCTCCTTCCATGATGTATTTGTGCACACTAGGATGTGCAAATATCAATCATTCTTATTGTAGGAGACAGTGTCGAATCTCTTGAGTCTCTTAACTATTGCAAATGCTTGCCTTTCTATACTTGTATTTGTTTACATGTGGTCTGTAAGTAGGCACAACATTCTCTTGCTCATTCCCTTTTCTGTTAAGACAATATAATGTTGGATTCTATAATAAATATATACATATGGGTCTTGATATACTAGGTTGACTAAAATAGAGTGTAAGAGATAGCATTGTTGGATTCTTTCTGGGCGATGCTTTTCGCCTATTTAAATATTTGATCTCAGTTGTTACCGCTGACACCAGTTTGAAATTACGTACGATGGCATTAAGATATTATTTGGGTTTGTGGATATTCACTTGGATATTTTGAATACTATTCAAGATGACAAATGGCTATTCATTCTCAAGAAAGTTGCTGAAGTATTCAAATATTAGATAATTTGTTGGATAGTTATTGGAAAGTAAGACGAAGGTTTCATTAAGAAGGTAGTTTTATTTAGAAAGCAAATTCATATTTTAGTATATGTGAATGCTTCTACTTGGTAGTGTGAAGCTGTTGTTTTGCGTTATCTTCTTTTGATTTTAAAGGATAAACAAAGAAGCTATTTGGCTAGAAATATTTCACTTCCAGCCATTGATGCAGTGTGATGGATTTATTGGTGGGTAAGTGTACTATTTTCATGATGTTTTGCTTAGTTCTCAAAGTTCATAGGTATTATCATTAAAATAAAGGCCAAATTGCATACCCACGTGCTATGCTTGATTGAGAAGAAATTTTTTGACTGGATTAGCTTTGTTAATTCTTGTACTATTGTACTATTAGTGCTTCAATCTTGGGATTAACTAGCCTTTTTTTTGGCGGATAGGCTTTGTAGCTTCTGCCAACTCTATTGTCTGTTGAATGATATCAAAATCATATTCCCCGAGGTCATTGTATGACCAAACCACCACTCCTTCATATTTATTGCAAAAATTGATAAGCCTTTCTTTATCATGATGTGGGATGTCCTTCCCGACTTTGAGCTTCCTCTCATCTCTAACTTGAAGGTCCACATAGTCACCTTTTTCTACTGTAAACTTTCATTTGTCATTTCTCATATCGTCACAATCGAAAAGGTTTTCAAGAGAGACCAATCCTTTTGAAAGCTTGTTGGATTTTAGCTGGATGATCTATCCTTCATAGGCTTTAGCAATCTTTGGTTGGAGTTGCTCAACAAATTCTCCTAATTTCTTGATAAACGAGGCAATGTGTTCATCACTATCAAACAGTTTCTAGCTTTGGTCATTGTCTAGAATTGCCAATTAGACTATTACTCATACAAAGTGTTTGTTGTGAATGAGATCAGAGGTAGGATCAAACTGAGATCTAATTGATGCCATATGATCCAAATCTAGATTTTGTTCTTAGGGCATTGTTTGAATGTTGAAGGCTTCAAATCCCTCAATGAGGTCCCAAACTCAATGTCTATAGGATTGCATTCCAAAATTCTTGATTACAAAAATTCCTCGGACTTGATTGACTACTAGTTTGAAATATTTCAATACCATTAGTTTTTTTATGCCCATTCATTTTGTAAGGTTGATACCTTGCACTAGTCCTTTGTATTCAACATCATTATTTGAGCAAGCAAACTAGAAGCAAAAATCCTTCAGTGTCTTTTCATTTTGTGGGGACATTAAACATATCCCAACTCCTGCACCATTCTTGCATCTTGCTTCGTCGAAGTGCAATGTCCATAGTTTTGAGGCTTGATCACCTTTGGATTCTTTGACAACATTTGGGAGCACTTGATCTTCATCATAGATGACATAGGTTCCTAGCTTGATAGCATGGTAGTCAACGAAAGGGTCAGTATCTATATATTTTCTCAAGAGAATATCTTCTTGATCATTCCGGTCTCTGGTCACTTTTTTATCTTCTAGTAGCTCAGTGCAATACATTTCTTGCTTGGTGATAGAGGTATGTGCAACTTCAAAATTGATCATGGCTTCATTAGCTACATGTTCTGAATGTAAATCTTCAAATTTTATCTTCATCTTAAATTACATAAGTTCCTAGCCCGATAGCATGGTAGTCAACAAAAGGATCGATATCTATATGTTCACTCAAGAGAACATCTTCTTGATCATTTCGATCTCTAGTCACTTTTTCATCTTCTAGTAGCTCAGCGAAATATATTTTTTGCTTGGTGATAGAGGTATGCGCGACTTCAAAATCTATCATGGCTTCATCAGCTACATGTTCTGAATGTAAAGCTTTAGATTTGATCTTCATCTTTGCACCATGCTTGGTTATAAGGATCAAATGCAACCAATCCAGGGATAGATATCCACCCAATTTTGAAGTAAATTATTGGGATAGGCAGAGGCTGAACATGGGGGGAACATCTATGATCATAGTGTCTTACAGTACTATGATACTAGGGAAAATAAATAGGGTCAATGGAAGTGCTTTGATGATGCCTACAGTTTGAACTTTTTTTCCATCAAGTTGCATCACTCCTCTTTTTAAGGGTTCATAGCTAAGTCCTAAATCTTTAGTTATTTTCTTAGGCATAACTATGGTGCTAGCACTAGAATTAATCATGGAATTGTGTAATAATTTCTCCCCTATAATGAGAGTTAAGAAGAAGGGTTGAGGATTCATATTATCTCTTACATTAGTCGGGGCTTCCATTTTATTTCTTGTAAGAAGTTTGACAGAAGATGGTTGATCAACAACCCTTGCTTTGGGAAACTGCTCCATTGGTGTTGCACTCGTGTCTTCCCAGAGAGCCTTCTATAGTAGCATCTTTTGTTTTGGGATGGCTAGAATATCCCACAGAGACACATTAGTGGATGATTTCTTCAATTGTTCCACCAAGTTGAACAATGGCAGATTCAGAGGTTTTTGCTCCTTTTCTCTTGTTGTAAATACTTCCCTTCATGGTTGACATTGCGGTAGTATTGCAGAGGTTCTGGGAATCTAGTCAAAAGCACTTTTAGGTTGCAAACTGACTAGTTGTAGGATGACTGGTTCACTCGTAAATCTCTTTGAGTGAATGTTGTAATCAGATTGTACTTGTGGTATTTTATATGTAGATGTATCATTAGAAAACAATGCTTCTTCTTCTTCCATCCATGAGAAGAGTGTGTGGTTGAGAGTGATGTCCACTTCTTTCTCTAGTGGCATCCCTTGCATTTGCTTGGTAAGCACCACATTGTCCATTTGCGAAAAGGTATACAAATAGCTTTTGGGCTCTGATGTTGTGGCTTGGTTGCACTGCTCCACCACCTTTTGTTGTAGGTTGCCACACAGGAAATTTTGAGGTGTATGTGAATTTCTGCAAGGGAAGCACCATGGATTGGTGTCATCTGCTAAATTGTTTTGTCCTGCAATCAACTCTTTGCTCGAGCTCAAGTTAGCATTTTGTAGTGGAGTGGGTACCGATACTATCTTATTTGTTGTTTGTGCATGTGGATTTGTACGAGCACCTCCTTAGAAATTGTTTTGTTGGTAAGAGGACCTTTCACCTTGATAA
Source organism: Sequoia sempervirens (assembly GCA_007258455.2). NCBI lineage: Eukaryota > Viridiplantae > Streptophyta > Pinopsida > Cupressales > Cupressaceae > Sequoia > Sequoia sempervirens. Next base: position 181,218,496 of record VDFB02168118.1, read on the forward strand.
TTCTTGTAGATAGGCTTTAGAGGTACGGATTGATTGCGCTTGACAATGGTTATCTCATTGACAATAGTTCACAATATTTCCTTGAACTCGCTCATCTCCTCCTTTGAAGAGTTGGATGTAGATGTAGCATTTTGCAGTGCACTCAAATACGTGTACATGGATTTAGGAGGAGCCAGTGTGCTGGTAGAATGCACATCCTAAGCAAGAACTGATATCTCAAGGAATATAGGAATGATGGGATGAGGTGGCAACTTCTCAGCATCTACCAAATTGTTCTTCACCTTGATAGTGATGTTATGTTCACTTGGTAGCATGGTTCTGCCAAGAGACTAGATCATCATTGAAATGTCGAGATTTATAGAAATCAAGTAGAAAATGAATCTAGATGAGGATGAAAATGGATATCAACTTGAATCCTCTACCAACTTGTATGGAACTGAGCATTGAAGTTAGCCATGGCTTCATGCGAGGCTCACTTTATGACTGAGAGCTAATAATATAGTGATGATCGGTCTCTTTCATTCGGAAATCTTTGATAGAAAGGCTCCCCGAGCTATCCAAGGTACTAATAGTGTTTTCTTGTAATGTGTGGTACCAATCTAGTGCCTTGCTCCTAAAAGAGGTGGCAAGGAACCTTAATTCCACATTTTGGCTCGTCATCCCATGCACCAGACATACATCTGCAACATCTTGAAAATGTTTGGAAGATGTTCTTGACCAATCTTCAGTGAATTTTGGTATAGCCTTTAGGGTGGAAACCGAGATAGTAGCCAAAAATGGTAGGCACTACTGGTGCAACAAGAGGGATTATGGAATCCCATGCAACATAATTTCTATTAGTGGTAGGCAACATGGCTAGTAGGAGGAGGAAGAGGAATGTTCACCAATTTGGTCATAGGTTGTATTGTCCCTAATGGTGGTACTAATAAACCAGGATTATTTGTTGTTTGGGACCTAGTAATAGGTCGATGGCTCATACACCATTCTAAAAAAAATTATTCATTAAAGCTCAGTCCCACCAGGTATGCTAGGAAAAAGAAAAGTTGTTGATGCCAATTATTGGCAAGATAATAGCCCTTTGTGGGAAACTCAGTTTATGGAGGACTTATTGCACTAAATTGAGTGACCTCCAGATTTTAAAGAAGCTAACTTCTTCTCTAATTGGAGTTTTGGAATGGGAAATAGAAGCAAATATAGAAATAAAGAATCTAACTAAGGTGATGCATCAGAATATAGATAAAAGGCATGATAAACCTATCTTTTAGATATGATCTAAGGGCCCGCTTAACAATTTACCATGTCTTAGAATAATAGAAATTAAGGATTGTAGCATGAATAGTTCATTCAATGACATAAAATAATTTTCACAACCATTTGCTAAAAGAAGAGTTAAAAGGCATGATCTAAACCAACAAACTTGAATTCAAATTATAGAAGTATGACAAATAAACCATTTAAAAAATAATGGCATAGTATAAAGTTTATCAATAGCATAAGAAATAGAGAAGTTGAACAATGGCATAGTCTGTGAGTTCTTAACAATAATTGAAACAATAAAAAAGGCCTATTCTCTCCAAAAATCTTGTAATTCTAAAACTAGTGAAGCTTGAAAAGCATGTAGCAAGTAATCTTCAAACTCAAAAGCTCCAACTTCTTGAACTTTTTTGGAACCCTTTTGCAAAAGAAAAGAGTAGTATTTATATCAAGCCTTTTATCGCTTGATCAGCAGCAGCCAAAAAGATTCAAAATCCTGGTCAACGATGTTGAGGAAATGATTTCCCTTGACCGTTGTAACAAAAAATATTTGAGACATAGCATTTGTTTTCCCTCCATTCAGGTGCATCCCCTGCAAATGATGGTATTGGTCCCAGCAAAGTCCTACATAGACAAGTGTCACCTCCTTGGATAGGTAGTTAGAACATGTTGCCACATATCACAACCCTTTTTTCACCTCAATCCTTCATTGAAGAAGCTTACACTGAAGGGGCGCATTGCAACATATCACTACCTATGGCTAATCTACCCTTCCTTTGTAGAAAACTTGCATAGAGATGACACATAGCAATGATGTTGGATAGATGTCATCTGTGGGGCCTGCCATATCTTTATGCAAATGAGAGCTATGTGGCACATAGGTGGGGACAGATGAGGAAGTGAAAGGAAGCAATCAAAATAACCTGAGGTGAAGACACATGGGAGCATATTAGGGGCCTTTAGAAGAGCAAGGAGAAAAATCCTATAGGGAGCAATGAGTGGAATCATGGAAAAGGCTGTAGTGATAATCAAAAGGGGGTTGATGGATTTAGTTGAAGGCATGGGCCGACACTTAGCCAAAAACCAAAACCCGAAGGAAGCATGGTGAATTTTGTATTCATAGGAATAATGATCAGTCAAATGACTTAAAAGGCCTTATAACCAATTTCCACACATGCCAAATTACTTCGCATAAACATTGACTATCAAATTCTTAGTGTGGAACATTTGCTGCAGATGGCCACCTATGGATCTCCATGGCCTCGACACCATCCTGCTTTGGATCTAACCCTCATTTTGTAAGATTTAACTAATGCTTTTCCTAATTTCTATATGAATGCACTTGCTACATATTTGCATGCAGAATTTATGGAACCTATTGTGGGTCCATTAGGGAAGTCTGCTGAGAAAGAAAAAGGAAAGAAACATGCACATGTGCTGAGAGGAAAAGAGGAGAAATATCAAATGAAGTACCAATTTCATGGAGTGGAATGTACCTCCAAGATTACTTCCACCTAGGATAATTTTGTGTCAGATACAAACCTTGGACATGTGGGCATTGATGAGTTCTAGAAAAGGGTAATGATCAACCCCACAACTGAGAATGTTATGAAAGATTAGAGTGAGTGGTCTCACTAAGGAAATTGGCTTCCCTCTAACACTCATTACCCCAGAGATGGTTATGGTCTACAGGGAATGCTAGCACAACAACAAGAAGATCACTGGCCATAATGGAAGAGTATTAGCAAACCTATTTTCTATATCTATTAGTAAGACATTTCGCATCCCCACATTCGATGTCATGGAGGAAACAAAAAAAGAGTATGCTAAAAATATGTGGAAAGTGGACCCATTGGGATGCAAAAGACTAATCAACCAGCATTGGTTGAAGGAAAAGAGGGGCAGCACTCCTATTATGCCTTGCATAACCACCCCATTTTAAATTTGATTAAAATGGGATCCTCTTTTGCTTTCGCTCTTTTGTGTTTTTCCCCCTTTGATTTTGAGGTTTTTTTTTACCATGGCATGTGCTTCATGTGTTTATCTTGCTTGCCCAAGTGTTTTTCTCAAGTTGAATATTGAAAATCTAGTGTTTTAGGTGAGTTCAAGATTTTACCCTAGTTTGGGATTTTCTTGTCTGTTCGGATTTTTCCGAACTTCTTTCAAACTCTGATTTCTTGCTGCCATTCGAGTTTCTGAGCTAGGTCGAGATTTTTTGCCCTGTCCGGATTTTCCTAGATTGTGTTCAAAATATAGCTTGACCTATTTTACACTGCGATTCAGAAATTTTGGCCTTCGTGGAATTTCGCCTGGGCCAGATTTTTTCAAATTTCCGTCTGGCCGATGGATTTCCAAACTTGGTTTTTTTTCAAAATTTTTGCCATTCTGCGTCATCATTTGCGTTCTCCTAAGTTGACATGTTCATCTTGTTGTGATTTCAAATGTTATGGTCTTGCTTGGAGTTTGAATTCTTGTGTGTTTGGGAATTTCATGGCTTACCTTGTGCGTTCATAGTTAAAATCTAGAGTTTAATGCCTAGGGTGTCGCCATCTCATCTTGTTTTGCTTTTGATTGAGCCTAGGATTCAAAGAAGATTTGTAGGAGGCTCACATTAAGTGATTTCCATGCCCAGGGTCCTCAAATTTGTGACCTTTGGTCAATTTGAGTGAAGTCATGGCCGGTGTTCCAGTTTTCTATCAGGTTCAGGATTTTCATACCTGGTCGGATTTTCCTACTTGGTCGGATTTTCCCGGATTCCTTCATTTTCTTGGTTCCCTCTAGTTTTCCAAAGTTCAGAGTTTTGAGCTCTTCATAGAATTTCGGTCTGGTAAGATTTTCTTGATTTCTCCTTTTCCCCTTTATTTTCCTGGAATTCGTGTTGTGTTATCATTTTTGTGGAAATCTGGTATGGCCGGATTTTTCTGGATTTTCTAGGAGGTGCTATGAAGCTAGAAAATTTGGTAAAGTTGATGAATCTAATGATGAATTCTTGCATTTCCATGCTTTAATTTGGTAAATTTCATTGTTGTATGCTACTTATGTTCATTTTTTAGGGAATGGCTAATTTAATTGTTTTTATCATGATTTTAAGTTCACACTTTGATGAAATGTTGACAACAATCGGATTCTCACATTGGTGTTTGATGAATGCAGGTTGAGTCTGCAAGGTAGCGACTAGAATGGCTAAGGGAGACTGAGACAATATGATGGGACAAATTTGAAGAATAACATTGATGCCATCGAATGAGGAACTAGGGTTTCACCTATGTCTCTTGAGGAAAACTTGTAGAGGATGTTCTTGATGACAAAGGCCATAATGGAGTAGGGTATGGGCAATGTGGAGGAAGCAGTTAATGCAAAGTTGTGTCGAAAGTCATGCTTCCACATCGTTTTGCTTTCCTCTTCTTCGTGCGTTTTGGTCTGTTTCTTGCCTCTATTTAGTACTATTGCATTTAATGGATGTTTTACTTCATTTCAAACTCTTCTAGGGCCGACGTGTTTTGTAACTGACTTATTTTTGTAAACCCTAAAAATGGGCCAATGCATTTTGATGTGTTTTTATAAATATGGCATTTTTGCCTCTTTAAAAGGAGATTTTTTGGAGCAGTTGAAGCGATTTGAATCTTTTGCTAGGATTAGAAGGTTGTTATAAAGTTGGAGATTGGATATTAGAATGAATTTAGCAGTAGAGCAGAAGTAAAGTAGGAGTTAGAAGTTATTTTCTTTCTGAGCAGTCGCTGTAATACAAAATACTCAAATTGTTGCTATCTTTGGGATTTGATACAACTGAATACATTGTGTTCTTGGTGAATTCGTTGTGTTGATCTATCTTGCATGATTCTTGCTATTTATCTTTTGTTAAGAAGTTTAGCAGGAGGAAGAGGTGATGTATTTTCCATATTTCCTTAGCATAAATGGATGTAATTTGGAGACATGGTTTTTTATACACTGGTGATCTTGCCAGATTTGTAAATGTTGCTTATCTATTTCATTAATAGTAGGAGTAGCTAGATTAAAAACTTCTTTATATTATGCTCTTGAATGGTATTCATTTTGGGTTAATCATTTTGATTTGAAAAGCTTTCAAGGAATGAAATGTCATTTTATGTTTTTCTTGAATGATGATTTCCAATCTATGGTTAAAGTTTGCACTATGAATGAATGATACTTTGTATCAATCACAAGTTAATTTTATTCTGGGTATGTGCAGGATCATTATGGAAAAAATAGGCCCTTAAGTGGCAAAAAATTCAAAAAAATCAGAGTTAGGCAACTTGACATAAAAATTTGAATAAGTTATCTATATTATTTCAAAAATATGTAAGAATAGAATTTGTAGCAATATGAATGTAGTTTCTAAACTACTAGGTTTTTTAAATCTATTTGGTGAAAATTTTAAATCTTAATGCAGTAGTTCTTAAATTTCAGGGAAAAATAGAAGTGGTATTGTGACCACTAACCACAATAAAATGATAATATTTTTTTATAATATTTTAGATATAACTAGAGGACTCATGTCTCGATGTGATGCATATTTTTTTGTAATTTTTTTCCAAGCAAATAATTAATTATGATTTTTTTATTACAAATTTTAAAAACTAAAGAAAATCGTATGTCTAACCAACTTAACTTGGTAAAAAATTAATGAAATTCATTTCTTTTTTTTTAATCCTATGTTATGTGAAGCATAGAATGTGATGCATGTTTTGGATTCAAAAAATATGATACCATTTGAAAGTTATAGATTTTTTTCAATCAACCTATCAATTAGGACTTTAGTTGTAATTCAAATAGAAAATGAATAATAATTATTTATTAAATTCAAAATAAAGCGTAATTTATACTGGTGGAAAGCTGAGAATATCCTTTGTAAACCATTTTCGTTTCATCAATTTTTGGTAAAAAAAAATTGTTAACCACATACCCTGCAAAAACCCATCATATCGCCACTTTTTGGCCCATCATGATCCTGCACATACCCTTGAACTGCAGTTCTAGTTTGGGAATTCCTTGGAAGGCAACAAGTCTGATTCATTGAATGAATCAACATTCTTTTCAGTTTAAAAACCTTGATCTATCTTTTCTTCTATTTCTTTAAAACCCCTAGTTAAAGTAGGTTTAAATAGATGTTTGATCTTGCAACAATCCAAAAGCTCAAAACCAGTAGGCCCCTTGAACATTACAGCCATATTTACCACTTTGTGAAACAACAACATTGTGAACCAACATCAAAGACCTTGGAAGGTGATTAGTTTGATTACTAATTGTCTTTTTTAGGAGAGGTGAGATACTTTCAATTTTATCTTACCTGCATGTTGTGGGTCAATTTAGCCCATCAACAGTTCTGGCACTAGAAGGAGGGCCAGAAGAGCAAACTGGATAACATTGAGTTTTTCTTACCAAAGAGGTCCCATAGAGTTCTTCGATCAATTGAAAACCCACCACCTTTGGTAGAACTCAAGACCCCAACGAGACAAAAGATTCACAGGGCGACCATTCTACCACCCTTGTCAACTCTATGCACTCCACCAGACTTTTCACCAATACCCCAGTGGATACCCATGAATCCACCTCAATTTCCATTACAACTGGTTCAGCCCATCTAATGGATGGCTCAACCTCCACCACCACCACCAATGGAATTTTTCGTGAACAATCCCTCTCCATTAGGGACTATTCCTGGAGGCTTTCATGATATTCCTAAGAATCCTAAGAGATTTTTTCCCAAATATATTCATGGAGAATAAAGGAGTGTTGAAAAGCACATACAAGCTTTTAAGGACATTGGTACCAGAGCGTTGATAGCTCATCATGATGTGGTTTTTAGGTTGTTCACTTATTCCTTAGGGGATATGGCATACAACTAGTACCTAAATCTTCCACAAGGTTCTATTTTGAGTTGGACAGATCTGGAGAATGCTTTCATCAATTAGTTCAGAATTTATGTAAATCCAGCCATTTTGTTCCATCAATTTTCTACCATTAGGAAGGAGCCATGTGAATCACTACCCTTGTTCAATACTAGGTTTCAACGAATGTATAGGAGATTATAGGATCCCTATCTAGTTGCTAAGAATAGTGCCATTCAGGCATATTTTAGAGTTATAGACCCTTTTCTTGGCTTGTTCCTACAAAGGACTTATCATCCAATAGACATTGATTCTCTCTCTAATTTTTATCATCTAGCCATCAAGTTGCAACAACAAACTAGCTCTCAACAAGGGAACTTGGGAGTAGGTTTTCCTTCTATGGGGTATTAGATGCTTAATCCAACCCCTTTATTCAATACTGTCCCAGGGATTTCTCCTTCCTATTATGGACCTATGTCTAAGTTGCACACTCAATCTCTTGTTCCATTCTTTGCCAATGGTATTTCTCTCAACAATGACAGGCTCATCCTAGTCCACATGGTCATCATAATCAAGCTAGAATATTAAATCTTGTCGGTTAGCCACCTGTCGCTAAGAATGTTGAGAGTGAAAGAATAATTCAACTCACAAACGAGGTGGAGACCCTAAATAAAACTTTGTCTCAAGTCACAAATGACATGGCTCAGTTTAAGCTAAACCCCTCTCAGAACCAAGGTAATTACCCTAATTAGAATAATAATAATCAGGGTAATTATCAAAACAACAACAATTACAGCCAGAGGAATTATGAAGGCCAAAACTTCCCTAACCAAGGCTATCAAAATTAGAATAGATGATATAACCAGAGGCCTAATAACAATAGACAATGGAACATAGGGCCAAATAACAGTGGGGTTTCCCACAATTACAAAGCTAATGATGATAGGCCACACACTGCAAATGTGGCTGACCTCAATGTTGTGACTAACTGGTGCAGGTTGCATGATATTGCAACTCATTCTGAGGTGAACTATCTTGAAATGGAGAAAATTGTTAAGATGACATATGCAGATGCCAAAACCTTCCAAGGGAATTCAAATAAAGGAGCTGGCTCAGTGGATACAACAATGGCTTATGACCTCTTTGAAGAAGAACCTTCATTCCCAATGCAGAGTGAGAATGAACCAAAGGAAGATGTGTATGATGCCTAAGCCTTTTAGACAAAGGGAGGACACTTCCTAAGAAACTAGAATAAGTGTCTATTCACTACATTAGCACCACCTAATCACATGGTGCCTCTAAATCAATATGTTGATAACAACCCTCCCCCACCGAAGGGTCTGTCTGACTTCCCTAAGAAAGGTAATTCATCTAGTGTTTTCAAATATAATGCAAGTTATAACACATGATTTGATATTGTTTCTAAGATGCAGAAACATAAAACCTCTTTATCATACTTTGACATCCTAAAATGGTGCCCCTCCTAATGAGAGATAGTGTTGAAAGCTTTAGAAGAAGTTGATAAATCAAAAGGGAAAACCAAGGTGGCACCTGTTGTGGACATGAACACAACTTTGTTTAGAAGCAAGGTAGGTACCCCACCATTTCTTTTAAGTTTGGAAGAATCTGCACAATTTTCTACTAGATTCAGGGGCTTCTGGTAATGTTATGCCATTTTCTATATGCAATAAATTGGGATTGAATCCTATGCAAACAAACAAGAAGGTCATCCAACTTGATAAAACAAAGGTTAATGTAGTTGGAGAGTTGAAAAATATACATGTGCAAGTAGGGTTTGACCCTAGGATTCAAACCAATATGGATATTCAGGTAGCAGACAATCTTGAGACTTACGGTATGCTTTTGAGCAGAAATCTAATGAAGAGTATAGGGGGATATCTCTCCCTCGACTTTTCACATATGTGGCTACAATGGGGGGGAATGCCTATGCAGATTAGGATTGAGAGTGAACCTTGCCTCAAACATATCATCACTGAGTATGACTATCCCAACAAGGTAGCTTATTTTGAAACTGAGATAGGGGTTTATAAAAGAGAGGAAACTTTGACTCTTTCAGTTCTCGATTCTAATGATTTTTCAATAAAAGAATTCCCTGATCCCATGATTAGTGTAAACCAGAAGATATTGATCAGGAAGCTGCAATAGGAACAGCTAGTCTTGGGGGAAGAGATTGATTTGTTGAGTCTCCTACTCCAGAATTGGTGTAGGGTGCACTACCAAAATCATTTAGAAATGACCTTCCAACCCTGCATCAGTGTTCTAAGTCATGTTTTCCAAACTGCAGAAACTAGCCCAAGTCACCTTGAGACTGTTTCATATCACTTCTCATTCGAATCCAAAGATGCAATAATGTTAACCAGGGATAATATACCTTCTGAAGAATTTCCTCCTCAAACTGAACTTACCTCAGTCATAATACCAGACCAACATAGTTATGTGGAACAACCCTAGGGTTTGTTTGATATCCCTGAACTCACAAGTATACCAAAACCAAGGGGTTAATCAAAGATGCAGATAACTGTCAGAAGATACCTTAGGATTACATGATATATCAAAGCAAGAATTGGATATTGCACCTAATGAACCTATTGAACACCCATTATGAATATTTGATGCAAAAGATCAAGTGGTCCCACCTATGGTTCATCTTATCCAAGCACCCACAACAAGCTCAAAGAGATCAACCCCAATTCATAATCAGCTATAGACCCTCAAATTTGATGGATCCAAATCTAAAATAGGGTGTGGTGATGGAATTGAGTTAACCAACTTGAAAGGTAAAATATTTTTTGCTTCTTACAGGTTGTAGTTTGGATGCACTAACAATATGGCAGAATATGAAGCATTAATTCAGGGACTGATGTTCGCACATTAGAAGAAAGTTATTGTCATGGTGGTTAAGGGAGATTCAGAAGTGATTATCAAGCAAGTATGTAGTCAGTACACATGTCACAATAAAAGGCTGGAAGCTTATAGAAATTGGGTATGGAACCTAATTAAGAACTTTGATGCTTTTGGGATTAGTTTAGTCCCTAGAGAGGAAAATAAATAGATGATTCATTAGATGTTGCCACAAGTACCCTGGAGCCCATGAAAGACTCCAAGCTCGAGAGATTCTCAGTAGAATTGATATTCACCTTGGCTGTCCCTGATAATGTTAGGAAGTTTCAAGTCTTTGGCGATGATCGACATATCCTTTCTTTTCTAGCAAGCTCAGATGTTTTTGAAGGACAAATCATCGATGAGTCTGACAAGGATCAAGGAGACTGGAACCCCAAAGAATGTGATGCAGAAGGTGTCCTCAACTTAAAAATTAATAGCATTCCCAAGGTAATGGTGGCCTTAGAAAGAATTTTTGATTCAGATCCAAGGGCTCAGAAGAAGGTATTAACTGAAGATAAAGGAGGTGAATATGAAAATATTAACTTAGCTGACTCTGGCCCTGAAAGGAATGTTTACATAGGGAAAGCCTACCCTGAAGCAATTAGAGAAGATATATTGAGGGAACTAAAGAAAGATGTTGCTGCAGTAGCTTGGGGGTATGAAGATCTAATAACATTTGATACCTTTGTAATAACTCATACTATTCCTTTGAAGCCTGAAGCTAGACCATTTCAATAGAAACAACGTCCTGTCAATGCCCTGATTGAACCACTGATCTTCAAGGAAGTTCAAAAATTTCTTTCTACAAGAATAATCTTCCCTATATGACATTCAACATGGGTGGCTAACTTGGTCGCAGTTCATAAAAAGAATGGAGAGATCAGGCTATGTGTAGATTTTAGGAATCTAAATAGAGCTTCCAAAAAAGACAACTACCCACTCCCTTCTTTGGATGAAGTCTTGCAAACTGTCAATGGGTCTCAGATGATGTTATTCGTAGATGGTTATTCTGGGTACAATCAATTGATCGTTAATTATGAAGACAAAATGAAGACAACCTTCACTACTAAGTGGGGAACATTTCCTTACAAGAGGATGCCATTTAGTTTGATAAACGTTGGAGCCACCTTTCAGCATGCAATGGATGTAGTGTTCAAAGATATGATTGGTAAGTGCATCATCATTTATATGGATGACCTGACAGTATTCTCTAAAGATAGAATAAACCATGCTGTAGACTTGGCTAAAGTTCTTGAAAGATGTATCCAATATGGTGTTTCTCTGAATCCTAAAAAGTGTGTGTTTGGGGTTTCTGAAGGGAAATTTTTGGGGCACATAATCTCGGTAAGAGGGCTATCGATAGATCTAGGCTGATTTGAGTCTATTCTGAAGTTAACCATGCCAAGAAGTAAGAATGAGATGAGATCTTTCTTCAAAAAGATCAACTTTGTGAGGAATTTTATCACTGTTTCACATAAATTGTTAAACCTTTGAACAAAATGATGAAGAAAAATGCCAGAATAGAATGGAGCAATGAGGCAAAGGATACTTTTTCTTAGGTTAAGCAATCCATCTCAGAGGCGCTAGTCCTCACCAATCCTGACTACTTGAAGCCATTTTATATTTATTCTTTTGCTTCTGCACAATCAGGTGCAGCTGTTTTAACACAACGAAGGGAGGAGGGGGATGAAAGGCCAATTTCTATCATGAGCTCTTTGTTTAAGAATGTTGAAGTCAAGTACCCACCTCTTGAGAAATTTTTTTTTGCATTGGTTAGAGCTGTCAAGAATTTCAAGCATTATATCCTTCAAAGTCAAATCATTGTTGTAGTTCTTGATGTTGTTGTGAAGTCTCTACTTATGCAGAGCGAAGGGGGAAATGGATGGCTATTTTGTAGGAGTTCGATATGGATATTCACCCAATGAAACTTTTTCGAGGTCAAGGCCTATCTAAAGCAATGGTGGATGTTGGTAAGAACATTATTTTTCAGTAGTACACAACACAGTCCTTTTCTAATGACCCTTGGTATGTCGATATTATTTATTTCATGCTCAATAATTGGTGCCAAGAGGGAATGAATACAACTCAGAGGAGAGCACTAAGAATGAAAAGCTCCCATTATATGCTCAAAGGAGGATTGTTATACAAAAATAATTTTGAGGGGGTTTATCTACGATGACTTGATCAACAAGAAGCTAAGCACACAATTGCTGAATTTCATGGGAAACATGGCACAGGTCATGGTTCTATAGATTCTTTGGCAAATCAAATCCTCAGATCTAGTTATTATTGGCCATGTGTGTTTAAGGATTCCCACCAACATGTAAGGTCATGTCATATATGTCAAACTTCTATATCAAGAGAGCGTCATTTAGCCATACCATTGTAGCCTGTTTATGAGGTAAGGCCATTTTCCCAATGGGCACTTGATTTTATTGGGATAATTAACCCAAATTCTTCTGCAAGACATAACTTCATTTTGACTGCCACAAATTAGTGCACGAGATGGACAAAAGCTATACCTTGCAAGAATAGCACAATGGAGGTTGTGATCAAGTTCCTCACTGAATGCATCATAACCAGGTTTGGAGTACCCTTTGCAATGGTATGTGACAATGGCCCTCCCTTTTCTTCTACCAAGTTCATTTCATGGGCTTATGATCATAAGATTGTTTTAAAGTATTCTTCAAATTATTATCTGCAAGGAAATGGAGTTGCAGAATCAACTAATAAGAATCTCCTAGGAGTAATCAAAACATTGTTAGAGAACAATCCTAGAGACTGGCACACCCAATTACGATTTGTGTTATGGGAAGATAGGACTAGGATCAAGGTTGTGTTGAAGACTTCACGGTTTAAGCTAGTGTATGGCAAGGAACCTGTGTTCCCTATTCACTTACAAATACCTATCCTGAGATATATGCAGGAATTTTACTCTACTGATGATAGGATTGAAGTAAGGTTAGCTGGTTTGTTGAAATTAGAAGAGCAGAGAGATGTTTTGTAGCAATTATTTAGGCACCAGGCTGTTGTCAAACGTTGGTTTGATAAAAGAGCCAAAGTCAAGGCTTTCAGGATATCAGACAGTGTCTTACTATGGGATAAAGCTAATGAAAAGAAGGGTGACCACCAGAAGTTTGATAAACTCGTGTTGGGTCCCTATCAAATTGTCAAAATCCTAGGAGAAAATGCTTTCTGGTTGAGTAGTTTAACAGGAGAACCTATTCCATTTCCTGTAAACGGACAGTCTCTCAAACATTATTTTGGGTCGTAAGTGGGTTTGGTATTTTTTTGTGTTGTATGTATGTAAGTAGTTTGTTGTTTCGCTGGTTTTGTCTTTTCCTTTTATTTTATTTTTTCTTTTTGTTCATTTTTTTCTTTTGTGGGCCCCTTCATTTTATCCAGTTAAGTAAAGGGGGTTGTTATCTAAAGTATACTTTGGTTACTAAGAGATAAGTTGGTTTAGATAGTTTCATGTTTTCTGATTGGATGATTTTGTCCTAAATTCATTTTTTTATGTCCATTATCAATAAGAGGTGTGGAAGCTCATTGAAAACAAGGTATAAAGTAAGTAATCTTCGCTAACTATGATTGAATCTGTCACAAATCATCAAAAACATCTCCTTTTGTAATGGTATATTTATCTTAGGATGATGGTGTTGCAAGATTTGAATGAAAAATATGATTCTCAAAATGTTGTTATGAGGTCCATGGTAGTTTTCAACCCAGTACAGAAGTTGGACATCTGACATATTGAGAAGGAATTGAATGAAGGAACATCAAGAGAAAAAAGAAAAGAAAAGAGAACTATTTGTTATCAATAGATTTGCACCCTATTGAATGCAAGATTCAACAACCTACTAAAACATGGAAACCTTCTTCAAATGTGGGTGATTAGAGTGAAGAAGGAATCTCCAGAGTGAGCTAGTTCTCTGAATGATAAATCCTATTCTAAATAACTTCTAAGGAAAAGGATAGAAAGATGACTGAAACTAAAACCTAACTGGTATGTCACTTAAAGTTATGAAATTCAAACATTTACACTCACAACAGCTTTCTATCACAATGAATCTCACAATCCCACTAGCACATACTTCCATCAATATTTTGCATGAAGATTCCTAGATGAAATACAACAGGCAACCTGAAACTATGCAATTATGAAATACAACTTACAACAGTAAGACATAAAAGGATTTTTATTTGAACCACAAAGACATCAAATTACTATTATGAAACTGAGACATAAATGAGAAGGAGAACTCTGTTGCTATATTAAAATTGAAAGAGTGAATAAGTCTGAACTGAGTACAAAAGTTTTACAAACTCAAAACATGTGTATGAGTAGGAACTAAAATCTGAACTGAGAAGGCCAGAAAAAGACTCGGTCTTTTCAAAGACATAACTCTCAAGAAACCCTAATTCGAGCTCAGAAAGAAGCTCAAGGAAAAAAGCTTCAAAATGTCTCAAAAACTCCATAAAAGAAAAAAAAAAGCATATTGCTTTTTTTATCAAACTATCAAGCCTCTAAAAATAGGCTAAATCTACTTTAAAAGCCCAAAAAACACCTTATCTCTCCAAGATAAGACTCAAATCTGACCAAAAGAAGAAATCAAAATGAATCTATTAAAAATAACAAGAAATCACATAACAATTTATAAGGATTGCTTTATGATTTTGCTTTATAGGATTGCAGATCTTACAATTTGTCTATTTTTTGCAATTAAAGATTAAAAATCTTTTGCAAAAAAGAAAACATCTTATTTATCCATTACAATTCTTTGATTTTCTCAAAAAATCATAAAAATATCAGTGTATAATTATCCTCTCATCAATATCTCCAATCGATTTCTTTAAAATCAATTAAAAAATAAAAAATCTAAAACATGATAATTGATTTTTATGAGAATACAAAAGCCTAAGTGATAAAAATAATCACTTCTAAATCATAAGGCATTCACTATGCATACCAAATCTTCAATTTTGTCTCAAAGCAATAACACAAGGCATAAGCCCTAAAGACTTAAAACATCGACCAACCTAGGCATTTTGAATTCAACCCCCTCTAATATTAAGCTTTAGTCTTTAATTAAATGATGATGCAATGATAATCCCATTCGAATTTCCCCATGTGCTATCTTCAATTGCGAATATTCTGGATAATCATAAGTAGCTCAAATTAGGGCATGAGGAAAAGATGGTCAAACCCTAAATCATTTTCATTTTGCGCTCATCACTTGGAAGGAAAAGAGCTCTACCTAAAGGAATAGTGCTACCATGATGGTTCAGCTTCGTCTGAGAATCTACATGATCGAAAGTCTTCACTTCCAACTTCCTGTAGCTGAACTCCTCAATGGGTAATCTTGGCTTTTGTAGTATTGTAGTTCTTCTACTTTTCCAGAGAACAAAATGAGTCATAAGGCCGCATCCTGCTCATAGTTATTTCTTAATTTCCTTTGTCTCTTTGTACTTCATTCCTCTCAGCTGATATACACGAATTTGAGCTTTGACTGGAACTTTTGTGAAAGAATTTGCTTGAGAGTAATTGCTTCCTTCTACTATCATAGGGTAAGCTAGCTTCTATGGCTTTTGTTTTTCTCATTCTGGCCTTGAGGCTATGGCGAACACAACATTTAATAGCTTTGCTTTATATTTTATGTGTTCACATTTACTATTATGAGAGCTCGATTGCTATTTTGAGAGATCGAACTCTTGGTCATGGCTAGGGTGCTCTCCCACAGATATGGATTGGTGAGTCACCTCTTAGCTAGATATTTCGTTCTTCAGAGACTTAAAGAATCTTTTCCTTATGAATTTTTGGCCATGTTCAGGCCACACCAGATGTGTATCATAGAAAGCATTATTTTAGAGGTTTTGGGCTCAACCCAAAACAAGAAATTCACCCTCCTGTATATTTGAAGACATACTTGCATATGGGTATCACGAGAATTTAAATAAGACTGTATTTTCTCCATTCTAAAGCCTAACCCACCAAAGGAAATTCGCATTTTATGTTTTTGCTATTTTATGTAAAAACCCCATATGGGTTACCTCCGAAAGTCACAATTTTCGTGTTTAAAACCAAACCCCAACTGTGGGTACTCCATATATTCTATCATTTAGTTTAAAAGCTTAGCCCATGATGACTGATGATATTCTTTGATATTCTATGAATTTCTTATTAAACTCTTCACGAAAAACTAGAAATTATAATATTTTGGACTGTATTTTCAAACCCCAGTGTGGGCTTCGCTTAAAATGAAGAAAATTGCTTCTTGAAGACTGGGCTTGAAATGTCTTCTTATTTTTGCATTCGTGAAACACATTTCTAAAACCCTCGCCATATGAGGTCAGTTGTAATATGGAGAATCTATATATTTCAATACTTGTATAAAACTGGACTTCTTTATCATTCAAATTCCTTACTTTTAGCATGCTTCTATATTTGTCTCTTCATGAAGAAAATTAACCATAGCTTCATGGAATTCTGGAAATGCATCCTTTATTTGTATTAGATCCATATGAGTTCATCCGTAATATGTAGGATTGAGCACTATAGATGCGAACGCCAATACAGGTGCATGAAGACAACCAAGAATTATCAATTTTGACTTCTGTGCACAACCCTAGCTCCCCTTGGCTTTCAAAATTTTCAATAACCAGCATACAGGTATATAGAAAATTAGACCAATCTATGTCATTCCACTACACAGGTATACCAGACTACTGCTCTATGCTATTTTTCTTGCACACAAAAATCTCCCTTTTGGATTCTTTAACTTTACCATACAACGACATTAGCTTTTTTGTTCTTGGACTTATGTAGAGTTTTCAAATTGAAAGATTGTAATATTATGGCATACATCATACTTGATTTTTTAGTGCAAAATTAACACCTCTCAGGCATCCTTGTTATACTTGTCCTTCCCTTATCATTTTGTAATGAGCATTTCTCACCTTGAAACCCCTAATTTTGTATTTATATTACCAATCAAATTGGAGCTGGTTATTCATTTATTATTTGAATGCATTGTCTGTTTTTTCACATTGTTGGGCTTCAACCTAGCACTCTTCATGCATTTTTATGTTCCACTTAACAACCTATTCTTTAAATCTTCTTTCTTCCGTAATGAAAATTAAAATAAAACTCTTCTTTAAGGCATAATGTATGCTTGTTCACTATCCTTGACTATTACAAGAGCACTAATGAGCTGAACCTTGCATGAGATATATGATCATGATGAACAAATAACACAGAATCGTGAACTATGCAGCAATGTTTGACATATATGTACTCAACTAAATTAATTGAGTGAACTAAACTCACTGTTCACTTGTAACCTTCAGAAAATATTAACCTTATCGTTATGAATGCTTAGTTGGTTTAATAGCTCGATAGATAATTTTGCTTTACTCTTTTAGTTGTATATCACTTCTTTTGATGAACATGATGATGTAATATTTAAATCAGCCTATTTGTAATGAATAAGGGCAGCATACTGAGCTCTACCCTTGTGGGAGCCCATTTTTCTCCACATGCTTGGTTTTCGAATAATGATCAACATCATGATTTTACCTATACCTACACAAAGAAACAAACAATGTTAGCATAAAAAATAGAATATGCTGATCATGTTGATGTTTCTCCTTCAGCTCATTTCCTCTGTACTTCTTTGATTGCTCAGTATATGATTAATAGTAGGCTGCACTATTGTTGGTGACTCATATAGGTTTCTTCATAATCAGAGCCACTGAGATCCCCTCTTTTCTCTTACAGGTCGACGGAACTTGAGGAGACAAAGGTGCACCCTTCATCATCAACCATCGGCCAAAACAGTCAATGATGATTATGTCGTTTACTTATGTGATTTTCCCTTTGCATCTCCAATAGTGTAGTGTACTATTAATGGTGCATTGTGATAGTCTCATCCACAGCTTGTGTGGATATTTGATTTCATTTTTTATAATTTTCATTACAAAAAGAAAATGCATTTCAATGTAATGTTGTAATATCATTCTGATTCTTGCAATCAAATGAGGCCTTGTAAATATGAATCTTTTCATGAAATAAATGAAAGCATTTAAAAATGCTCTATTATTTATATGCTCAATTTTGTACCTCATTTAATTTTGGAACATCTAAGTAGCATTCTAAAACTCCATTTCTTCCTTTAAATTCACAATTGTCACTTGATGAATAATGATAAAAAATCCAAACAACACTTAAACTTAAATTGTAATTTCACCTCATGATATAATAATGTTCAGCTAGCTCTGCCAATCGAGCTATGGTGAAAAATTGGTAACACTATCTAAGAAAATAAAACTCAATATTGAATGGGTGATTCCAGTATCTCTATCGGGGCTATGAACGCTTGACTAGTAGTAGAGAAATGTTGTGAGAAAACTAGAGGTATCTTCGTTGGAGAAATGAACGCTTGACTGGAAGTGGAGCAATGCCCAAGATATCATTACACAACAACGAAAGGGAATCAACTCATGTAGTTCAAATCTCACACACAATTGTTCAAAATATGAGGAAAACTTTGTAAAAGGGTGATGCACCATCAAGCACACACAGAGATTCAGGGGTAGCCAGTGTTGATTTACATTTGAGATTCTAGCTCAACCTTGTTTGCTAAGACTGGCCTACCTACAATTGTGATGTCCATAAACCAGGAGTTCTGGGTAATTGAATCCCTCAGTTTCCTGAAAATGGTTAAACCATTTTCCCAGCCAAGTCACCAATTGTTATGCCTTGCATAACCACCCCATTTTAAATTTGATTAAAATGGGACCCTCTTTTTCTTTCGCTCTTTTGTGTTTTTTCCCCTTTGATTTTGAGGTTTTTCTTTACCTTGGCATGCACTTCATATGTTTATCTTGCTTGCCCAAGTGTTTTTCCCAAGTTGAATATTGAAAATCTAATGTTTTGGGCGAAGTTCGGTTTTTACCCTGGTTCACGATTTTCCTAAACTTCTTTCGAACTCTAATTTCTTGTTGTTGTCTGGGTTTTTCAGCTAGGTCTGGATTTTCCACCCCATTCGGATTTCCCCGGATTGTGTTCAAAATTCGGCCTAGCCTGTTTTACACTATGATTTGGAATTTTTGGCCTTCATGGAATTTTGCATGGGCTGTATTTTTCTAAATTTTTGTCTGGCCGACAAGTTTCCAAACTTGGTTGTTTTTCAAACTTTTTTCCATTCTACATCATCATTTGCATTCTCCTGAGTTGAGATGTTCATCTTGTTGTGCTTTAAAACATTATGGTCTTGCTTAGAGTTCAAATTCTTGTGTGTTTGGGCATTTCATGGCTTACCTTGTGCGTTCATAGTTAAAATCTAGAGTTTCATGCCTAAGGCGTCACCATCTCATCTTGTTTTGCTTTTGATTGAGTCTAGGATTCAAAGAAGATCTGTAGGAGGCTCACATTAAGTGATTTCCATGCCCAAGGTCCTCAAATTTGTGACCTTCAATCAATTTGAGTGAAGTCTTGGCTAGTGTTCAGGTTTTCTACCAAGTTCCAGATTTTCCTACCTAATCAGATTTCCCCAAATTCCTTCATTTTCCCAATTCCCTCCAGTTTTTTGAAGTTCAGAGTTTTCAACTCTTCGCAGAATTCTGGTCTAGTTAGATTTTCCCGATTTCTCCTTTTCCCCTTTGTTTTCCCATAATTCGTGTTGTGTTGTCATTTTTGCAGAAATCTGGTCTAGCCAGATTTTTCCAAATTTTCTAGGAGGCGTTGTGAAGCAAGGAAATTTGGTAAAGTTGATGAATCTAATAATGAATTCTTATGTTTCCATGCTTTAATTTGGTATATTTCACTGTTGTATGTTGCTTATGTTCATTTTTGAGGGAATGGCTAATTTAATGGTTTTTATCATGATTTTAAGTTAACACTTTGATGAAATGTTGTCAACAACTAGATTCTCACATTGGTGTTTGATGAATGCAGGATGAGTCTGCAAGGCAGTGGCTAGAATAGTTAAGGGGGACTGGGACAATACGATGGGACAAATTTGAAGAATAACATTGATGCATCGAATGGAAAACTAGGGTTTCGCATATGTCTCTTGAGGACAGCTTGCAAAGGACGTTCTTGATGACAAAGGCCATAATGGAGTAGGGTATGGGTGACATGGAGGAAGCAGTTAATGCAAATTTGTGTTGAATGTCATGCTTCCACATCATTTCGCTTTCCTCTTATTCACATGTTTTGGTCTGTTTCTTGCCTCTAATCAGTGTCGTTGCATTTAATGCATGTTTGAATTCATTTCAAACTCTTCTAGGGCCGACGTGTTTTGTAACTGACTTATTTTTGTAAACCCTAAAACTAGGCTGACGCATTTTAACGCATTTTTATAAATATGGTGTTTTGGCCTCTTTAAAAAGAGATCTTTTTGGAGCAGTTGAAGGGATTTGAATCTTTTGTTAGGACTAGAAGGTTGTTATAAAGTTAGAAATTGGATATTAGAACGAATTTAGCAGTAGAGCAGAAGTAGAGTAGGAGTTAGAAGTTATTTTCTTTCTGAGCAGTCATTGTAATACAAAAGACTTGAATTTTTGCTATCTTTGGGATTTGATACAACTGAATACATTGTGTTGATCTATATTGAATGATTCTTTCTATTTATCTTTTGTTAAGAAGTTCAGTAGGAGGAAAAGGTGATGTATTTTCCAGATTTCCTTAGCATAAATGGAGGTAATTTGGAGACATGGTTTTCTGTACACTGGTGATCTTGCCAGATTTGTAAATGTTGCTTATCTATTTCATTAACAGTAGGAGCGCAGATTAAAACCTTCTTTATATTATGCTCTAGAATGGTATTAATTTTGGGTTAATCATTTTGATTTGAAAAGCTTTCAAGGAATGAAATGTGATTTTCTGTTTTGTTTGAATGATGATTTGTAATCTATTGTTAAAGTTTGCACTGTGAATGAATGAGACTTTGTATCAATCACAAGTTAATTTTATTTTGTATTTCTAGCTTGGAAATTCCTTGGAAGGCAAAAAGTCTGATTAGTTGTATGAATCAACATTCTTTTTAGTTTAAAAACCTTGATCTATCTTTTCTTCTATTTCTTTAAAACCCTAGTTAAAGTAGGTTTAAATAGATGTTTGATCTTGCAACAATCTAGAATCTCAAAACTAGCAAGCCCCTTGAACATTACAGCCATATTGACCACATTGTGAACCAACATCAAAGACCTTGGGAGGTGATTAGTTTGATTACTGATTGTCTTTTTCAAGAGAGGTGAGATAATTTCACTTTTATCTTACCTGCATGTTGTGAGTCAATTCAGCCCATCAACAACTCCCAAAGTGCCTAAAGAATTATTTAGAAGTTAGTTTTATGAGGAATATCATGACTTGGTCACCTTATTGAGTATGGTAATGGGTCTACCTATTGCTACTTTCTTTGAAGAATGGATGTTCTACTTCATTGAGGAGATCATCTCAGGCAAGAAAAAGTTCCACTAGGAAAAAATAATCAGTGATAACATGCATAACCAGCTCATTGTTGTAAAGAAGACTTCAAAATTCTACATTACCTCATATCTAGTGTACCTCCTAGTAGAAAATTTCCCATACAAAGGACTCTTCATCCCAAGCAACCCAAAAGAAAAGAAAGGAGACCTCAAAGTATATGATTACTACCCTCAGTTACAGTATCAAAACTATAAAAGAGAATACAAGAGGGTGAATGATGCCTTCATTGGGCACATCATCAGACTCTTGGGAGGATACTTTGAGAGAAGAGTATCACATAGTGCCAAATCCTCCATCCTTCAGTTTGGATATCTATTCATACAGTTCCCAAAATTTACATATATCAGAATTGAAGGATTCTCAGGGAGACCATACCAACTTCTGCACTATTCCAATGATTGCATGATCCTGTTGGAGGTCTCTTGAAAATTGAAAGATTCCCACATACTAGCAAGAGACAAGCATAGAGCTAGGATTCCATATCCCTTGAATTTTGGGAAAAGAAAGTATGCATGCCCTATTGCCCAATGTGTAGAGTATTTAAAGAAGGAATTGGTGGAATACAACTTGGACCTCCACACCCACCAAGGAAGAATGGACCCTGATGAAAAAATGAAGAAATGGGTCGGAAGAAAATATGCCCATAGACCACAAGTAAAAGACTTTTGGACTAATTGTATAGATGAAAAAGAAGTGTGAATGAGGCACTACATGAGGATAACGACCCAATTTGTGAGGTCATTGAATTTTTTCCCTATCCCCAACCATATAGTGGAAGAAGACAATAATATTATTGATGACAAGTATAATGTTGTGGTCGACTTGCCTCCACCAATGATAGATTAGAGTGAAGAAGAGGTCACTGACCTTGATATATTGGAATGAACCATTAATAATAGGACAAGGTAGTGGATAGACACCTAGATTGCTCAATTTAAAATATAGGGCATAGAGTTGAGTTATGGTGAGTTTGAGCATGAACTTGAAAGAAAAACACATAGTGGGGTGATTGCTACCCCATTAGAGGAAGCACCCAAGTCTCCTCCAATGACAAGGTCAAAGAAAAGGAAGGATGCATCCAAGCGTAATCCTAAACATAAGGTATACTCTAGAAAGACTATAGAGGGAGATTCTGTTGGAAAAAAAAGGATAGACAAATAAGAGGCGGGGTGAATCAATTGTCACAAAATAATAAAATTTTCAAACTTAATCTCAAATCTGATGAATAAGCAATTAACCATAAATAATTAACACATCAGAGAGACAGAGAACACCAAGATTTTTCACATGGAAACCCTATTAGGGGAAAAACTATGATGGATGTTAGTCCACAATATTATACCCTGTTAAAAGTATAATGAAAATAATAAAGAGTGCACATGCATTCAGGCACACTACCTAGAGCTCACTGCTCAGTTACAAAAAGGAATCACTACACAACAATATAGAATAGGATTAAATCTGGAGGATAAGAAATGACAAAATAGCTTATGCACAAGCCTAATTATAGTTCCAATTAAGCACAAAAAACTCCTTCACTTTTCACTCAAACTACTTCACACTTCACTAAGTCTTCTTCACACTATGCTCTACAATCGAATGATATTCACACATACACACATAGGAGCACACCCAACAAACATTACACTGATTAAACAATAGCTCTTATATATTTGCATCATGGAATACAACAACATAGTCAGCTAGAAAAATAGAACATATTTGCAATGTTGGCCCAAATTTACAATTAAATTTTCAATGTGGATCTCAACACCATCAGCCAATATAATGATGCAACCCAAAAAAATATTCACAAGCACACCAAACATTCAAATTTTTCTTTTCAAGGATCCACAACACATTACCACCATCATGTCAGCTAGGAACATGAAAACCCGAAGATGCACAAGAAAAATCTTTGACCACGAGCACACCAATCAATGTGGATGTACAAGAATGATGGAGAATGATCTAGAAGCATCCGAGAACACCAATAACTAATAGATAAGCATCTGAAACAACTGATATTATCATAATCACACAATCTTTACTCAAGAATGTTGATAAAGACCACAAAAATACTGTCAGACAACAACACGGTCAAATCTACATGTAGAACTCTGAAACTTCTAGTAGATGATCTAGATACTCTCAAAAATAAATCATTTAGTCCACAATACTTGATATCCATCATACAGAATGGGACACCTTCATGACCTTCATAGTTCCACTGGCAATAGGAAAATTTGTAACTCTTCCTTTCACAATTTTCTCAATATTCTTGACATATACAACCTTCAATAAAATGATGCTAATAGTGTTGACATCAATGACAACCACATATCAGCAACACACCCACAACATCCAACAATCTCCCCCTTTGGCATTGATGGCAACACATGATGTGAAAAATACCATTAGCATAGCTATACTAACTCCCCCTTAGATTTTGACTCCTCTTCTCAATTGCTCTTCTCCCCCTTTGACATCAATAGAAAAGGTAACCATGACCTTTCCATATACATGCTCTGAACCACATATCTACACATCTGACTACTCCCCTTGAGTAATAGCCACAGAGACATCAATCCATATCAAAATATATAAATGAAGCTCATGGATTGATGCAAGTAAATGCATCTTTTAGTTCTTATCAGGAGGGGTAATCACCCCTAGCATTCCTCTGAGATACTGAAAAGTATCCTTCAACAATGGCTTAGTAAAGATGTTTGCAATCTATTCTTTGCTAAGCATATACTCCAATCTGACTTCTTTCTCATTCACAATCGCCCTCAATATGTGAAACTTGATTGATATATGTTTTTTCTTAGAGTGTAGTACCACATTCCTTAAAATATTTATTGCACTTAAATTGTCATAGTATATGGCAATAGGTTCTTCATATACCACCATGATATCTTTCAACATCTATTTCATCCATATCACTTGACTATAATTATTGGCAGCAACAATAGATTTTTCTTTAGTAGTAGATAGAGAGATGGAATTATGCTTTTTTCTCAACTAAGACACTAGCTTCTTCCCTAGGAAGAAAGCACCACCACTAGTACTTTTCCTGTCATCTACATCTCCAGCCCAATCTGCATTACTATATGCACTCAAAGTTAGATCATCATCCATTGGATACCAAAGTCTAAATTCAACTATTCCTTTCAGATATCTAAATATTCTCTTAATATCAGTCACATGTGACTCTTTTGGATCAACCTGAAACCTAGCAACCATACATACAACATTCATAATGTCTAGTCTAGTCTGGGTCAAATAGAGAAATCCACCTATCATTGAACTATATCTAGTTTTATTTTCCTTAGGAGAATCATCATTATATGTTAGCTTGCATCTAGTTACCATGGGAGTACCAATTGGCTTTGATTCTTCCATCCCAACTTTCTTTAGCAGCTCTTTCACATATTTGGACTAAGATATGAAAATTCCCTTGTCTAACTGGGTAATTTGCAATCCTAGAAAGAACTTCATTCCTCCAATCATACTCATCTCAAATTCACTCTTCATTTCATTAGCAAACTTCATACATAGATTATCATCTCCTCCAAAAATAATTTCATCAACAAAGACTTCTATAATTAACTCTTTATCGTGATCAAAATTGAAGTATAAATTGCTATCAATAGTACCTTTATTAAATCCAAGCTTCAATAAGTATTTTTCTAATCTATCATACCAAGATCTGGGAGCTTGCTTAAGTCCATATAGAGCTTTCTTCAAGTGGAAAACCATGTCTTCCTCATCAGTCAGCAGAAATCCATCCAGTTGTTCAATGTCTACTTCTTCTTCAAGTTCCCCTTTCAGAAATGCCAGCTTCACATCGATTTGATAGACTTTATAGTTCTTGTATGTAGCATAAGCAAGAAATAATCTAATGGCTTCAATTTTGGCAAGAGGGGAAAAATTTTCTTCAAAATCAACACCTTCCATTTGACAATACCCTTTACATACCAGTCTTGCTTTATTTCGGACCACTTAACCTTGTTCATTTAGCTATTTCTGAAGCACCCATTTAGTACCAATCACATTTTTGTCTTTCAATCTACGAACAAGTTCCATGTGTCATTATTTTCAATCTATGTCAGTTCTTCCTTCATAGCTTCCATCCAATGTCCATCTTGGTAGGCTTCAATGACATCTTTATGTTCAATCTTGGAAACTAGGCAATACTCTTTTGCAATCTTTCTTCTAGTTTGCACACCTTTACTCTTATCTCCTATTCTTTTATTTTCAAAATGATTTAGCTTTACATACCTTTGAAATTT
The DNA here is from genome assembly GCA_007258455.2 of Sequoia sempervirens. Classification (NCBI taxonomy): domain Eukaryota; kingdom Viridiplantae; phylum Streptophyta; class Pinopsida; order Cupressales; family Cupressaceae; genus Sequoia; species Sequoia sempervirens. Next base: position 181,244,289 of record VDFB02168118.1, read on the forward strand.
AGGATTTTCTTGAGCTTCTAGTTCTTTTGATCTTTCTTTTGTACTTGCACTTGTCTGTGCTTCCTGAATTACTTGATTTACCAAAACGAATTGAGGGTGCTTTACCGGAACATATGGAATAATCTAAAGTTGGTTTTGTGTCTAAGAATTCTTCCCTTGGATTGTATTGTCTTCATTTAAAGCATAACCATAATATTTGAATGATTTGGCAGAGTCCTCATCAACTCTAACATTTGCACTCTCAACCATTTTTCTCAATTTTTTGTTATAGCATCTGTAAGCCTTGCTCTTAATAGAGTAACCTAGAAAGATTCCTTCATTGCTTCTTGTATAAAACTTTCCTATATCATCATCTCGCTTGATATAACACTTGCTTCCAAATATCTTGAAATATTTAACAATAGGCTTATAACCAAGCCATAGCTCAAAAGGGATCTTACTAGAATTACCATTAACATTTACCCAGTTCAAAGTATACATAGTAGTGCTTATAGCTTCACTCCAATAGATTTGGGGCACATTTCCTTCTATCATCATTGTTCTAGCAACATCCAAAATTGTTCTATTCTTTCTCTCTCCGACTCCATTTTGTTGAGGGGTCTAGGGAGCAAATAACTATCTTCTGATTCCATGTTCTTCACAAAATGAGTTGAAATCTCTGGAGGTGAACTCACCACCTCTATCAGATCTCAGGCATTTAATTTTTAGACCTTTCTCATTCTCTGCCATGGCCTTGAAAATTTTGAACTTTTCCAATGCTTCAAATTTTTCTTTTAGGAAAGAAACCCATATCATTCTAGAATAATCATCAATAATCAACATAAAGTACCTTTCTCCATGAGTAATTTTGACTCTGGAGGGACCACGGAGATCAGTGTGTAGTAGCTCTAGCAAATCATTTGAATGAAATTGTTTTCTCTAGAAAGAGACTCTAGTCCGATTACCCATCTGGCACTCCTTACAAATTGTGTTAGCAGGCTTTACTAACTTAGGTAGATCTCTTACCGCTTGAGTGGAACTTACCTTGAAAATGTTATCAAAATTCACATGACACAACCTCTTATTACACAACCATCTTTCATCTACTTGAACAATTAAACAACTTTCACTAGCAGTATTTGGGTGAAAAATATTGCCTTTTGTCTGTTGACCTATAGCAATCATATTACTAGAACTTCCACGTATCCTGAATCTCCCATCTTTAAACTATAGATCATAGCCTTTGTCCACCATCTATCCAACACTCAAAATATTGTGCTTTAGGCCTTCAACATAAAGAACATCATCAATGTTATGCTTACTATGAAGACAAATAGAACCTCTTCCACGAATCACACCAGCATTGTTATCTCCAAATCTTACAACCCCGCCATAAATAAACCACTCATCCTTTTATTCAGCTCAAGTTGCAAGATATTTCTCATCTTTAGTAGATTCAGTAGCAACAATACTATTTTCAATGGTAGCAATGAAAACCAATTCATCTTCATTTCCATTATCTTTATCAGACGGGTCATCAGTCGCTCCTTCTTCAGCAAAGTAACATTTCTTTTGGAATCTAGACTTGTTAGGCTTAGATCTAGAAACTCTTTCAGGACACCTTGATGCAAAATGACCTATTTTACTACAAGAAAAAAATTTAATAGGCTTTTCGTCTGCCTTCTTTCTTTACAATCAAAGCTTCCAACTCTTCTACCTCTCTTTCTTTATCTTCAAGTTGTTTCAGTTATTCATCATAATTGGATACCTTTTTGGAACACTCTCCCAAATTATATATTTTCTTGTTACTTCTAAATATATTAGCCTTGAATGAAAATTCAATCTTCATAATAGATTCACCAAATTCACTTAATTCAAAAGAAACAAGCTTACCAGCTAGCATATCTCTTGTCATCTTTGTTACTGATCTAAGCTCTTCAATAGCATGAACCTTCACTTTGTAGGAGGGAGGCAAGGATCTAAGTATCTTAGCCACAATTTCATCCTCATCTAAGGAACCACCAACACATTTAATACCCATCACTATTTCATTTACTCTTTTCATAAAAGAAGTGATATTTTCATCTTCACCCATCTTCAAATTCTCATACTTGCCTTCAAACTATGTAGCTTATCCATCTTCACCTATGTATATCCTTCATACAAAGTTTCTAACTTCATCCAAATCTAATGAGTTATCTTCAGACCTATCACATTTTCCATCTCTGAATCTGTCAGATCACTCATCAAAGCTTCAATAGCCCTAATATTATTTTCAGTTTCTTTGATCTCATCAACAATGGAGGGACCATTCTGCGGAATAACATATGGATCTTTTGTAATCTTCCAATAAGCTTCACCAATACACCTCAGGTGACATTCCATCCTAACTTTATGTAGTGAGTAGTTAGTTCCATCAAATCTAGGACTGTCCTTCTTGTATGATGCCATCCTAGATCACCTCAAGCTTTTAGACTTCTTCAAAGGAACCTGCTTTGATATCAATTTTTGGAAAAACAAGGATAGACAGCTAAGAGGGGGTTGAATCAGTTGTCACAAAATAATAAAATTTTCAAACTTAACTTAATCTTAGATCTAATGAATAAGAAATTAACCATAAATAATTAACACATTAGAGAGATAGAGAACACCAATATTTTTTACGTGGAAAACCTGTTATTGGAAAAACCACGATGGATGTTAGTCAACAATATTATACCCTGTTAAAAATATAATGATTGTAAGAATTGGCTATGAAGGTAGCCACCCAAGATCTAGAGGCCTAATAGAAAGCACAAAAGAGAGAAATTAATATGACAAGAATAAATTGTATTCAATGTCAATAATATGAGATGCAATACAATACTATGCTTAGGAAACCCCTTGGATATATAGCCAAGGTGAGAACACAGGAGGGCATAAGATTATGACAAGTGTCGTAATCTTATGACATGTGACAACAATGAAGAGTTATCACTCCATCTAAAGTGGAAAAGGATAATGTGATAATCTCCACAAAAGGTGGAGAGATAATCACATGATGTGTCCACAAAAGGTGGAAGTGATGAGTTATGACATGTCAAGTCCACAAAAGGTGGAAAATCTCCAACAACCTCCTATGTGGTCCCTAAGTAAACTTAACTAAGGTGTAATTATGACCTAGGATAAGGTACAAGACATTTAATTACACCAACACCCCCCCTTAAGTGCAACTTAGGGAGAATGTACACAAATGAAAACAATGCAATATCGGTCCCGGCTACGAGGCCATGTTAGGTACCCATGTACAAACAATGCAATCTCCAACAAGTGGAGTAAAGATAGGAAAACCCAGTGGGAAAAAACTACCCCCCAAAAGAGAGATGAAATACAAAACCCTATGAACATGACATGAGAAGGAAAAAACCCCATGTGAGGAAAAAGTCCCCCCCATACAAGAGAAGAATAGAGACAAGGTAGCCCCCCCTCAATGTACAATGATCACCAATGGAATATGCTCGAGAAAGAATGAAGAAGCTGCTCCAAAAATATCGAACAATGTTCCTCCCATTGGGAAGAAACAATACCAAAGGTGTATGAATGCAGTCTCCCCAATCCACAAGTGAAGAAGGAAGAACCCTCAAAATGTAAGAAGTCTTTGAAATCTACTCAAGTGTCCCTGTGTCGATGCTGAAAGATGCCTTCCCCAAACCATGTGAAGCTGCAATGTAGTCACCTCCTGGAACATGTGAGAACCCCTTTGCAACAACACTCTCATCTGCTGAAAAAGACAACTCAAGATCTAGCAAGGATGAAGGTAGAACATACTCCAAAGACGAGTTCTCCTCAAGAGAGAAAGTGGCCTTCTCCAACTATTGTAAAGATGCATCCACAATCACATCAACCTCGAAAGACTGATCATGTAGAGGAGGGTTAGAGTGTTCCCTCGCAACAACTATAGAAGAATCACCTTCATCAAAGAGAAGACATAAGTAATCATATGTGTCTTCCAAATCTGCAATGTAGGATTCCACAAACAAACTGCTAATGTCTGTCAAGTAGTCATCCCATGAAGCTGCTGCTGGAAGACAAGGTATGCACTGTTGCACTGAATCACAAGGTACTAAAACTATCAGAACACAAGTGTCATTAGGTACATCAGTCAATGTAGAAGATGGAGTATCATCAATAGGTTCAAGAACCTCAGGAGTAGAAAGCACTCCAAGATTCAAGTAACCATACTCAATCTCATCAAGTGTGTCCACACTAGGGTGAACTGAATCATCAATAGGAGCAAAATATGAGAAGGTGTAGAACCGAGAACGATCATCAACCTCCCCAACTGCAACAAGAGCCCTACTATGCAAATCCTGAACAATGACAGAATTTGGTGTGAACTCTACACTCTTGCATGTACCACTATGTGTAATCTGATAGATGGAAAGGATGTTCCTTGACAAAGTAGGCACACATAGAACATCATTGAATGCTTCACCTTCAACATCAATAGAACCCTTCCCACAAACTGCCAAAGATGTGTTGTTGGCCATCAAAATGGGTGGTGATGAACAAGAATCAAATGAAGAGAACATATCCTTGGATGAAGTCATATGATGCGAAGCTCCTGAATCAAGGATCCATTGATCTGAATGGGAATCTGCAAAAGCAAGAAATGATTGCCCCTTATGTTTATCATGTTGAGATGATGTAGAAGAAGGAGATGAGCTTGATGTTGTTTCCATGAGAGTTGTTCCTTTTCCCTTAGAAGAAGTGGAAGGAGATGAGTCCTCTTGATATGCAGCTGGCAAGTTGATGTTGTTCTTCTTAAGGATGTGTTTCAACTCATCAATTTGCTTAACATGACAACGATGCTCATCATGACCAATCCTTTTGCAATATGCACATGTTGGTTGCTCCCTCTTGCTTGAATTGTTGTACTTCTTTGAAGAAGATGATGTTGATGAGCTTTGTTGTGGAGGAGTGGATTGTTTGTTCTCTCCTTGTGGCTTTGGCAAAGATTGCTTTTGGTCCTTCCCTTTGCCTTGCTTATTGTTTCCATGATTGACCACCAATGCTCTTGAAGTTGAAGACTTTAGAATGCCCATTTTCATCAACTTATTTTGCTCAAGAATCAAAAGATCTGTGAGAGCCTCAAAAGATGGTGTTGTGAAGTTGCTAATTGTCAATCTTTGAGTTTGAAAACTTGAAACAAAGGCTGCATACTCAACTGGAAGTTTATCCAACAAGTTGAAGACCAATTGATCATCCTCTTTTTCAATACCACAATCTTTTAGTTGTGCTCTTAGTTCATTTGCCTTAGTGACATAATCCTGAATTGTATCAAAATCCTTGGGATCAAGGCTTAAGAGATCATGTTCAAGTTTGTATCCCTTAACCTTATCAACCTTGCCATACAAAGCATCAAGCTTATCCCAAGCTTCCTTAATTGTAGTACATTTATCAACATGGAAAATGAGCTCATCTGAAATGAACTTTCCTAGTGTACCCAATGCCATAGAAGTTTTAGTGAGGCAATCCATAAATGTTGTTGGATCTGCCTTAGGATCTGAAGGTGCAGTTATGGTTCCATAAATGTAGTGAATTAAACCTTTTTCCATTAGCTTACTCCATGCACGTACTTTCCATGTACCATAATTATGTGCAGTTAAGAGTGGAACTTTAGATGAACCCATGATGGAATGCAAGAGCACAAGAGAGAAAAATATGAACAATCACACAAGAGACACCCCCCCAAATTCACTCAATCAAAGTACCCCCCCACAAATAGATGATTTTGGCACTTTATAATGTAGTGCATGTACAATAGGCCACTTGCAACTTGGCTAAGTGGGCTTATGATTTCTGATTTACAACTTGCCAATAAAGAGGCTGATAACAGACTAGAACAAATAAGCAAAGACCTAAATTCAGATCTATGCAATACAAGTGCCAAATAGGCCAAAAAAGACCATATGCTAAAAGTACAAAATCAACTCAAGATCACTTCAAAATGATTACAAATTCAAGAAGTAGATGAAAAATCATGCACTTTAAAAAAAAATGGCACCTGAAAAGGAGTTTGTATAAGCCTGAACGAAGCCTCTGAAGTTGCAGAAATGGTGACAAGACAAGTATAGTCATGAGAAACTGAAAATTCTGGAAAATCTGTCAACAAGAATTAGAAACTAAGTATAGCACTATGAAGTACACGAAAAATTAGCCCAAATAAAAAAAAATTGGTCAAAAAAAGGAACAAAATTGAGCAAGATATGAGCCTCCGAACTTGGACTGCAAAATCAAAACGCTCAATGGTGAGGGGGGAAATTTTTTTAAAAGGTGATGACGTCATCCTGGCGTATGCTAACATCAGCAAACAATGAAGTTAAATTTAATGTCCTGCCGGCCATCGAGAAAGAATATGCTCCCTGATGGAATATTTTCAAGTCAGCAAGCAAAAATTTGACGGTCAACAGCCCCTCATCGCTGCCGTCGGATTTTCACTAGAATTTTTCCTGAAATATTCCTTCGCCGAATTTTGTATCATGCCAGATTTGAAAAGGTTCCGCTGGAGATTTTGAATTTCGCTGGATATTTTGACCGATGCCGGAATCTGTCTGCCGGAGATTGATGAGCTCGCCGGATGAGGAATGGTGGCCACGTGGTAGACTGTGGGAGCCCGACGGACGGGCGTACCCTGCTGCGGGTGGGGGCAAGGTACCTGTGCAGGCAGGTACGATCTGAGTACCCTGCCTATGTAGGGTACAATACAAAAAAAAAAAAATTGATTTTTTTGTTTATTTTTCAATTTTTTTTTATTTTTGAGTCTTGATTTTTTGATAAAATAAAAATACAATACAATGAATTTTTTTTTGATTTTTAATTTTCTGATTTATAAAAAATCAGAAAACACAATACAATTTTTTATTTTTTATTTTTACAAAGAAATTGCAAAATCCCAAATACAAATTTTTCTACGGGATTTCTAATTTTTCTAAAAAAAATTTCAAAAATTTACAACTGATTTTTGCAAGACTATTGAGAAAATTCAGTAAATTGAATAATACCCCAAATTGGCAAAATTTTCAGATCTGGAGCTCCCGATGTCTGATTTGGATGAAACGAAAGGCGATATCAACTGGAAACAGCCTCCCGAACGCAATGGTGGACTTAGATTTGGCGTAGGATGCTCCAAAATGTTGCTGCAACATAGATCTAAAAATACATCACCCTTCAAATGCACCAGGATCTCTCCAAAATGGCAATCCAATTGCTCTGATACCATGTCAGAATTGGCTATGAAGATAGCCACCCAAGATCTAGAGGCCTAATAGAAAGCACAAAAGCGAGAGAAAATAATATGACAAGAATAAACTGTATTCAATGTCAATAATATGAGATGCAATACAATACTATGCTTAGGAGACCCCTTGGATATATAGCCAAGTTGAGAACATAGGAGGGCATAAGATTATGACAAGTGTCGTAATCTTATGACATGTGACAAAAATGAAGAGTTATCACTCCATCTAAAGTGGAAAAGGATAATGTGATAATCTCCACAAAAGGTGGATCTCCCACAAAAAGTGGAGAGATAATCACATGATGTGTCCTCAAAAGGTGGAAGTGATGAGGTATGACATGTCAAGTCCACAAAAGGTGGAAAATCTCCAACAACCTCCTATGTGGTCCCTAAGTAAACTTAACTAAGGTGTAATTATGACCTAGGACAAGGTACAACAATATTATACCCTATTAAAAGTATAATGATAATAATAAAGAGGAATGCACATGCATTCAAGCACACTGCCTAGAGCTCACTACTCAGTTAAAAAAGGGAATCACTACCCAAAAATATAGAATAGGATTAAATCTAGAGGGTACGGACTAAGAAAATAGCTTCTACACAAACCTGATTATAGTTCCAATTAAGCATAGAAAACTCCTTCACTTTTCACTCAAATTACTTTACACTTCACTCAGTGTTCTTCACACTTTTCTCTACAATCGAATGATATATGCACATACACACATAGGAGAACACCTAGCACACATTACACCGATGAAAGAATCACTCTTATACATCTGCATCATGCATTACATCAACAACTTCGTCAACCAGAAAAATAAAACATATTTGCAATGTCGGCCCAAATTTATAATTAAATTTTCAATGTGGATCTAAACACCGTCATCCAATATAATGATGTGACCCAAAAAAATATTCATGAGCGCACCAAACATTCAATTTTTTCTTTTCAAGGATCCACATCATGTTACCACCATCATGTTGGCCAAGAACATGAAAACCTAAACATGCACAAGAAAAATCTTTGACCATGAGTGCATCGATCAATGTGGATGTAAAAGAATGATGGAGAATGCTCTAGAAGCATCCAAGAACACCAAGAACTAACAGAGAAGCATCCAAAACAACTTAGATTATTAAAATCACACAATCTTTACTCAAGAATGCTATTGGAGACCACAAAAATATTGTCAGACCAAAACACGATCAAATCTACATGCAGACCTCTAAAACTTCAAGTAGATGATCAAGATACTCTAAAAAAAAAACCCTTTAGTCCATAGTAGTTGATCTCCAACATACAGAATAGGACACCTTCATGACCTTCATAGTTTCACTGGCAATAGGAAACTCTATAACTCTTCCTTTCACAATTTTCTCAATATCCTCGACATATACAAGCTTCAATACAATGATGCTAATAGTATTGACATCAATGACAACCACATATCAGCAACACACCCAAAAAATCCAACAGATTCATCCAAGAAAGGAAAGAGAATAGGGGGATTGACGAGAAAAATTCCCACCATAGAGGAGGACCCCCATCATGAAGGAGAAGAAGAAACTGAATGGCCACATTTTCCACCTACCACTTTCACCCCCACTACTGCTACCACACTTACCACCCCTCCACTTTATGCCTATTAGGCACTACTTGTCTCATCCCCACCCACCATGGATATTTCAATCCACCTTACTTCCACCTCACCAATGGCTCTGGTAATGGTTCTTGACTCCTCCACCACGTCCCCACTGTTGCCTTCATCACTTCCTCCTCCATTTCCCACTCTCTTTACTCCAATGCTTGTAATAACCACTATCACTATGCCACCTCTTACTCTACTACATGCTATCATGGCATATATGTGGAACATGCCCGCTGAAATTTTTGAGGTAATCATGGACCCCATATTCAAGTTGTAATGTCGCAAAATTATGCCTAGAGTCAATTCCACATTTCAACATTTTTTCCTATCGTTTATGATGGCCTAAATCATTAATGAAAAAATCCCACAAGTTATAATTTTGTGATTCTAACTCCATGCAAATGTGTGGCTGAGTGATAGAATCCTAGTGATGCATTTTCTAAGAATCTAGACTCTAGATGCATGTGTGGCACATAGACATTTGTGCGGTGCACCAGGACATGTGTCTCAAGGGTTAATATTCCAGATTCTACATTTTGAACTCAAAAAACTATTAGGATGCTAGCATTAAAAACCCCTTTTTGACTCTCATTTGGGGGTTGGAACACATCACTTAGGTTGTCTTCTTTCTTTTCTCCAACTTTGAGATCTCCCTATCTTTGATAGCAGTGCTATTAGAAGTGAAGCCATGTCGGATTGAGGTCCTCCTAGTAGCTACAACAACTCTCAAGCAAGCACTGAACAGTGCATCTGTGTGCTCTAGATGAGGTCCAGGCCCATGGTAATACTCTCTCTCTTTCACTTTCCTTGCATACTTGTCCTTTTACTATCTTGTGGTATGGGTTCTACTCTTGAGTGGGTTTTTCTTTCACCACATGCTTTTTGTGGTGCAAGTTCTACTCCTAAGTGGGTTCTACTTTCACCACACTCTTTGTTTACTTCTTTAGCATTCCTTTCCAACTTGGTTGTCCATGGAGGTGGGAACACAAAAGTGGGGTCTGACTAAGGCAGGCCCCTATACTGCCACCCAACAACTTTCCTCACACTTTTTTGTGTGCAGGTCATGAAAAGGGGCTTGGAGTGAAGATTTAGATTTCCAGAGGAACGTAAGCTTTCTCCGAGCATCCTTGTGTTCATTTTGGTTTCTATCTTTCTAATTAGTCATATACTTTTGTACAACTCACCCCTAAGCTTTGAAGTAAACCTTATTTTTTTTCACTTGGGTTCTTGAGTTCTCTATTGCTCAGGATGCCAACATGTCCTCTAGATGACAGCACGCTACGGTTGCATCCTAAAACTACGCTGACATCTTTTGGCTGAGAGCTCCCTCTTCTGAGATAAAAATCTCTTGGTTTTTCTCTTTTAGGGTCTATAGTGGTTTTTCCTGTAGGCATAACTAAATATTAGTTCTTTATCATTCTTCTAATCTGTTATCATGAGGTGTATAAGGTCAGTTTATTGCCTAGTGATCTCTCAAGAAAGGAGAGACCCATGTGTAGTGAATCCCTCTTCTATCACATTTTGGTGAAGCCAATGTGAACGTCAGATCTTTCTTCATGATGTTACACATTCATGATAATGACATTTCTAAGGAATATTTTGATATGTTGGAAGACGTAGAAGATTTCTTAGAAGTGCTCTCCCCTATCTATAATTCTCCCAAATAGGTCTCCTCTCGACGGGCTAAGGGATCAGTATATGTGGTGGTGGTCTCTATGGCTCCTCCAAGCCCTAAGAACCCTATCATTTATCTGACCCCAACTGACTCATCTGTCTATGGGATTTCATGTCGTAGCAATTCACTAGACTTATGCTCAAGGTTCGTGAAAGCTATAGAATCTACATCTTATAATGTTGTCGGGCACACATATCCTACAAGGAGTAATAAACAAAATATGAATCAACAACCTACTATTCCTACACAACCATCTATCCCTACTTCTTTACCATGTTCCCAACCAAGCCTTCCTTCATCACCTAAGCCCATGATCAAAGCACCAGGTGATTATGATCTTGTCGAGTAGCTTCACATTATGCCAACCAAGATCTTGCTTTGGGACCTACTTTATACTACTTTGGTTTATCAAGAGATGCTCCAAGAAGCTTTACAAAATATTTCCTTTCCTGCCTCCACTAGGCCCATTGATGTTAATACATTGTTGGCTCATGTTCATGTGGATTCACTGAATATCACGTTCCACCTACAAGAACTCCTGCCTCTAAATGTATAGAAGCAAGTAGAGCCTTTGATTATTATAGTCAATGTTAACATTGGTATTAGGTGCACCCTCATTGACATCGATTTGGCTCTCAACGTTTGTGGTGTAGAACTATTACGTAAAATTAATATTGATTCATCTTCTTTCGCTTCTTCCTCGTATATTCATGGATTCGATAACACTGGCCACCAAGCTCTAGGTATGATAATACTACCTCTGTAGTTGGGTCTCATTACCTTACCCATGTTGGTTTATGTGATGTTTGGCCCCTTACCATATAACCTCATCTTAGGGAGACCTTGGATCCATGCTATGGGTGCAATGACTTCTAATTTACACCAATCTTTGAAGTTCATTGCAAATAATTGAGTAGTCACAATTAAAGCAGATCTAGAAGGAATTTTCCTTTGTGAACTAGCCGTTGGTCGTGCTTCAGTTGTATCTACTCTCAAGAATTGTATTCCATCTTCGACCATCAATGCTATGGCCTACTCTTCATTGATACCCTATGTGGAAGTTGTTCCCAGAGTGAGTTTTAGAAATGAAGAATCACCTAAAAAAGAAGACCCTGAGTCTCCCTCATCTACTATTCAAAGAAATGCTTTCCTTGGAGATGATTAGGGATCCTTGAATTTCTTTGAATTCTTCATTGCAAAATACAAGGTGAGTCCCTCTTGCATAGACCTTCCAAGTGCCCTTGACACTAAGGAAGATGATACTCCCATGGTAGAGGAGAAGTGTGATCATGTTCAGGAGATCACTCCTTCTTGTGTTGAGGAAAATAATCCCGCTCTTGCAAAAGATATTAATGTTTTTGAGCCCGGTAAAGAAGGTGGGAATACCCCAGTAGAAACATTTGACATCCATTGGTGGAATGAAATTCTCTACATGGATTCATCGCCTCCTGAGGTTTTGCAAACTCGTTATGGGTTTGGATATGAGCTCGCTTCTCAATATGGCTATAGGCAGAAATTTCTAGGGTGCATCAAGCAAGGGATTCAAGTTCCTCTCTAGTTCAAGCCACAACCACACTATCTAGGTTTGGGATGTTCTGTAGAATAATCTAAGAAAAATCCTTGGTGGAGTGTTAATATGATCTCAGCCAAGCCGCTAAACCTGGTTCACCCTGAGTTAATAGAGGAAAGGGAATAGGCTAAGAAGCTCCCTCTAGATGTCTTCTCTTTAGATAAAGCACCAGAGGAATTTTTAGGTGCTTACTCCCCATTGCCTCCTTATCATCACAAGAAAAGGTTCTTGTATCGCTTACATAGTCAAGTGTACTTTTGAAATTCTATTTTGAGTATTGATGATGACAACCCTCTATCTAACATTGGTAATGATGTCACACTACCTTATCCTAAAGACTGCAGTTTCGTTCTTAAAGGAGATACTATTGAAATTTCTATGGATCCTACATCCTCAAAAAATGTGATCAAGATCGAGAAGTTTCTCTCCACAGAGGGAGCAGGTAAACACTCTGATCTCTTACATTCTCATCCTAATATCTTCACTTGGACATATGAAGATATTCTTGGTATTGATGAATCTATAGTGGTATTGATGAAGCCAGTTAAACAAAAAATATGAAAGATCAAATCCCAAGGTGGCATTGATGGTCAAGACTGAGATAGAGAAACTATTGAAAGCAGGCTTTATCCATCCTATTAACTATTCCCCCTGGATTTCAAATACAGTTTTCGTTAGTAAACTTGATAGTCGTATTCACATATGTATTGATGTTCATGATATTAATAAGGCTTTTCTTAAAGATTATTTTCCACTATCTAATATAGATATGATTGTTGACTTGACTACAAGCCATGCATTACTATCTTTCATGGATGGCTTCTTGGGTTACAATCAGATTCATATTAACCCAGATGATCAATACAAGACAACCTTCAATACCCCATGGTGTACTTTCTGTTATGTGGTCATGACCTTTGGATTAAAGAATGTGGGAGCTACTTACCAATGGGTGATGACCCTAATATTTCACGATTTTATTTGCAAGATCTTAGAAGATTATGTTGATGACATATTAGTGAAATCAATAACTTGCCAGGATCATGTAAAGAACCTTCATCTTATTTTTGAGAGGCTTCAACTCTATAAAATGAGACTAAATCCCCATAAGTGTGTCTTCAGTGTTGACATCGACAAGATTTTTGGGTTCATAGTTTCTCACTGTGGAATCAAATTTCATACTAATAAGATTGATGCCATTGTTAACATGCCTCCACTAAGGAATATCACTAAGTTGCAAAGCTTACAAGGGAAGATTTAGGAAATTCATAGATTCATATCTCAATTGGTTGATTTCACCCTTCCTTTCACTCATTTATTGAAAAATCAAATTTGCTTCATATGGGATGAAGAGTGTCATAGAGCTTTTGAGTCAATCAAGGCCTATTTGGCCAATCCTCTCGTATTGATGCCAACTATGCAAGGCAGACCCTTTCTACTTTACCTTACTACATCACCATATGCTTTGGTATCTCTTTTGGCTCAATATGATGATGTAGGAAAGGAGAGAGCGATCTATTACATTAGTTACATTTTGGTTGACGAAGAAACCCATCATTCCTCCATCTAGAAGTAATGCCTCGCTCTTGTCTTTTCTACACAAAAGTTGAGACATTATCTTCTCCATGCTAAGACCCATGTCATAGTAAAAAAGAATCTCTTAAAGCATTTGTTCTCTAGAACCGACTTGGCTAGAAGATTAGCAAAATGGGTTATGTTGCTTTTTTAGTTTGACATAAAGTTCATTACTCTGAAATCAATGAAGGGTCAAGTGGTTGTGGATCAACTAGAAGATGCTCCCTCATCTCGCTATTTTCTAGGGTTTGATTTGTTTCCTGATGAAAATATTTTTGTAATTAATCATGACCTTGAGTGGAAAATTTATTTCGATGGATCAAGGTGTCAAACTTTCAACTAGATTTTCCCTATACCAATAACATCGCCAAGTACAAAGCTCTTATTGCAGGGTTGTTTGTCGTGTGGATAACTTAGGTAATATTTTAATTCCTAGGTTAATAATTCTCATCCTTATCTTGTTGAGCTATCTTTTTACTCAAGATAAGATTAGGGTTATGCATACTTTGCTTTTATAAAGCAAATCTCTCATGTAATTATGAATTCTTGAATAATATTATTTTGCACATCTTTTTGCAATAGCTTTTCTTTTTTTGTTTTTCTCTTCTGTGGAAGGTTTTTTGGTTTGCATGTCTGATCTTGGTTTCTAACATGGTATCAGAGCCTCAATTTGTAGCCCCTTCCTAGCTCTTTTGGAGAAATACATTACAAAGCACGTTCAGGGTTCCTTGAGGGTTTCATTCCTTGAGTATATTTATAAAGCATCTTGGATCAGATCGGGGTTTTCCATTGGATTCAAAGCCCTAGAAAAAGTCAGGATTGGCTTTTGTTTTTTCTGATTTTTGTCACTATTTACCAAATTTGCTAGGGTTCTAAGCTCGATGATTTTTGTGAGAGATCTGGGGGTGGCCTAATTTTTTGGGCATTTTGGGCCAAAACGGGCTTTGCCGTTGGATTTGCAGTGCCCAAAAACCCCTATTTTCATATAAAATTTGTCCATTTTGGACACAGTCGACTAGGGAGGCCAAAAAAAATTTCCAAGGGTTGTACAGCCCCTAGAAACATTTTTTGAGGCATAGATTTTGAAAAGAAATAAAAAAATATTAAAAAGTCAAAAAAATCATGGGAGAATTTGCACTCCCTGCACAAATCAATGTGTCACCGTTCAGTCGTTCAGTGGCCACTTGTGTACAACCCACTACTCATATAACGTTGGTTTGTCATTCCATAGCCTTCAGCCATCAAAAGCGCAGGTCAATGTCATATTGTGACTGGGAGCCAATGCATCTGCTCCTATCGGGTCCTCAACCCCCGGAGGCCTGCCCAGTCCTACAACGGTCATATTGATGACCAGGGGCTTCAGCCCAACCCCTAAACACCAGCCCCTAGTCTTGCATATGGCCAATGGCCAAATATTTTTAGCCCCTTAGGGCTGCAAAAAGGGTTATTGTGTAGAATCATAGCACTTTCACGGAATCGACCATAACTTTTCCATACAACATCATTTTTTTGCATATAAGATACCATCAAAAATCTAGTTTCAAGCTCTACGCAATCGTGTAGGTGTGCTTTATTTTATTTTATTTTTTGATGTCTTTTTCAGCCTCATAAGTCGCATGTTGTTGTTTTCACTTCGAGAACATCTTTTGACTCGCTTATCTATTTTTTTCCATTCTTGAGGACTTGGAAAGCTTGTTCAATCCTGTACACAAATCTGAGGTCTATTTTTAATTTCTATTTATGCACTTTTGCATTCTCTCCTTTTACAATTGTTGGGTTATTGTAATAAATGAACTAAGATAAAGTTCCATCAGGGGGCTTTCTTGCATAATAATCCAATTAGAGTGTATTTTTCAATTTGATCTCCATCTTGTTATTGATGATAGCTCGCATGGGTTATATTTGGTTTCTTAGTTTCTTTTGGCCACATCTTGCTCTAGCTTGACACATATCAAATTCACATCAGTTCACACTTTAGATTAGGAGGCAATGGTTATTGATCCGCATTGGTTCAAATCCTTCTCAATTTGAGGGCCATGTTTTTATGGTTAATGTTCCAGAGTCTTTATGGTACTTGTTCCCATGGAAGATTTTTAGTCTTATTTTGGCATCAGCATCAAGATACACAGTTTCCAAATTCCGTCATCATTTCATCTACTGTTGCTTCATAGATTCCAAGGTTGTTCTAGTTTGTGAGTTTTCTAGTGTTCCATGGCATCGGGTCTTCTATCGCATTACTATGATTCCACTTTGGTTTCTTGTAGACAAAAGTATCTTTCCTTTCTTGTCGGATTGTGGTTCCAGTGTTACCCACAGTGTTCTTCCTATGATTCTTTGTAGCAGTCATCTCATTGTAGGGGGGTTTTGTCCCACTGGGTTTTCTTTCTCTACCTCATTATTACATTTGTACATGGGTACCTGATCAGGCCTTGTTGTCGGGACCCATTCATGCTTTCTTGCATTCATCTTAGTTTTAGGTGCATGAATTTCTTTTAGCCTCCCTAAGTTACACTTATGGGGGGGTGTTAGTGTAATTGATATTTAATTACACTTGAATATATTTACTTAGGTAATGTTTTAATTCCTAGGTTAATTATTCTCATCCTTATCTTGTTGAGCTATCTTGTTGCTCAAGATAAGATTAGGGTTATGCATACTTTTCTTTTATAAAGAAAATCTCTCATGTAATTATGAATTCCTGAATAATATTATTTTGCACATCTTTTTGCAATAGCCTTGCTTTTTCTATTTTTCTTTTCTATGGAAGGTTTTTTGGTTTGCACGTCTGATCTTGGTTTCTAACATCGATCACATTAATAATCAAATGCCTTCGTATTCTAGGAAATATAAACTTATAGTGAACCAGATAACATGAACCTATCAATCCAAGCAAAGTAAGTTGTCCCAATATCGAGACCTTTCCTTGTCCTTGCTCAAATAGTTCTCTTCTTTCACAATAGACAACATCCATAGGAGAGAAAATATACATGCCAATGCCATGGCAAGTGTTGCTTCCTTGGTACCTTCAAAAGAAGATACGAAAGAATACCACTTCATGGTCTACGTCTTGCAGACCCCTATGGTTCTAGACCAACCCGAAGTTGAGTCTCTTATGTGTCTTCATGTGGACTCCAAAGAATGGTTTTCTAGTAACTATAATCACCTAAAGACTACAAACTTTCCTTATGATGTGACAAAGAATGATCTTACTTGTATAAGAAATCTTTCAATTCATTATGTTATTATGTCTAATGTATTTTATAGAAAATCCTATAATTGATTGCTTCTCAGGTGTCTCACTAAAATGGAAATAGCCCTTGCCCTTGCGGAAGCCCATGTAGGATCTAAGGGTGAACACTTTGGCAGTAGATCCTTGGTAAGAATATTGATACACATGGGGTATTATTGGAAAATGATAGAACGAGATTCCTTTGATTTTGTTAAGAATTGCCCTCAATGTCAACAACATAGTCATCTTAGTCATGCACCTACCCAAGAATTACAAAATCAAACTTCCCCTTAGCCATTCACAAAATGGGGGTTGGATATTATTGGGAAAATATCACCTCCTTCATCCAACGGACATACCTTTATCATTACCACTACAGATTACTTCACTAAGTGGGTCAAAGCTATCCCACTCCAATCCATGAACATTGAATCCATTTATAGTTTTCTCATGAACATCATTTCTTGGTTTGGCTTTCCTACTACACTTGTTTCTAATAATTGTAGACCTTTCAAGAACAAGGAAGTGAAGCAGTTCCTTGAGAAATTCCATATTTAGCATAGGTTTTCCACACTATACTATCCACAATCTAATGGTCAAGTGGAAGCATCAAACAAAACTCTTGAACTTATTCTCTGTAAGATAGTTAACAAGCATGGTAAATATTGAAATATTCAATTGACGTACGCTTTGTGGGCCTATTGCACGATTGTTTGTATGGCTATGGGAACAACACCTTACAACCTTGTGTATGGTGCCAAAGCTATTATGCCTTTGGAGTTGAAGATTTTTTCTTTACAAGTTTCCCTTAAAAGGTTAATTGATGATGAAACCTACTGAGTTAACTGTTTGCATCAGCTAGAGATGCTCGATGAGCACCATCTATGGGCCCTCAAACATCTTAAATCTTATCAACGGTGGTTATCTAGGAAATATAATCAAGGTGTGCTTCCTATGACTTTTAAAATAGGAGATCTAGTTCTCTGTGAAAACTAGAGAAATGTAAATGCGTTACCTGATGAGAAAGGAAAATTTAGTCCTAACTAGTTAGGCCCTTACATTGTGATCTTTGTATATGGTTTAGGTGCCTATGGATTATCATCTATGGATGGAATGCCTTTAAAAGAGCCTATTAATGTGATGCATCTCCACTAAGACTACACGTAGTGTTCTATGTGTCATCTCTATAGTGTTATCTCTATAAGGGTAGTAGAACTACATATGTTGACATTATTCATTAACATGTTATGAATTTTTTTGTGCTGTGAATGACCATGTGTATGTGTGTGTGTGACCATGCATCACATTAAGTCTATTAAAACCATTAGATCATCATTGTATTTTATTAACATACAATCATGTGTGTTTATTAAATCATGATTAGCATCTAATGTAAGTATACATCCATATGAGCATATAACATCCATAGCATAAACGTACATAAAAATAAAGAACATACATATCCAAGTAAAACAATGCCATGAAACCAGAAT
This sequence comes from Sequoia sempervirens, assembly GCA_007258455.2. NCBI lineage: Eukaryota > Viridiplantae > Streptophyta > Pinopsida > Cupressales > Cupressaceae > Sequoia > Sequoia sempervirens. Next base: position 181,262,744 of record VDFB02168118.1, read on the forward strand.
CGATGTACCCATATGTATATATATATGCATGTATGTATCAATGTCATGTACATGTATCGGGCCACTATTATAAAAAATGAGTGGCTGTTGAATATATGTCTATACAAAAGATCTACAAGTATATATAAATGTATATGTATCTCACTAAAAAAATGATATACAAAACTAATGATGCCCCTGATCACTGTGATGCATCGCTCCCTGAGCCTTCTGGCTCTGGTGAATGCTCTAGAACCCTAGGGAGGGGTTGAATAGTGGTCATGGAGCATGAATGGTGGGAACGTGATATGGAAAAAGCTACCTGCATCCCCTTGATCTCCCCCTATAGGGAGGATATCATCAGCTCCGCCTACCTCAACTGGTCCCATAATCGTTGAACATCCAGCAGGATCACAATTGTCAGTTTCTCATTGAGGTCATTAAGATGACTCTGAAGGGTGTCACACACCTGCTCGGCGGCATTAGCCCTCCTCACTATCATGTCTCTCTTGGTGAGCATTTTCCACAACTCCCTTGATAGCTGGTTGTGTTTTCCTTGAACTACCATCAGCTCCGTAGTAAGTTGGACGATCTCCACTCCTCGCTTCTCATAGGTGATCCTCCGACACACAACTGGCTCAAAGCTTGGGGTATGTTGTCCCATAGACGTCTACTGATAAGCCTTAAGGACCAACCCCTGAATCAGCACAGTAGGAGAAACCTTTAAAATACACTGCGCTATAAGCCTATCCCATCCTCGTGTGTCCCATGCAACCACAAAGAAAGAAAGAAGCATCAGTATCGCATGGCATGTATATATGTCATAAAAAAGAAAGCTAAAAGTATGGAAACATAAACAACATATCACTTATACCTGGGTCCCTTGGCTACTATGTTCGGTTAGGGTGAGGGTTGGTGTTGGGACCTATGCCACTAGTATCAGTAGTCGCTCTTGAGGATCCTAGTGCTGCCACAGATGCAGTACAAGCTAGTGGTGCCAAAGAGACAGGAGTAGCTAGTGGGGGATCTGATCTCCTTCATTGCCTCGGGCTTAGTGGTGTTGCCTCCTCCTCCTCATCGACCTGTTGCTAGCCTCTCCTCTTGTATTACAGCGGTTGGGGTGGTAATTCCTCCTATGGACCATCATCCCCTCTCAGGGCACCCTCACCAAACACAGGAGTAGGACGATGTCTCTCCCACAACCATGCAAAATCAACCTCCACCCTGACATTATCCATCGTCACTACAGGAGGTAGATCATGGTTGGGCTCATCATCATCTGATGGGATGATATTAGTAATAGTGGGGCAAGGGTTGTCCCCAACCTTCGCTACACTCCTATGGGCCTTATTATAGTTGCGCATGTCTATTGGAATCATCTAAGGTCAGCCATGCTACCGCATGACCCAACTCCAATAGTAGGGTACTGTAATGTAATCTCTCTGACTGATCAAAAATGGTCCTGTTGTAGGTTCCTCAAGTACCTGTTGTCATCCACCCATCTAAAAAATTGGTAGGGTCTCCACTAAACCCCATTTGCAATGAGAGTGTTGAACCATAAATGCCAAAATTGTAAGTCCCTAAATCTCCACTAGCCTATCATGTCATACCAGTGGGCCATGGGAATCCAATATGGCCATTGCTGGGGAAAGTTGATTGGCTGGGTGCACATGATGTGGGCAAAGGGCCACACCTAAAAAAGTGTGCATGCTATGAAGCTACAGTACTTGTAATGCATGTATCAGCCTACCTCTTGGTAGAGGTGCACTAGTATGTTGTGCCCCCAAGAAAAAATAGTCTTATGCTCTACCATCTCTCTGATAGTGTGGATGAGGCCCCCATGTAGGTGTGAGCTTCACCCATCAATCATGATCTGAAAGGCAACGGTCATGACCATGACTCGATGGAGCAATGGTGCAATGGTCCTTGCATGGTCATACCAATGCGTGTAGATATGACCCATGTCATCATTGTCATTAGTCCTCGCCATGCAGTAGAGGATGCCCTCCCTCAACTTTTGTGTCGATCATGCTTGTTGAGAGCCACTTGTCATCCATAGATGGATAGCTTGAGGATCTGATAGACATCCTAAAGTGTGATGGTCATCTCTCCATAAGGTAGCTAGAAACATGACATGGTGGCCTCCCACCACTCCATAAGGGTTGTCAGCATCCTCTCGTGATATCTCATCTCTGGCATGGTAAATACATGCTAGAGACTAACCCACTCTAGAGGTGTGACCTCATCCTCTGATAGATGGTCCCTCTACTCATGAACGAGTCAAAATTCTCATCCTCTTAGATGCTCCTCAATATTTTGGTACTCTTGCAAAAAGTAGCAAAAAATATGAGTCACAACATTGAAATCTTGCATGAAAACAAAACTTTAAATGGCCATGGCTTCCTCAAAGATGACAACACATCTTCGAGATGACAACACAAAGTTGGTAAATTAGCACTCATCGAAGATGACAGCATAGATTCTAGATGTAGGCATAGAGAAAAGATACTTGTGCCCCTTGTCAATTAAAAAATTCCCAAAAATAAGCTAAAAATCAGGTGACCCTCGACAATGCCCTAGCATAGCTGCTCCAACCTCAGCCCCTCATACTCTCTCCTGCTTGACATTTTTCTGAATTTTCTCTCACAAAATTCAACAATTTTCTCATAGTGAATAGTGAAAATGACCCTTCTAGGGGCCCACCTATGTATATATAGCTCCCCCAAGTCCCATTTTTCCTAGAGTTTGTGGCTCCTCGGTTTCTCCTTAATTTTCCTGACCAAGCTAGGGGAAAACTCAGGAGGGGGAAAAAGGTCATCTCTTGATCATATTTTTGTTCCAAATGATGACTTTTTTCTTGATCTTTCCTCTCTCCATAGTAGCTTTCTTTTGATTTTTCGAAGCAGACCTAAAATTTGAGTTTTGCAGGTTAATGCTTTGTACAATTTTTCATGACCATTTTGATGTTTTTGTTGAGCTTGGATGCTAGTAGAACCTTTAGTACTAGTTAACTCAACTTCGGCGGCCACTATGGTCTCTCTCTATTGTCACAAAAATCTATAAAATTTAAAATTTGGATAATTTCTTTTCTTTTCTACTTTAGTGAGGCTGATTTTTTCAAAACTAAGCACACTAAAGTGGGGAGAAAATGTAATGTCGTAAAATTGCATGTAGAGGCAATTCCACATTTTGTCATTTTTTCCTAACATTTATGACACCCTAAAACATTAATGACAAACTCCCATGGGTCATGATTTCATGATTCTAACTCTATGCAGATGTGTGGTTGAGTGACAGAAGCTTGGTAATGCATTTTTTGAGAATCTAGGCTTTCGATGCATGCATGGTACGCTAGCATCCTAGTAGTTTTCTAAGTTCAAAACATGGAATTTATAATATTATCCCTTGAGACATGTGTCTTGGTGGTTACATTCTAAAAGTAACGACTCTTTTCCTCCCTTGAAAGCATTAAAAACCCCTTTTTGGCTTTCATTTAGGCATTGGAAGACATCACTCAAGCTCTCTTGTTTCTTTGCTCCAACTTTGAGATCTCCCTATCTTCAATAGCAATGCTCTCACAAGTGAATCCATGCAAGACTGAGATCCTCCCAAAAATAGCAGCAACTCTCAAGCAAGCATTCAATGGTGCATTTGTTTTCTCTAGAAAGGGTCTAGGCATGTGGGTAACACTCTCTCTCTTTCACTTTCCTTGCATAATTGTCCTTTTACTATCTTTTGGTGTGGGTTCTACTCTTGAGCAAGTTTTTCTTTGACCACATGCTTTTTGTGGTGTGATTTCTAGTCTTGAGCATGTTTCTCTTTCACCACATGCTTTGTTTACTTCTTTAGCATTCCTTTCCAACTTGGTTTCCCATGGAGGTGGGAACACCAAAGTAGGGTTTGATCGAGGTAGGCCCCTATATAGCCACCCAACAACTTTCTTCTTTTTCTTTTGTGTGTAGATCATGAAAAGGGGCTTGGAGTGAAGATTCAGATGTGCAAAGGAACGTAAGCTTTCTCCAAGCATCCTTGTGTTCATTTCAGTTTCTAGCTTTCTGATTAGTCATATAGTTTTGTACGACTCACCCCTGAGCTTAGAAGTAAACCTTATTTCTTTCCACTTGAGTTCCTGAGTTCTCTATTGCTTGGGATGCCAGTGTGTCCTCTAGACAATAGCATGCTATGCTAGTGGCTTGGAACTGCGTTGATGTCTTTTGGCCAAGAGCACCCTCTTCTGAGATAGAAATCTCCTAGTTTTGCTCTTTCAGGGTCTCTGGTGATTTTTCTTCAAGCATAACTAAATCTTAGTTCTTTATTGCTCTGCTAATCTATTATCTTGAGGTGTATAAGGGTAGTTTGTTCCTTGGTGATCTCTCGAGAGAGGAGAGACTCATGTGCAGTGAATCCCTCTTATATCACACAAGCTTTGATGGCCCACATCACTGCTTCCCTCCCTCTTCCTTTGCCACCTATAGAGCCTCCCAAAATGGAACCTACGATGCAAATATTAGAAGAGACAGAGAAGTGTCACACAAAACGGCAAGGAGAGGTGCAAGAAATGTAATTGAGGAGCATGAGTTCTCAGATAAAGATGATTATTTTGAGCATCTAGAAGGCAGACTAAGCACTAATCTGGACAAAGTGGCATCCAATGAAGAGAGTTTGCATTCTTCAGAGGAGGATATTGAGGCCCTCAATGAGAGGTATGTAATAGATACATCAAGTGAAGAATTGGAAGAACTGTCACAATAGTCCAAGGATGTAAATGAAGGGGTCGATCCTGAAGGACATGTCTTTGAAGAAAAGATTAATATGGATATAGATGTGGAAATCTATAAAGAGCCTCCACTAATTGCAAAAGATAAGGGCCTGGTTCAAGAAGAAAAATCACTTCCCAAAAAGGAGGAAGGAAAAGAATTGGATGAGGAAGAAAAGGATATGCTAAGAAAGAGCTCCAAGCTTGAGCATCATGATGAGCTCAAACATGCAGGACAGAAGCTTCCCCAAGAAGAATTTGTTACCAAAGAAAATATAGTTTCTTTTGAGTTAGACAAAGAGAAGACCATACAAATTGAAGACTCAAATGAACAAGAGAGGATTGATCAAGAGGCTCTTGGCCATGAAGAGGAACAACCTCGAGGTGAATAAAGAGAGGAAGGTGATCATGAATCACCCAAGGGGAAAACTAAGGTTATGGATTGGCTAGAAATACAATTGCAGAAGAGGACTCCTATGACTACTAATATGGAGGCTAGAATTGAAGCAATACTAGTGAACCAAATATTTTTTGAATGGGGGACTCTCTTATACTTCTAGGGTCTTACATCTAAAAGGAGAGAGGCATCCAAAAACCTTGATGGCTCACTCAAGAATATGCCCTTGAGATTCCAATGCAAAGATGATTCAAATCTGTCTAAAGGGAACGTCCTAGATGAAAAGAACTAATAAAAGAGAATAACTATTAATGCAAAACTAATGAAATGCAAGATGTTTGAAAACATGTTGTGATATGCAAAATGACTTACAAATGAAAGAAAATTGTAACAAAATTAATGAGATTAAAGGTGTGAACTTGGAAACTAGAAAGTGATGGAGAGGAGCTCTAGAATCCTAGAGAAATCACTGTTGAAGCCCATTGGGACTCATATGCCAAGTTGGGTGACTTAATCCTATTTCGAGGAAATTATGTTAGAATAGGTTTTACACAAAAGGGTACTCAGATTTGCAAAAAACACTTTTCAGGCCTAGCAGTGGGACTAATAAACCACTAGATTTTGGGAAATTCAAAAGTGCAATCTATAGCTCTCAGTCTGTACTTCAACTCCTGACAGGTTTCTAGATCCGAAACTGTGGAATTTGACATGTAGGTGTTCTCCAAGCTTCTTTTAGGACTTTGACCACTTTTAATGACTTTGATGATTTGTTGACAACTTTTCACACCTTTCTCTTTGACAAATCTTCACACAAGACCTACAAAAAACATGCAAAGAGGGGTAAAAGTGTTAAGGGTTAGTGAATAGGGGTTTTCCTTGGTCAAACTCTGGTTTGGTAATTAAACACTTGAAAATGAAATAAAATGAAAAGAGAATGATGAATGAACAACATGCAATGCTACAACTCACCAAACCCTTGAATTAGAAATCTGAAGATATGCAAGTAGAAGCTCCAATGGATGTGAACTTGAAGATTATTGAAATTATAAAATGAATGCTTGATGACTAACGGAATTCTTGAGTGAATGAATTCATGAGTGAATTAATGAATGAATTGAGGGTGAACTAAGAGGGAAACCCCTATATTTATACTTGATTATGAAAAATTTCATGAAAATACCACATCATAGGCTAACCTTAGGTCTTAGAACATAATATCCTGCCAGAATTTTGAAATAATTTTGATTTTTGAGCCAAATGGGACTCATTCTCCCCTAGTTGTGAATGGGTCCAACTTAGGCATTTTAAGTGGGTGTTAGAAATTAAGACATGTATTAAACGATGTTTTGTGTCACAAAAAAATGTAGCCCTTGACATTTTCACACTTGATATGGGAATAATTAACAACAAATTAGACTTAATGTCACCTTTTCCTAGTGTTGTGAGGTGTTTTACACATCCACATTAGGTCTTGAACCCTTAGAAACTGAATAAAATGTAGTTATTGATGTCTTCTAAAGGTGTTGTAAAGTGTTGTAAAAGAACTTTCACACTTTTCTAGACTAATGGACCTATTTCCCCCTAATTCAATATTGTAAAATGTATTTAATGTCATTCTCACATTAATCTAGAAGGCTTGTAAATTAAACCTAATTCTAATCTAGTGTTGTAATTTGTTTTTCATATTCACATTGGACGTTGTGCCCTTCTAGGCCAAGTGAACCTCATTTTAATGTTGTAAAGTGTAATTAATCACACTTTCACATTGAAATTTGTGTCCCTATCCATAATTACCCTTTTCATCATCATTAATAGGCCCCTATGGACCCATTTTTTGCATCCTAGGCTTAATTTGATCAAAGACCCAACAAGAACAACATAAATGCTAAAATTATCCACTCCTCGACAATCTAGCTAGCAAAAGACCCCACGTGGGACTAATTCACCAATGTGGGTGAATTAGTCCCATCCCAGCTTGTCAACTTAGTCCCATTTGGGTTATTTTCAAGGTTCGAGAAAGAAAATTTGGATTTTAAGTTTATTTTCCCTTCATGTCAGCCTTGGGGATCAAATTAACAAGAATTTTAGGGGGATGCCTATATAAACAATCCTTTAAACCCTATTTCATAACTCATTATTCATTCATCATTCATCATGTATTCAATTCAAGCAAGCTAGGGCTAGGTCATTTAGAGAGCATTCAAGATCATTTTCAGACATTCAAGGGAAGATTCTTCATCTGTTATCGTAGAAAATCAAGATCTATCATCATGGAAAGTCTCTAATCCCTCCATTTCATGTTCACACTTCCTCTTGTTTCTTCATTTGGTTTAATTACCTAAAAGGGGTTTGACCAAGGCAAACTCCTATTCCCTAACATTCAACATTTCTCTTTCTTTCTTTGTGTTTTTTCAAATTTAGGCACTTTTAAGGTTTTGAAATCATTGAAGGATAGGTTGCAAACTTGTTCAATACATCTCCTTGGTGGCTAGGTCAAAATATCCACAAAAAGTGACTTACAGTGTCAAAAATCATAGTTTTAGAACTAGACACCTAGAGGAGCAGAAAATGCAAACCGAGAGCTTCCATTTCCACTTTCATATTTTTAGAAAAGTCAAAGTGTAATAAGTCACTATCAATGGTGACTTAGTCCCACTGCACATGTTTTTTAGAGTTTCTATAGATTTGGATACCCATTTTGTTGAAATGGGCTTTGGTGTAGTTTTCCAAATCTAGGACTAGGTTGCCTAGAATGGCGAAAGTGTCCTAGTAGGTCAAAATTTTAGGATCATTAGCATTTTCATTCTCCATTCCAATCTACAAAACATTTCTAGGTGCACACATTCAGTTTTACAGTTTTCTATTTTGTTTTGTTTGCATTTCTAGGTCATTTAGTTTATGTTTGCATATCACAATGTGTTTTCAAAAAAAGTACATTTTCTTAGTTTAGCATTAATATTTCATCTCTTTTATCAATTATTTTCACTTAGAGCATTCCATTTAGGTATATTTCATCCATATCTCATTATTCTTGAGTGGGTACATTGCACATTTTTGCCTACTTCTCTCCTTTTAGGTGAAAAACCCTAGAAGTGTTAAGGAGCCTTGTGGTGACAAAATCTTTCTCCACATTTTGGTGAGCCTAATTTTCAAATACATTCTTTTCTGATTTTGATTCCATCATCATCCTATATTTATCTTGCATTAACATTGCATTTCATTTTGCATTAGTTAATTTGCATTCTAGGGTTTTCAAATTTTGCATTAGTGAAAGTGCATATAGTTTGCATTTTTGCATTTTACATCATTTAGAAACATCTAAAAACTACATTTTCATTTAGTATTCAGGTCATACAAACTAAAAGGCATCAAAATCAATTGAAATTTTTTGAAATTTTTGAAAAAACCCTCACTAGGACTAATTCACCACTTTGGGCGACTTAGTCCGAGTCTAGATTTTTAATTGTCTTTACAACATCTGAAACCTCATTTTTGTGCTTCCCAAGCCTCCTAGTACCATATACTATAAGTTTAAAAAGTTTTGGGAACATTTTTTTATGCATTTAGGTCAAAAACATCAATTTAGGTTAGTCATTTTTGAAATCATTTCAATCTAACTCATCATTAGATCTAAAAATGCTCACATTTATGAAACTTTGCATCACATGAATAAAAGTACTTTTCAATTTTACGTATACAATGTTTCTATTCATAAAAATTTACATAAGTTTGATAAAAGTGCTTTTCATTCTTGGATATACATTGTTTGCATTCTTAAAGTTTTGCATACATTGGATAAAAGTGTTTTGCATCTTTTGATATACATTGTTTACTTTGTTGAAACATTGCCTGAAATGGTTACAAGTGTTTTTCATTAATGTTCAAACAATGTTAGTGTCTTATATATTTAGACATTCCAAGAAAAAATTTATATCCCCTCCCTATGAGAGTGCTTTAGTGAAAGAGAATACAACCTTGGACATTCCTAATGATCATATTTGTTCTTCTCCTAATATCTCTCCTATTGGCAAAGAAGATATTTTGGTAGAAGAATCAATTAATGAGAGTTTTGAGAATCCTAGTTGTTTCCCTCCTTTTATCTCTCTTAGTGGACAAGAAATTGATGAACAAGAAAACCCAACCTTAGGTAATCATGACAATAACATTTGTCTTTCTCCTAGTATCTCTCATAGTTGTGAAGAAGAGACTTTGCTATTAGAAAACACAATCAATGAAGGTCATGAGAATCTTAGTTGTCCCACTTCACCTAGTGAAAACATTATTGAGCTAGAAAATTCAACCATTGATCATTCCCCTACTTACAACAAAGTCCCTTTAGAAGAACCAACCCTCGAATTTCAAGAACATGTGGTTTTTAGTTATAAAACTCTCCTCCTAGGGAGGATATCATGATGCAAAACAAGGATAACATTGAAAATAATGATATTATTCCCTTAGAAGAAGATGATGAGCCCATGTCAGACTCTCATTCACCAAGGGATGTTAATATTATTCAACCTCAAATCATCCTTTACCCCCTTCACACAAACTTCAAACTCAAGACAAACTCGAACTTGTCCTTTACCCACCTAAGAACAATGCTTTGTAGCAGCTGATTCATAATACCATTGCTCATACATATCCCACTAGAAACAATCCACACCCACCACAACCAACCCCAACACCATTACCTTTTCCTAATCCCATTTTTCCTTGAGATCCTTAATTAAATTCACATATTAGGGAGTATGATCTTGTTGAAGAACTTAAGAATACTCTTGCCAAGATATCCCTATGGAATTTAATTCATAATTCACCTCACTATCACACTATGCTTCAAATGGCCTTACAAAATGTTCCTATCCCTTCTAATTCACAACCAAATTACATAGCAGCCCTAATTTAAGGATTGAATGTTGATATTGTTTTCCACCAAACTAAACTCCCCCCTTTGGAAGTGCAAAAACAAAATGATGCTTTCGTCATACTCTCTCAATACAAATGAATAGGGATAAAGTGAACCCTTGTTGATAATAGATCAGCCCTGAATGTGTGTAGTGTAAACCTTTTGGATAGACTTCATATAGATAAAGAACAAATTTAACCTAATTCTTTATCTCTTAAGGGATTTTACAATGTCAAAAAAAAACTGCTCAATGTGATTACTTTACCCATTACAGTTGGAAAGGCCACATTGGAAACACCAATTCATGTTATGCCTCATGAACTTTAATATAATCTTCTCTTAGGTAGACCGTGGATTCATGCAATGAATGGGGTGCCTTCCACTCTTCATTGTAAAATTAAATACATCTACAACAATAAAGTGTACACACTTGGCGCTGATCCAGATCCTTATAATGTCTTACAACTTCAAAAAAAAAAAATCCCTTCAACACATTAACCCCAACTACACAAGTGGAGCCTGTACAATAAAAATGAAAAGAAAAATTAATTGGACAAGTCACAAAACTATTAGATGATGATTTGGGTTCCTTAGATTTCACACCAAAATTCATGGGAGAATACAAGATCATAAACAAAGACTTTATAAAGGGAAACAAAAAATTAGTAATGTCAACACAAAACTCAGAAGACCCTTCAAAAGCATCTACCTCAACCACTTTAGACAAAGAATCAAATTACACAACAAAATTTGACGAACTTAATCATGAACAACCACTCGATCCAAAACTAATGAAAAAGCTTTATGGAAAAGGTTATGAGCTTTTGAAACATCTTGGATATATTGGAAAAGGATGTGCTACTAGAGAACAAGGTATCCATGTCCCTATAAAACCTAACACACAAGAAACAACTCATGGTCTTGGTTATTGTCCTTTGATAGAAATAAACAATCCTTCACTCAACATTAGCACTATTACAAAAAATCCTTCTAAGACAACTTTAATAGTCGTGCATCATGAACTAATAGACACTAGTGATCTTGAAAGTTATCCATTGTAAGAAAAGAAACAAACAAATAAATATTCTCTTAATGTCAATGTTATCTCACAAAACACTAAATATTTGAGTTTGTTAAACTTTACACCCTCCTATAAAGGAGAGAACTAAATATCACAATCTAAAGAATCTTGTGTAAGTATGACATCTTGTACTAAGCAAGAAGTTTCTTTGTCACAAAATATAGGACCACCTTCTACCATCGATAAAGAGGGTATCTTGTTGAGACTCCTCCAAGATCACTTGATATCTCTTCCTCCAAGAACTCAAAAGAAATTATTTTACAATACTTAATTTTTCCCATATCATAGAGTTCACAGTTATTCTCCTAATGAAAGTAAGAATATGAGTAGTGCAATCCAACATCTTAAGTATTTTGGTGATCTCCCTTGTGTGGGGCACCTAATTCCTCTAATTGATACTGATTTTCACTCTACCATGCATCTTATCCATCCTTTCAGCTCACCCTTGTCCTACACTAAGTGGTTACAAGGGTTAGGTAGCCTTGTCCTTTTATGTCACTAGTTGTTGCCTCTTTTTGCTAGTCGTTAACCTTTCATGAACATATAAGAGCAAGCTTGGGATGTGGATGGCTTGCCTTAAGTCAGCTCACGTGTGACATACTATTTTTTTCATGATGTAGCTTATTAGAAACATATGACTTGGCATAGGGCTTTTCGAGTAAGCTCTCATGTTCTCTTCTTCTACTTTAAAGCAATTTCTCATATTAATAATGTTAGAAACCACTTTAAAGTGGGGGCATACATCAACACTCACATTTCATCATGTGATTTTCTTTTTCTTGTGATTTCTTCTCTTGGAAACATTAGGTACAATGTTTCCCAGGATGAGACCTTGCACTTGTCCTCTCGTGGAAACAAGATTAGACCATTTGCACTTTTCCTCTCTGGGAAGCATTATACAGAATGTTCCCTAAGATGAGACCTTGCATGAACTAAATAAAATCCCTTTGAAAATTCCTTACACTATTTTTCATTTACAACATTGCTTTGTTCATGAGCTCCAAGCATATGAAGTTTGTCTTGTCTCACGAAGCTCAAAAATCATTTTTGTAGCACCTTATTAAAGTTATTAGGAGGTATATTTTTGGTATGGTTCAAGTGGGAAGCCCATCTTGAGGCATGACTTTCCCCATAGCCACTCGGATGTGTGTGAGCACATATCAGCCGTATGTGTCTCACCTTTTAGGCCTTCTCACCCAATGAACAACCAATACATTCATCGCCTTAGAGTGAGTATGCATTTTTGGACAAACAACCTAGATTTGATCCACATCACATTGAACAAACAATCAAAGCTTGATCCACTTTTTTATTTTTGGTCATATGTACTTCTCCTCCTTGTAGTTCTTGCCATTGCATGATCATGTATCTTGTCTTGCTACAAATCATTCATGTTGTGCATGTCCTTTTGCACTTATGTTGGTATGACTTAGGATCTTGGATCCTAGGGGCTCAACCGATGCCTTGATCTTTGTCATTCTTTGTCATCCACATTGGTACAATTGGACTCTTTAATTTCTACTTTAGTGTGAGTTTGAAGTAATTTCATCCTCTCACTAAAGTGGGGGATAAATGTGTCACAAAAAAATGTATTCCTTGAAATTTTCACACTTGATATGGGAATAATTAGTGAAAAAATAGACTTAATGTCACCTTGGTCTTGTTGAAGTGTGTTTTGGCATAGCAACATGCAAACAAAATATTGTTATTCTACTTCTTCTAAAAGAGAAAGGCAACACATGGATTCCTTAGCTCCCAAAGTCTTTGTAGTTGGGTCTCAACTATGCTAATGTTACTCAGTGGTCAATACAACAATAATATTCAAGGGGCCTACTGGTGTAGAGCTTCTAGATTGTTCTAAGATCAAGCATGAAATAAAACCTACTCTAACAGGGGTTTTTAAAGAAATATAAAAAAGATAAGTCAGAGATTTGAAACAAAAAAGAAAAATAGTTCATCCAACCTTAACCAGACTTGTTAACTTCAAGGAATTTGTAAACCAAAACTACATAACAAAGTAAACTTGTGATTGACACAAAGCCTCTTTCATTCATAGTGCTAATTCGCATAACATATTTTAATTACCATTTAAATAAAACACAAAATAATATTTCATTCCTTGAAGACTTCACAAATCAAAAAATCAATTTAAGACAAATATCATTCTGGACCACAACATGAAGGAGATTAAACTCTAATTTCTTTTATAGTTAGTAAAATAGATAAGAAATATTTACAAAGTTGGCACAATCACCAGTGTATAGAGAATCTGAGGCTCCAGATTGTTTCCAACTACACTAAGAGAACTTAGAAAATACATCACAATCTGTACTAAAATCTAACTGCTAAATAAGAAGACAAGAGAAGCTCTCATTACTAAGAATCAAGATGCAACTCTATCTTCTTCTGTTAACTGACTAACTCCTAATAGTTCTAACTCTAAAAGTTCTCTGTCTAAAAGTTCTCTAACCTTAAAAGTTCTAATATAGAAGTGCTAACCTTTACAAAGAGGTAAGAATGCCTTATATACAAAATGTACCAACAGGAATGTGTTGTCCCTTGCAGTAGGGTTTACAAAATATCTGTAGACTATAGGAGAGTCGGCTCTCAGATCTTTCTAAGTAAAGTCAAAACTGCATTCAATGTGAAGGCCTCCTTCTATTCTGGACTTCTCTGTACATTTGAACGTTCTTCTGGAAATGCCATCGGGCCTTCCTATAGATTTAAACATTTCACCTAAGTCAATCCATTGCCTTTGGATCTTAGAAGGAATCCATTTCGCTCACATTCTATTGTTCTTCATCATAGGGGCAATCAATCGATGAAAGGGACCGATGAGTCACTCTTTTGGCTCCTTCTGATTGGTCGGGCATATGCCAAGCGAGCTCCTCAGGTGGTCAAAGGTGGTTTGATCAACATCACATGTTGGTGAGACACCATTAATGTCTCCTCGATATGACTTCACCATTATGCAGTTATTGGCATGACACAAAATAGTCGGGAAGATGTTTTAGCGAGCTAGACTCACTGGACGGGCTCATCTCGGATGTCGGGGAGACTGTAATGTTTCGAGGAGATGTTACCCTAATTTTCTCTTCTCTTACTAAGCCTTCCCTTGTTATTGACAAGACTTCCTTCCCTCGCCAAGACCTTATGGAGAAAACATGACCCTCAGTGGGAAGTCTTGGTGATATCCACCTTGTGTCAAGGAGACATTATCAGATCGGCAAGACATCTTACCAAACCCATTCCTTTGTTTAGCCTCCCTGAGCTCTTTCTATTTTGGTGTGACCTTCAAACTTCACTAAGACCTCAAACCGAGGTCTTGTCTTGCAGTGACTTTGTTTCATTTCGGCTAGGCCCTGTTGAATCAGCAAGAGATTATGCCGATAGTATGTCATGTCGCCAAGAGCTTATTGTTTCACTCAGACCCTCCACCGAGGTCTCTTTTTCTCAATGAGATTTTATTTAAGTTCAAGGAGGGCTTGTTTGATTGGCAAGACCTCTTTGTGTTGATAAGACATCACAGCGAAGGCACTTCATTCGCTTAGAGTCTTATCAATTTCTTGTTGTTCTCTCTAAACTCTTTTGTTTCGGTGAAACTTTCCCCCTTCATTGAGACCTTATGGTGATGGGAGAACCCTTTGGTGAAACTTTCAACTTTTTCTAACCCACATTGTCGCCAAGACCTCACTGTAGTCACATCAACATGTTTTCTTTGTTCTACATGTATCGCTGTAACCTTCCTTTGTCGGGGAGGCGTCGTATAGAAACCTCATGTCTCGGCGAAATCCTTCACATGTTCACCCTTTGGTTGTCGAGACTTATTAACTCTCTCACTAAAGACCATTGATAAAAATCCCTTTGTGGTATGTCAATGTGACTTTATGAATTCACCGAGACCAAATGCTGAAGAAGATGACTCCTGCAGATGCCAAGTTTGTCGCTGTGACCTCACCTCTTTGACTAGACATTATACCAAAGGTTTTATCCTTCACTGACTGCAACTCCCCTTTGGCAAGACCCATGTCAATTGGCCAGACCACTTGCCGAAGGAAAAATTATCACTGACCTTAGATGTTTGGTGGGACCCTTCCATGTTGGCAAGATTCGTGGCGACTGACTTTCGTGTCACCGAGACTTTATCACTTCAGCCAGACATCACACTGAAGGTGAACCACTCTCCTTGATGCGATTTCATATCGACAATTAGCAAGACCACTAGCATTCAGCAAGACCTTCCTCAGAAGGAATAACTCTTGCCAAAAGGGGAGGTTTGTTTGCTCTGCACTAGTCGGTGAGACCCGAAGATTTCACCGAGACTTCTTGGTGAAGAAGATGACTCCCACCGAAGTGTTTACTCGTTGTGGGTTGTCGATGAGACATGGAGCCTTTGTCGAGACCTTTCTCTGGTGATGATTTCTCTCGCCAATAGGAATTCCCCAGTCACTAAAACAAAGAAAATATTTTTTTCGATAAGAATCTACATATGATTTTTGATCGTTGTGACTTTCTTCTTAGAGGAGAATTGTGACCAACTGGACTAAGGAATGAATTCCAACTGAGCCCCCTTGCTAAATATTATCAAGTGTAGGACTTAATCCTGCAAAAAAGGATGGTTTGCATTAGTCCTCAGCAACAAATAAGACATATTATATTAAATTCACCATTGCTTACAATTATTTTAGTGAATTCCTAGCAAGAAGAAAACCAACTTAGGTTGAGATAGGACAAAGATTAAATTGGATAGATCAAAAGTCAAAATTAAAAGGAAAACAAAAGAATTCCAAAGAGGAAAGCAATTAACCAAAAAGAGGAGGGGGACCCATTTTTATCCAGATCAAAGTGGGGTGGTTATGCAAGGCATAACAAATGGCGACTTGGCTGGGAAAATGGTTTAACCATTTTCATGAATCTGAAAGATTCATCTACCTAGAACTCCTGGTTCATGAACATCACAACTCCAGTTGGGTCAGTTATAACAAACAAGGTAGAGCTAGAATCTCAAATGTAAGTCAATCAATGGCTACCCCCTAAATCAATGTGTGTGCTTGATTGTGCATCACTCTCTCATTAAGTTTTCCTCATATTTTGGACAACAATGTGTAGGATTTGAGCTACATGAGTTGATTTCCCTTGGCAGTTGTGCAATGATATCTTGGGCATTGCTCCGCTACCAATCAGGCATTTATAGCCCCAACAAAGATACCTCTAGTTCTCTCACAACATTGCTCTACTACCAGTCAGGCATCCATAGCCCTGGTAAAGATACTGGAATCACCCATTCATATTGAATCCTCTTTTTCTATTGGTAATTCTTTTATTATTTTCTTTTGAAGTTTCAGATATTTCATTTAATTCTCTTTTTCTTTTCAATATGTCAGATGTTTAATATCTAATCTAGGTTGAAAACTACAATAGACCTCATAACAACACTTGGAAGTCAGATTTTTCACTCAAATCTTACAACACTATCATCCTAGGACAAATACACTACTAGAAGAGGAGATTATTTTAATGATTTGTGATAGATTCAGGGGAGCTGATGAAGGATTTCTTACTTGGCACCTTTTTTTCAAAACTTTCCACAAATTTTATTGACAACAAGCATGAAAGAATGAACTGAGGACAAAATCATATGTTCAGAAAACCTAAAAAATATCTAAACCACTTCTCTCCTAATGACCAAAGTATGCTTCAAATAATAGCCCACAGTTTCAGGTGGAAAGGATAGATCAACCCCAAAGAACAAAACAAAATAGAAAGCCCAAAAGGAAAGGACAAACAAACAAACAGGAAATTATTTACAAAAAGAGAGCAAATTATTTACAAGTAGAAACACAGGAAGTATTTACAAAAATACAAATTACTTACAAACAGGAGACAAAATAAATTATTTACATAAAGAACAATGAATTACTTATATACAAAACAGAAATTAACAAGCTTTATGACTCAAAATAATGCTTAAGAAACTGCCCATTGACAGACAATGGGACAAGTCCTCCAGTTAGGCTACTCAGTCTGAAAGCGTTTTTGCCTAGGATCTTAGTAATTTGATAAGGACCTAACCAGATTTTGTCAAATTTCTGGTGACTACCTTTATTTTCACTAGTCTTATCTTATAACAGCACTAAGTCTGATATCCTAAAAGCCTTGATCTTGGCTCTTTTTTCAAACCAATGTTTGACAACAGCCTGGTGGTTGAAAATTTGTTGCAAAGCAGCATCTCTCTATTCTTCTAATTTCAACAAATCAACCAATCTGATTTCTATCCTATTATCACTAGAGTAGAATTTTTGCATGAATTCAAGGATAGGTATTTGCAAATGGATGGGGAATAGAGGCTCTTGGACATACACCAGCTTGAATGGTGAGGTCTTTAGAGTAGCCTTAATCCTAGTCCTATCTACCCATAATGCGAATCTAAGTTGGGTACGCCAGTCTCTAGGGTTATGCTCTAACAATTTCTTAATGACCCCTAAGAGATTCTTATTGGTTGACTTTGCAACTCCATTGCCTTGTGGGTAATAATTTGAAGAATACTTCAAGACAATCTTGTGATTATAAGCCTAGCAAATAAACTCAGCAGAAGAAAAGGTAGAGCCATTGTCACATACCAGAGTGAAGGGTACCCCAAACCTTGTAGTGATGCACTCGGTGAGGAACTTGGTCACTACCTCTATGGTGTTGTTCTTACAGGGTATAGCCTTTGTCCATCTTGTGCAATAATCAATAACAGTCAAGATGAATTTATGTCTTGTAGAAGAGTTTCGGTTAATCACTCCAATAGAATCCAGTGCCCACTAGGAAAATGGCCTCACCTCATAGATGGGCTACAATGGCATGGATGCATGGCATTCCCTTGGTGTAGAAATTTGATAGACATGACATGTCCTCACATGCTGATGGGAATCTTTGAATACACAAGGCCACTAATAACCAGAGTGAAGGATCTGGTGTGCCAAAGAATCCGCAAACCCATGACTTGTGCCATGCTTCCCATAAAACTCAGAGATCACATGTTGAGCCTCTTGATGATCAAGGCATCTTAGGTATACTCCTTCAAAATTACTCTTGTATAGCCACCCTCCTTTGAGCATGTAATGAGAAATCTTGAGTCTCAGGGCTCTCCTTTGAGTTGTACTCATTCCCTCTGGACACTGATTATAGAGCATCAGGAAAATAGTGTCAACGTACCATGGTTCATTAGAGAAAGTCTGGGTCGTGTATTGCTAATAGATGATGTTATCACCAGCATTCACCATGGACTGGGACAAACCCATGCCTCTAACTAGTTTCATGGGATGTATCTCCAAATCAAATTCTTGCAAGATGGCCATCCATTTGCCTCTCCTTTCTCCCAACTCGCTCTGCATCAATAGGGACTTCGCAACTATGTCAGGAACTATAGCGATGACTTGACTTCGGAGAATGTAATGTCAGAATTTCTTAACAGCCTAAACCAGCACAAAAGCTTGCTTCTCCAGAGGTGGGTATTTGATTTCTACATTTTTGAATGGAGAGCTCGTGAAAGCAATCAGTCTCTCCTCGGCCTCCTCTTTGCATTGAGTTAAAACGGCTGCACATGAATGCTCAGAGGCAAAAGAGTAAATGTAGAATGGCCTAACATAATTGAGGCTAGTAAGGACCAGCGCTTCTAAGATAGATCATTTGACTTGTGAAAATGTGGCCTTTGCTTCATTCATCCACTCTATCTTGGCATCCTTTTTCATCATTTCATTCAAAGGCTTTACAATCTCTGCAAAGCCTGTGATGAAATTCCTCACGAAGTTGATTTTCCCAAAGAAAGACCTCATTTCTTTCTTGCTTCCTAGCCTGGTGATTTTAAGAATGGACTCAACTCAGTCTGGATTGATTGATATTCCCCTTTTTGAAATTATGTCCCAAAAGCTTTCCCTCTGAGACTCCAAACACGCATTTTTTTGGATTCAATGAGACTCCATATTGGATGCATCATTCCAGAACCTTGGCCAGGTCAGTAGCATCATTCAATCAGTCTTTAGAGAACACTATTAGGTCATCTATGTAAACAATAATGCACTTACCAATTAGATCCTTGAAGGCTATGTCCATGGCGCGCTGGAAAGTTGCTCCAGCATTTATCAGACCAAAAGATATCCTTCTATATGCAAATGTTCCCCAATTTGTAGTGAAAGTTATCTTCATCTTGTCTTCAAAGTCAACCATTACCTAATTGTATCTAGATTAACCATCTAATAATCACATCATCTGAGCTCCATTGACAGTCTGCAAGACTTCATCCAGAAAAGGAAGCGGGTAGTTATCCTTTTCTGAAGCCCTATTCAAGTTTCTGAAGTCAACACATATCCTAATCTCCCTAATTTTCTTGTGGACTGGGACTAAGTTAGCCAACCATGTTGAATAGTGGATAGGGAAGATTATCCTTGTAGATAGTAATTTCTGAACTTCTTTATAGATCAATGGCTCAATTAGGGCATTGACAGGACATTGCTTCTATCCAAAGGGCTTAACCTCAGGCTTCAAGGGGATAGTGTGAGTTATAACAGAAGCATAAAATGTATAGAGGTCTTCATACCCCTAGGAAATCGCAACAATATCCTTTTTAAGCACCCTCAGTATGTCTTCTCTAATTGCTTCAGGGTAGGCCTTCCCTATATAGACATTTCTTTCAAGGCCAGCATCGGACAAGTTAACTGTTTCATATTTGCCTCCCTTTTCTTCAGCTGATAGTTTCTCTCGAGCCCTTGGATCTAAATCAAAAATTCTCTCCAAAGCCACCATTCCTTTAGGAATGTTATTATTCTTTAAGTTAATCACTCCCTCTGTATCACATTCCTCAGGGCTCCAATCCCCTTGATCTCTGTTGGACTCATCAATAATTTTCCCCTCAAAAACATTTGAGCATGCTAAGAAGGCCAAAATATGTCAATCATCATTAAAGACCTGGAAATTCTTGATATTGTCAAGAACAGTTAGGGTGGACATCAGTTCTACTAAGAATCTTTTGAATTTGGAGCCTTGCATAGGTTCCAAGGTGCTTGCAGCAACAGCCAATGAATCAACTACCTAATTTTCTTCTCTAGGGATTAAGCTAATCCAAAAGGCATCAAAGTCCTCAATCATGTTTCATACCCAATTTTTGTAAGTTGCCAGCCTTCTGTTGTGACATGTGTTTTGGCTGCACACCTGCTTGATAACTATTTATGAATCTCCTTTGACCATCAAGACAGTGACCTTCTTGTGTGTAAACATCAGTCCTTGAGCTAGGGCTTCATATTCAGCTACATTATTAGTGCATCCAAATTGCAACCTATAAAAAGCAAAGAAAACCTTCCCTTTTAGGCTAGTTAGTACAATTCCAACACCACAACCGGTTTTGGACTTGGATCCATCAAAGGTAAGGGTCCATAACTGATCACAAGCAGGGGTTCATCCTTTTGAAGTTATTGTGGGTTCTTGAGTTAGATGAGTGACAATTGGGGCTGCTTGATCTTTTGCATCAGGTATAGGGAAAGGAGGCTTTGTAAGTTTCTTAGATACACTCTCCAATTCCTGCTTAGTTATATCATCCAATGTGTGGGTATCCTTCTGACAATCACTAGTGTCTTTGGTTAACCTTTTAGGCTTTGGTACATTTGTAGGTGAAGGGGTGTTAAACAAACCTTGGGGCTGCTCCTCGTCAGTATACTGATTTGGACATGTGTCTAGAGTAGGTTTGATTTGAGAATGGATTTCTTTTGAAAGTATTGTATCCCTGGTTAACATGGTTTCTTCCTTGGCCTCAAATGAGAAGCAATCTACAATGGTCTCAAGGTGACTTGTGCTAGCTTCCTCAGCTTGGGAAACATGATTTAAAATGTCCCTGCAAGGTTGATAAGTCAATTCAGAATGACTTTGGTAATGTACCTTGCACCAATTAGGGAGCAGGAGACTTTGTAGATCTGTATCTTCCCCTAAGACCAGTTGGTCTTGTTGCAGCTTTCTAATCAAGGTCTATTGATTTTCATTAATCATGGAGTTGGGGAGTTTCTGCATTGACCTGTCTTTAGAATGGAGAACTGAGAAGGTTAGAATTTCTTCTCTTTTATAAAAACCCATTTTAGTCTCAAAGTAAGCCACCTCATTAGGGAAATCATACTTAGTGATGATATGCTTGAGGTGAGGCTCACTTTCAATCCTAATCCGATTAGGAATCCCTTTCCATGATAGCCACATATGTGAAAAGTCAAGGGAAAGATATCCCCCTAAATTTTTCATCAAATCTCGATTTAGCAGCATACCATAGGTCGCGGGAATATCTGTCACTTGAATATCTATGTTGGTTAGGATCCTAGGATCTGATCCTACTTGAACGTGTATGTTTCTTAATTCCTCTACCACATTAACCTTTGTTTTTTCAAGTTGAATGACCTTCTTATTGGTTAGAATGGGGTTTAATCCTAACTTCTTGCATATGGAAAATGGCATGACATTTCCTGAAGCCCTCGAGTCCAATAAATAGTTATGTAGGTTCTTGCCAGAAATTCTTAAACTTAAAAGGAAAGGTGGAGTACCGACCTTGTTTCTGTATAAGGTTGCATTCATGTCCCCAGCAGGTGCCACCTTGCTCTTTCCTTTTGACTTATCAGCTTGTTCTAGAGCTTTTAGCACTATCTCCCTTTGAGTAGGGGACCACTTTAAAATGTCAAAATATGACAAAGAAGTTTTATGTTTCTACATCTCAGAAACAATGTCAAATTTTGTATTATAACTTGAATTACTTTTGAAAATAGCAAAGGAATTACCCTTGTTATGGAGGTCAAGCAAGCCTTTTGGTGGAGGAGGATTATTATCAGCACTTTGATTTGGAGGCACCATGTGATTAGGGGGTGCTGATGTAGTGAATGGACCCTTACTTTGATTTCTCAGAAAGTGTCCTTCTTTTGACTGAAAGGCTTGGGCATCATATGAATCCTCCTCTAGTTCATTCTCTTCTTGCCTTGGGAATGAAGGCTACTCTTCAAAAAGGTCATAAGTCATTGTTGTTTCTATTGAGTCACCTCCTTTGTTGGAATTCCCCTAGAATGTATGGGCATCTTTGTGTGCCATCTTGACAACTTTCTCCATTTGAGGGAAGTTTACCTCAGAATGGGTCTCAGTGTCATGCAACCTGCACCAATTGGTCATGAAGTTGAGGTCGGCCATGTTTGCAGTATGTGTTCTTTCCTCATTTGCTTGATAGTTATGAGAAACTCCCCCATTATTGGGCCCCATGTTCCAATGTCTGTTGTTGTTTGGCCTTTTATTATACCCTCCATTCTGGTTCTGATAGCCCTGATTAGAGGAGTTTTTGCCTTGATAACCCCTTTGGTTGTAATTTTTGTTATTCTAATTGGGATAATTACCTTGGCTTTGAGGGGGATTCAGTCGAAGCTGAGCCATGTCATTTGTAACCTAAAACAGTGTTTTCTTCAAGGTTTCTACCTCATTCATAAGTTGGACTGTCTTTTCACTTTCCATGCTCTTAACAATAGGTGGCTGATCAACATGACTTGGAGTTCCAATTTGGTTATGATAACCATGGGAGTTTGGAGGAAGTTGCGATTGTTGAAAGGGATTAGAAGTTTCAGTAGAAAAGAATGGGACATTCTTGGGATAGTATTGAATAGAGGAGTTGGGCTATGCATTTGATATCCCATTAAAGGAAAACCTCCTCCCTAGCCTCCTTGTTGAGAACTGATTTGTTGCTACAGCTTGATAACTAGATGATAAACTTTGGATAGAGAATCAATTTCAGCTGGTTGGTAAGTCCTTTGCAAGAACAAACCTAGCAAAGGGTCTATAACCCTAAAGTATGCTTGAATGGCACTATCCTCAGTGACTAGATAGGGATCTTGCAATCTCCTATACATTCGCTAGAATCTGGTATTGAATAAACGCAAGGATTCACCTAGTTCCTTTCTGATGGTAGCAAATTGATGATATAGAAGAGTTGGATCCACATAAACCTTGAACTGATTAATGAAAGTGTTTTTCAAGTGTGTCCAAGTTAGAATGGAGCCTTGGGGAAGATTAAGGTACCAATTGTATGCCATGTCCCCTAAGGAGTAAGGGAACAACCTACAGACTACATCATGGTGAGCTATCTAAGCTCTAGTACAAGCATCCTTGAAAGCTTGTATTTGCTCCTCTGTACTTCTTGATTCACTGTGAAAGTACTTGGGATAGAATTTCTTAGGGTTCTTAGGCAGGTCATGAAAACCTCCCCAAATAGTCCCCAATGGAGAAGGATTATTCTGAAAGAATGCCATTGGTGGGGGTGGTGGTGGTTGAGCCAGCTATTGTATGGGTTGAATCAGCTATGATGACAATTGGGATGGACGTGATGGTGGATTCATAGGTATCCACTGGGGTATTGGTGAAAAGCTTGGTGGAGTGAGAGGAGTTGATAAGGGTGGCATGATTGTTTCCCCAGCCTTATGATTCTTGTGTCTTGTTGGGGTCTTGAGCTCTACGAAGGGTGATGGATTTTCGGTTGATCCAAGAACTCTGTGGGGCCTTTCTGGGGAGAAAAACCTAGTTTTATCTAGTTTTCCCTTCTAGGCCCTCCTTCTAGTGCCAGTTCTTGTTGACGTGTGTTTTGGCATAGCAACATGCAAACAAAATATTGTTATTCTACTTCTCCTAAAAGAGAAAGGCAACACATGGATTCCTTAGCTCCCAAAGTCTTTGTAGTTGGGTCTCAACTATGCTAATGTTACTCAGTGGTCAATACAACAATAATATTCAAGGGGCCTACTGGTGTAGAGCTTCTAGATTGTTCTAATATCAAGCATGAAATAAAACCTACTCTAACAGGGGTTTTTAAAGAAATATAAAAAAGATAAGTCAGAGATTTGAAACAAAAAAGAACAATAGTTCATCCAACCTTAACCAGACTTGTTAACTTCAAGGAATTTGTAAACCAAAACTATAGAACAAAGTAAACTTGCGATTGACACACAACCTCTTTCATTCACAGTGCTAATTCGCATAACATATTTTAATTACCATTTAAATAAAACACAAAATAATATTTCATTCCTTGAAGACTTCACAAATCAAATGATCAATTTAAGACAAATATCATTCTGGAACAAAACATGAAGGAGATGAAACTCTGATTGCTTCTACTGTTAGTAAAATAGATAAGCAATATTTACAAAGTTGGCACAATCACTAGTGTACAGAGAATCTAAGGCTCCAAATTGTTTCTAACTACACTAAGAGAACTTAGAAAATACATTACAGTCTGTACTGAAATCTAACTGCTAAATAAGAAGACAAGAGAAGCTCTCATTACTAAGAATCAAGATGCAACTCTATCTCCTTCCGCTAATTGACTAACTCCTAACAGTTCTAACTCTAAATGTTCTCCATCTAAAAGTTATCTAACCTTAAAACTTCTAATCTAGAAGTGCTAACCTTTACAAAGAGGCAAGAATGCCTTATATATAGAATGTACGAATAGGAATGTGTTGTCACCTGCACTAGGGCTTACAAAATATCTACAAACTGTAGTAGAGTCAGCTCTCAGATCTTTCTGAGGAAAGTCAAAACTACATTCAATGTGAAGCCTTGTTGTCCATGCTAAAAAGTTGTTCCGGGGATGACCTTAGATCTTTTGTAGCTGTAGCCTTTACTCTCCTGTCTATGTGTCCATCTTTGAACTCTATTGGGGTCACCTTGAATGCTTAGAATATCTCCATTAATATTGTTCTACCTCCTTGCCAGTGGTCATTGCAGCTATCCCTATGAGTCATAGTTTCTTCTTTCCTTCAACCTCCTTCTGTTCTAGACTTCTCTGTATGTTTGACCATTCTTCTGGAAACACCATCAGGCCTTCTTGTACATTTAAACCTTTCACCCAAGTCAATCCATTACCTTTGGATCTTAGAAGGAATCTATTTCACTCACATTTTGTTGTTCTTCATCACAAGGGCAATCAATCAATGAAAGGGACCGATGAGTCACTCTTTTGGCTCCTTTTGATTGGTTGGTCATACGCCAAGCGAGCTCCTCAGGAAGTCAAAGGTGGTCTGATCAACATCGCATGTTAGTGAGACACCATCAGTGTCTCCCCAATGCAACTTCGCCATTATGTAGCTATCGGCATGACACAAAATAGTCGGCAAGACGTTTCAGTGAGCTAGACTCAGTAGGTGGGCTCGTCTCGAATGTTGGGCTCATCTCGAATGTTGGGGAGACTGTAATGTTTTAGGGAGACCTTACCTTGATTTTCTCTTCTCTTACCGAGCCTTCCCTTGTTATTGGCAAGACTCCCTTCCTTTGCCAAAACCTTATGGTGAAAACATGGCCCTCAGCGGGAAGTCCTAGCAATATCTACCTTATATCAAGGAGACATTATCGGATCGGCAAGACATATTACCGAACCCATTCCTTTATTTAGAGCCTCCTCAAGCTCTTTCTATATTGGCATGACCTTTGAAATTTGCTAAGACCTCACACCGAGGTCTTGTCCTATGGTGACTTTGTTTCATTTCGGCCAGACCCTGTTGAATCAGCAAGAGATTATGCCAATAAGACATCACGGCAAACGCACTTCATTCACTTAGAGTCTTACCGATTTCTTGTTGTTCTCTCTGAAATATTTTGTTTTGGTGAAACTTTCCCCCTTCTCTGAGACCTTATGGCGAAGGGAGAACCCTTCGGTGAAACTTTCAACTTTTTCTGACCCATGTTGTCACCAAGACCTCACTGTACTCACATCGACATCTTTTCTTTGTTCCACATGTATTGCTATAACCTTCCTTTGTCGGGGAGATGTTGTATAGAAACCTCATGTCTTGGCGAAAGCCTCCACATGTTCACCATTTGGTCACTGAGACTTACTAACTCTCTCACCAAAGACCACTAATAAAAATCCCTTTGTGGCATGTTGGTGTGACTTTATGAATTCACCGAGACTGAATTCCAAAGAAGATGACTCTCATAGATGCCACTTTTGTCACTGTGACCTCACCTCTTTGGCCAGACATTATACCGAAGGTTTTATCCTTCACCGAAGGCAACTCCCCTTCGGGAAGACCCATGTCAATCAGCCATACCTCCTGCCAAAGGCAAAATTATCACTGACCTTAGATGTTTGGTGGGACCCTTCCATGTCAGCAAGACTCATGGTGACTCACTGCCGTGTCACTGATACTTTTGCACTTCAGCTATACATCACGCCGAAGGTGAACCACTCTCCCCAATGCGACTTCATATCAGCAATCAGCAAGACCACTAGCATTCAGCAAGACCTTTCGTCGAAGGAATAACTCTCATCAAAAGGGGGTGTTTTTGCTTCATGCTAGTCAATGAGACCCAAAGATTTCATCAAGCCTTCTTGGCAAAGAAGATGACTCCTGCCGAAGTGTTTTCTCGTTGTGCGGTAGTCGGTGAGACATGGAGCCTTCGCCGAGACCTTTCTTCGGTGATGATTTCTCTCACTGATAGGAATTCCCCAATCGCTAAAACAATGAAAATCTTTTTGTCGATAAGAATCTACATATGATTTCTGATCATTGTGACCTCTTCGGGGTCTTGCCGATAGGAAACACAAACACATATTGACATAATGCACTGGTAGTCAGCAATACATCTGCAAGGTCTTGCTGACTTTCTTCTTAGAGGAGAATTGTGGCCAACTGGACTGAGGAATGAATTCCTAGCAAGAAGAAAACCAACTTAGGTTGAGATAGGACCAAGATTAAATCAGATAGATCAAAAGTCAAAATTAAAAGGAAAACAAAAGAATTCCAAAGAGGAAAGCAAGTAACCAAAAAGAGAAGGGGGGCCCATTTTGGTCTAGATCAAAGTGGGGTGGTTATGCAAGGCATAACAGGTCTAGTGTTGTGAGATGTTTTACACATCCACATTAGGTCTTGGACCCTTACAAACTAAATAAAATGTATTTATTGATGTCTTGTAAGGTTTTGTAAAAGAACTTTCACACTTTTCTAGACTAATGGACCTATTTTCCCCTAATTCAATATTGTAAAATTTAGTTAATGGCATTCTCACATTAATCTAGAAAGCTTGTAAACTAAACCTAATTTTAATCTAGTCTTGTAACTTCTTTACACATTCACATTAGATGTTGTGCCCTCCTAGGCCAAGTGGACCTCATTTTAATGTTGTAAAGTGTATTTAATCATACTTTCACATTGAACTTTGTGTCCCTATCCCTAATTACCATTTTCATCATCATTAATAGGCCTCTATGGCCCCATATTGTGCATCCCTAGGCCTAATTTGATCAAAGACTTGACTAGAACACATAAAAACTAAAATTATCCACTCCCCAACAATCTAGTTGGTAAAGAGCCCCTGTGTGACTAAGTCACCCATTTGGGTGAATTAGTCCCATCTAGGTGGGACTAAGTTTCCTAGCTTGGCAACTTAGTACCATTTGGGCTATTTTTGAGGTTTGAGTAGGAAGAATTATATTTTAATTTTATTTTTCCTTCATGTCGGCCTTGGGGATCAAATTAATAGGAATTTTAGGAAGATTTCCTATATAAACAATCCTTTAAACCCTAATCCATAACTCATTCATTATTCATTCATTATTCATCATGCATTCAAGTCAAGCAAGCTAGGGTTAGATCATTTAGAGAGCATTCAAGATCATTTTCAAACATTCAAGGGAAAATTCTTCATCCGTTGTCACAAAAAATTAAGATCTATCATCATGGCGAGTCTCTAATCCCTTCATTTCATGTTCACAATTCCTCTTGTTTCTTCATTTAGTTTAATTACCTAAAAGGGTTTTGACCAAGGAAAACCCTTATTCACTAACATTCAACATTTCTATTTCTTTATTTCTGTGTTTGCAAATATAGGCACTTTGAAGGTTTGGAAATCATTGAAGGATAAGTTGTAAAATTTTTGAAGACATCTTCTTGTTGGCTATGTAAAAATATCCGCAAAAATTCACTTACAGTGCTGAAAATTAGAGTTTCAGAACCAGACACTTGGAGGAGCAAAAAGTGCGGACTGAGAGCTTCCATTTCCACTTTTAGATTTTTAGAAAATTCAAAGTGGACTAAGTCACCATCAATGGTGACTTAGTTCCACTGCACATTTTTTCATATTTTTCTATAGATTTGGACACCCATTTGGCTGAAACGGGCTCCAGTGCAGTTTTCCAAATCTGGGACTAGGTCACCCAAAATGGCGAAAGTGTCCCAGTAGGTCAAAATTTAAGATCAATAGCATTTCTAGTCTCCATTCCAGTTTACAACACATTTCCAGGTGTACACATTCAATTTTACATTTTTTTGTTTTGTTTTGTTTGCATTTCTAGGTCATTTAATTTATGTATGCATATCACAATGTGTTTTCAAACAAAGTGCATTTTCTTAGTTTTGCATTAATAGTTCATCTTTTTATTAATTTTGTGTACTAAGAGCATTCAATTAAGGCATATTTCATTCATATTAGCATTATTCTTGAGTGATCCCCCAAGTTTTTGTGGGATACCTTTCTCCTTTTAGGTGAAAAACCCTAGAAGTGCAAGAGAGCACCCCCTACAAAAATTTACAGTTCATGTTTAACGGGTTTACTCTCAAAAATACACTTAAGTAAGGCCTATAACCAAATAATGGATCCAATTAATCATAATAAAGGGTCAAATTATTGATGACAAGCCTAGAAAAGCATGAGAGTTTGTTACAACCCTTTGAAATAAGACTTGGTATGTGAGAAAAAGAGGTTAAATTTAAGTGAAATATATTAATAAGATCCTAGAAAAGTGTGAAAGTGTGTTAAAACACATCACAACATGTTTACAAGGAATCATAAGATTTGTATTGATTCAAAAGCCTCCAATACCTAATGTGAATGTGTTGACCACATTACAACATTAAATCAAGGCAAAACTAGGCCAACATCAATAAGAAAGACCCAAATGAGCATGAAAATGTCCAAAGATACATTTTTCTATGCTACATTTAGCCCCCACTTTAGTGAGAGGATGAACTTTCTTCAAACTCACACTAAAGTAGCCAAACATGTACATCAAGAGAGATCCAAATGCACCCATGATGGCAAGATGAGACAACAACAATCAAGAGGGGTGATCAAGCCCCCAAGATAAAGATCCCATAGAAAACCAAACATAAGCATAGAGGAACACACATGAAAAATTATGTAAAAGAATGAAAGGGAGAAAAGAAAAGAGAGAATTGGATCAAGCTTTGATCATTTGTCCATCCCATTGTGGATCAGATCTAGGTTGTTTGTTCAAAAAATGCATACTCACTTTGAGGCGATGAAACTTGTGGCTATCCACTGGGTGAGAAGGCCTAAAAGGTGAGAAACATACACTCATGGCTGGTATGCACTCACACACATGTAGGTGGCTATGGGGAAAGTCAAGCCTTGGAATGGGCTTCTTGCTCAACCATACCAAAGTTATACCTCCTAATAACTTTAATAAGGCACAACAAAAGAAAATGATTTTTTGAGCTTCATGAAACAAGGAAACCTCATATGCTTGGAACTCATTAACAAACATGATGGCTCCACAGGCATGCAAGATGTGTTATGCAAGGTGGCCATATAACAAATGAAAAATGAAACATGTAAAGTATGTTCAAAGGAGTTTTTCTTAGTTCATGTGAGGTCTTTAACTTAGGGAACATTGTGCCTAATGTCTCTAAGAGAGGACCAATCAAAGAATAGAAAATTTGTAACTTAGGGGATGCAATGCATTGCATCAAGCCACTAAGAGGAATGTAATATGCTAAGATAGATCACGCTCATGAAGGACATCACACCCAATGTCATACACAAAGTGACAAAACACATCTTATGAAGTAAGAAGGTTGCACTAAGAACCAAGAAAAATAAAAAATGCAAAAGAATAATGCCAATGTATGCCCCCACTTTAAAGGAATTGCTACACACCATACTATGATCAATTAATTTAACATAGAAAATGAAAATGCAATCAAGAACAAAGACATGAGAGCCAACTTGGAAAGCCCTATGCCAAGATATATGTTTCTGAGTAAGGCTACATCATGTGAAGGAAAGGAAAAGGAAAAGAAAGTAGTTTCCCCCAAAATGAAAACACCAAACACATAAGGGATCTATGGATTTGGGGTTAGTATGTTCTTTTATGCAATATTTTGTAGAGAGATTGGAATTGTCATCATCCCCCAAATACATAGAACTAGAAGAATGACACAAAGAGAGTGAAGAAAAATAAAGAACCTTTTGGGTCAACATGGAAGAGACATAGGTTGTCTTGACGCTTTGCGCCATTCCCAAAAGGAAAACACAATCCAAATGAAAAACAAAAGGTGAAAGACAAAGGAAAAGTGTTTGGGCTAACATGAAGGAGACATGAATTTCTCAATGCCTTGCATCATCCCCAAACTGAAAACACAAGCCAAAAAGAAAAAGACAAGTGAAAAAGAAAAAAGAAAAGGGGACTTTTGGGTTAATGTGAAAGAGACATGAATGTCTCAATGCCTTGCATCATCCCCAAAAGGAAAACACAAGCCAAAAAGAAAAGGGGCCTTTTGGGTCAACATGAAAGAGACATGAATTTCTCAATGCCTTGCATCATCCCCAAAAGGAAACCACAAGAAAAGACAAAAGAAAAGGAAAAGAAAAAGAAAAAGGCCTTTTGGGTCAACATGAAAGAGTAATGAATGTCTCAATTCCTTGCATCATCCCCAAAAGGAAAACACAAGAAAAGAAAAAAGAAAAGGTAAAAGAAATGTATGAAATAGAGAAGAATGAAGGTACAAATAGAGGAAGTTCACAAAGAGAGAGAACATCAAACATAACATTGTGGGGGATCACATTACGCACATGCAAAAGAAAAATAAAAAGAAAATACAAAAGACTAGTAGGGCACATGTGATTAAACCATTGAGCCATCTGCCTCCCAATCATGTTCATTATATGCCAAGAGTGGGAAACTAACCAAAGGGACAAGAGCAATTTTTGAACTAGGGGAAGCACCAGGTTCAATAGTTGTTGTAGGAGATTTCTCATTTAAGTTCATGGAAGAGGAAAACAATGTGTTCAAATCATTATGCACTTATTCGTCAATTGTAGCGATCTTGTCATTGTCATCCAGATTAATCACAACAAGAGGATGAATGGTAATGTCCAACAAAGAGTGTAACTCTTGTTGTGATTATTGTATTGGATCATTTTGTTGTGGTTAGGGAGGAGGGTCATCATGCATTACTTCTATCAAGTGTGGATTTTGATTTTATTTGTTTAATTCATCATGTAACTTGCAAGCAAGGGCACGATTTCTATGCCTATGCTCTCTAGTGCCTCTATTTCTTTTGGTTTTGTTATCAATTTACATTTATAAAGGATCAGGTTGATCAACCATAGGTTGATTTTCTTCACTTACGGGAGAAACAAATGGAACCATGGAATATTGGTCATCCACTTTCTCTTTTGCTTTATAAACTTGTTTTATTTGAGGAGGCATGATCGAGTTACTTTCATTGCCTCTTGGTCTCTTAGATGATGTTGGGGAGGTTTCTGGTGTTGGTTGATCTGAATTGTTTGGTTCTTGATCAAGTTGAAGCATGGTTTCGTCTAGGATAGGAGTGCTAGAAGTGGACAGGGACATCCTGCGGAGAGATAATTTTGTCATTTTATTTGCTTTGAATTTTTGGTAAGCTATTAAAAATAACTCTTGTCGAGGTGTTATAGGTTCCATGGGCTTGGGCCAAAAGTCTTCTAAGGAAAAGTTTCCTTTGGAAGACAAGGGATTAAAGCTGCTATGGAGGAAAGTGAATATTTCATTGTAAAATGGAAACTTTAAGCATTTGTGGATAACTGAAGGGACAACTTCCATTGAGTGAAGCCATGGATGGACTAGCATTAAATGAAACTAATCAGACTGTGGGATGATGGAGAATGTGACATCCAATGTTTTTGGTCCTATTTGTAATGGAAGGATGATTGATCCTCTTGTACAGCAAGCAAAACCATTGTGTCTCTTGATCCATGCTTTCAGTTTATCATAGTCATCTTGATAAAGGTCATGTAATACAAAAAATTCATCAGTGATCACATTCTCTCCATAGGCAGGGTCTATTGGTATCCCATTAGTGGGCTTGTCATATATACAATCAGCTATGTAAAGAGGAGCATTGGGTACATTTTTAATTATTTCTTTAGAGGAGAAAGCAATATCAAGAGATTTCTTAGGTTGGCCCTTATGAGGAGTAACATCTATCACACCTACCATTTCATTCATAGGATTATCATGGGTAATAAGTGGGATAGGATCATGATCATCATCTGTATCAACATTCATCACGTCATTATTTATAGTTTCACTATCTTTGACAAATAAAATATTATGTTTAGATATTCAATAAGTGAAAATTTGCAAGTTTTGATTTGGAGGGGAAACAGACTTATTACCTTGATCATTAACACCTGCAATGGATAGATGGCTGGAATCAATGAGGTCTTCCATAAGATGTTTAAGAGTCAAGACACTTACAATGTTTCATGTCATGTCCATTTTGTCGATGATAATGGAAATAAGCATTGGATTTAAAGTTCAGAGGTAAAGGCTTAGAAGGATTGGGTGCTTTGATGGTAGGAAAGGTGTGTTGGATGTTGTGGTTGTGTTGTTGATATGTGGTTTTCATTGATGTCAACACTATTAGCATTGTTGTATTGAAGGTTGTATATGTCAAGGATATTGAGAAAATTGTTAAAGAAAGAGTTTCAGGTTGACAGTGGAACAGTGAAGGTCATGAAGGTGTCTTGATCAGTATGTTGATGATCAGTCATTTTGGACTAAAGGGTTTAATGTTGAGAGCATCTAGTTTATCCACTGGAAGTTTCAAAGGTCCGCGTGAAGATTTGATTGTGTTATGAACAGTTGCGTTCTGACAGGCTTTTTGTGATTTTAGTTTGTGTTCCTGAGTGAAGTTGATGTGATTTTAGTAATTTTAGTTTCTATAGATGCTTCTCTATTGATTCTTAATTTTTTTGGATGCTTTTAGATCATTCTCTATCCTTTTTACATGTCTATGTTGATCGGTGTGTTCGTGGTCGGTGATTTTCCTCTTGTGTGTTCAAGTTTTTATGTTCTTGGATGACATGGTGTTTGCAACATGCTTTGGATCCTTGGAGACTACAATTTTAGTGTTTTGTGAATTCAAGGATGTTGTTTTGGGCCACAATATAATATTGGCCAATGGTGTTTGATTCGCATTGAAAATTTATTTGTAAATTTGGGATGACATTGTAAATATGTATTATATTTTGGTTGATGAAGTTGATGTAAATCCATGTTGTGGATATATAAGAGTGGTTGTTTGTGCGAATTTAGAGTGTGTGAAATGAGGAAGAGCCAGAGGAAGTACAAGTGTGTGAATAGTGATCAAATCATTCAATTTTAGAGTAGAGTGTGAAGAAGTTTGAGCAAAGCATGAAGGGGTGTTTTATGTGCTTAGCCAGAACTCTAATCAAACTTTTGTAGAAGCTATTTTCCAAGTTCATACCCTGCGGATCTAATCTGAATTGTTTTAAGATAGTGTGTCTTCTTTAGGAAATGAGCCCTCTTGTAATTGAGTCATGAGCTCTAAGCAGTGTGCCTGAATGCATGTGCATTCCCATTATTTTTCATTGTACTTTTAACAGGGTATAATATCGTGGACTAACATCCAACATGGTTTTTTCCCTAATAGGGTTTCCACGTAAAAATTTTGATATTCTTTGTGTTTCTGATGTGCTAAATGTCTATGGTTCATTGTTTATTCATCAGATTTGAGATTAAGTTAAGTTTGAAAATTTTACTATTCTATGACAATTGATTCACCTACCCCTCTTAGTTGCCTATCCTTATTTTTCCAACATTTGGTATCAAAGAAAGTTCCTCTGAAGAAGTTTGAAAGCTTGAGGTGATCTGAGATGGCATCATACAAGAAGGACAGTCCTAGATTTGATGGAACAAACTACCCTCTGTGGAAAGCCAGAATGGAGTGTCATTTGAGGTGTATTGGTGAAACCTTCTAGAAGATTACAAAGAATAGATGTGTTATTCCTTAGAATGGTCCTTCCACTCTTGATGAGATTAAAGAAGTTTAGATTAACATCATGGCTATTGAAGCTTTGTTGAGTGCCCTAACAGATTCGAAAATGACATATGTGATAGGTTTGAAGACAGCTCATGAGATTTGGATGAAGATGGAAACTTTGTATGAAGGAGATGTACATGTGAAGGTTGCTAAGCTATAGATTTTGAAAGGAAAGTATGAAAATTTGAAGATGGGTGAAGATGAAAATATTGAACTTCTTTTATGCAAAGAGTAAATGAACTTGTGATGGGTATTAGATGTGTTAGTGATACCTTGGAAGAACAAGAAATTGTAGCTAAAGTGCTCAGATCATTGCCTACCTCTTACAAATCAAAAAAGCTCATGCTATTGAAGAGTTCAGATTAGTAACAAATGTGACAAGAGATATGTTGATTAGTAAACTTGTTGCTTTTGAGTTGAGTGAATTTGGTGATTTTTCCCCCAAGACTGAATCTCCATTTAAAGCTTCTGTATCCAGAAGAAAAAAGAAAAGATATGATCTAGGAGAGAGTTCCAGAAAGGTATTCAAGTATGAGTAAGAAATGAAATAGCTTGAAGATGAAGAAAGAGAGGTAGAAGAGTTGGAAGCATTGATTGTGAAGAAAGAAGGTAGAGGACAAGGTAAGTATAAAGGAAAGATTCCTATTAAATGTTTCTCTTGTAGTAAAATAGGTCATTTTTCCTCAAGGTGTCCTAAAAGAGTTCCAAGGTCTAATCCTAACAAACCTAGATTTCAAAAGAAATGCTATTATGCTGAAGAAGGTGTGACTGATGAAGAATATAATAAAGAAAATGAAAATGAAAATGAATGAGTTTTCATTGCTATCAATGAAAATGGTTTGGTGGCTACTAAATCTGCTAAAGTTGAGAAAGATCTTGTAGCATAAATTGAAGAAAAGGATGAGTGGGTTATTGACACTAAATGCTCACATCATATGACTGGTGACAAAAGCACATTTGTAAGTCTAGAAGAATATGATAGTGGGGTTGTAAGATTCAGAGATAATAATGTTGTGTGAGTCATGACAGAGGATCTATTTGTCTTGGTGGTAAACATAACACTAATGATGTCCTTTATGTTGAAGTTTTAAAGCATAATCTATTGAGTGTTGGACAAATGGTGGACAAGGGTTATGATCTTTAGTTCAACAATGGAAGATGCAGGATACTTGGAAGTTCTGGAAATATGATTGCTTTAGGTACAAAAACAAGAGGTAACATTTTTCACCTGAGTGTTGCTAATGTAAGTTGTTTAATTGCTCAAATAGATGAAATTTGGTTATGGCATAGGAGGCTGTGTCATGTGAATTTTGGTAACGTTATCAAGGTAAGCTCCACTGAAGCAATAAGAGATCTACCTAAGCTAGTGAAACCTGCTAATACAATATGCAAGGAATGTCAGATGGGAAAATAGACTACAATCTCTTTTTAGAGCAAAATGCATCATTCTAATGGAGTACTAGAGTTGGTGCATACTAACTTGTGCAGTCCCTCCAAAATTAGAAGTCTACAAGGAGAAAGGTACTTTATGCTGCTTATTGATGATTACTCTAGGATGATATGGGTTGCTTTCTTAAGAGAAAAATGTGAAGCATTAGAGAACATCAAAAGTTTCAAACCTATGGTAGAGAATGAGAAAGGTCTGAAGATTAAAT
The DNA here is from genome assembly GCA_007258455.2 of Sequoia sempervirens. Lineage (NCBI taxonomy): Eukaryota > Viridiplantae > Streptophyta > Pinopsida > Cupressales > Cupressaceae > Sequoia > Sequoia sempervirens. Next base: position 181,298,629 of record VDFB02168118.1, read on the forward strand.
TCCTAAGGTCAAATAAAGGTGGTGAGTTCACTTCCCGGGAGTTCAATTCTTTTTGTGAAGAGCATGGAATCAAAAGACAATTATCTACTCCCCGAACCTCTCAACAGAATGGAATTGTAGAAAGAAAGAATAGAAGAATTTTGGATGTTGTTAGAACAATGATGATAGAAGAAAATTTTCCACGTGCTTCTATTGGAGAGAAGTTGTAAACACTATTGTGTACACTTTAAACTGGGTAAATGTCAATGGTATTTCTGATAAGACTCCTTTTGAAATGTGGTTTGGTTATAAGCCTATTGTTAAATATTTCAAGATCTTTGGAAGCAAGTGTTATATCAAAAGAGATGAGGACATAGGCAAGTTTTATGCAAGGAGTGATGAAGGAATCTTTCTAGGTTACTCTACTAAAAGCAAGGCCTACCACTGTTGTAATAGAAGATTGAGAAAAATGGTCGAAAGTGAAAATGTTAGAGTTGATGAGGACTCTGCTAGATCATCAAGATACTATGGATATGATTTAGATAAACTGCAAGATAGTATAGACAAAGGGAAGAATGCTCATATACAAAATCAAGTTCAAATTATTATGGTAAATCAAGAAAGTCAGGAAGGAGAGACAAGTGGAAATACAAAAGAAAGAACAGAAGAACCATAAGTGCGAGAGAATCCTAAAATTATGAGGTATGTGAAGCTAAATCATTCTGAAAGTTAAATTATAAGAGACAAGAATAAAGGTGTGTAGACTAGAAGAAGGATTGTATAAGAGTGTTGTCTTATTTCCAAGACTCAACCTAACAATGTCAATGAAGCTTGTAATGATGAACACTAGATGGAAGCTATGAAGGAAGAACTAATGTAGAATGAAAAAAACAATACATGGATTCTTGTTCCTAGACCTAAAGATAAAAATGTGATTGGTACTAAATGAGTCTTTTAGAATAAGCTAGATGAACAAGGTGAAGTGATTCAGAATAAAGCAAGACTGGTATGTAAAGGGTATTCACAAATAGAAGGTATTGATTTTGAAGAAACCTTTGCCCTTGTTGCTAGAATTGAAGCTGTAATATTATGTCTTTCTTATACTACATATAAGAACTACAAAGTTTATCAAATAGATGTGAAGTCAGCCTTTCTGAATGGTGAGCTAGAAGAAGAGGTATATGTTGAACAACAAGATGGATTTCCACTGACTAATAAGGAAGACATGGTTTGTCGATTGAATAAAGCTCTATATGGACTCAAGCAAGCCCCCAAATCCTAGTATGCTAGACTAGATAAATACTTACTAAAGCTTGGATTCAATAAAGGTACTGTTGACAACAACTTGTATTTTAAGTTGGATCATGATAAAGAGTTGATTATTGAAGTCTTTGTTGATGACATTATTTTTGGAGGAGATGATGATCTATGTATGAAGTTTGCTAATGAAATGGAGAGTGAATTTGAAATGAGTATGATTGAAGAGATGAAATTCTTTCTAGGATTGCAAGTCACTTAAATAGACAATGGGATTTCCATATCTTAGTCCAAATAGGTGAGAGAGTTACTAAAGAAGTTTGGCATGGAAGACTCAAAGCCTATTGGTCACCCATGGTAACTAGATGCAACTTAACATAGAATGATGATTCTCCTAAGGAAAATCAAACAAGATATAGGTAAATGATTGGCGGATTTCTCTACTTAACTCAAACCAGACTAGACATCATGAATGTTATGTGTATGGTTGCTAGATATCAAGTTGATCCAAAAGAATCTCATGTGACTGTTGTAAAGAGAATTTTTAGGTATCTGAAAGGAACAATTGATTTTGGGCTTTGGTATCCTAAAGATGATGATCTTACTTTGAGTGCATATACTGATGCAGATTGGGAAAGAGATGTAGATGATAAGAAAAGCACTAGTGGTGGTGCCTTCTTCCTAGGGAAGAAGTTGGTGTCTTGGTTGAGTAAAAAGAAAAATTCCATTTCCCTATCTACTGCTAAGGCAAAGTATATTGTTGTTGCAAATAATTGTACTCAAGTGATGTGGATGAAATAGATGCTAAAAGACATCAGAGTAGTATATGATGAGCCTATTTCAATATATTGTGACAACTCAAGTGCAATAAACATATTGAAGAATCTAATGCTACACTCTAAGAGCAAGCATATATCAATCAAGTTTCACTTCTTAAGGGAGAATGTGAGTGAGAAAGAAGTTATATTGGAGTATGTGCCTACCAAAGAATAGATTGTAGACATTTTCACCAAGACATTTCCAAAGGATAATTTTGAGTATCTCTGAGGGCTGCTAGGGGTAATTACCCCTCCTAATAAGAACTAGAGATGCATTTACTTGCATCAATCTATGTGCTTCAAAGCTATATTTTGATCCGGATTGATGTTTCCATGGCTTCTACTTAGGGGGAGTAGTTAGATGTGTAGATATGTGGTTTAGAGCTTGTGTGTTGAAAGATAATGCTTATATTTTCCATTGATGTCAAAGGGGGAGAAGAGCAATGTGAACAACTTTGAACTATTTGGGGAGAAGACCCTTGTGGAAAAAGATCATGTGGAGAAATGAATTAGAATATGAGGGGGAGTAAGTGTTGATTGAAAGTTGTGTTGATGGTGTTTTCACATCATGTGTTTCCATCAATTCCAAAGGGGGAGATTGTTGGATGTTGTGATTGTGTTGTTGATATGTGGTTGTCATTGATTTCAACACTATTAGCATTGTTGTATTGAAGGTTGTATATGTTGAGGATATCAAGAAAATTGTTAAAGAAAGAGTTGCACGTTGACAATGGAATAGTGAAGATCATGAAGGTGTCTTTCTCAATACATCAAGATCATCAATCATTGTTGACTAAAGGTTTTATTGCTGAGATTATCTAGTTTATCCACTAGAAGTTTCAGAGGTCCACATGAAGATTTGATTGTGTTATGAATAGTTGTGTTCTAACAATTTTTGTGTGATTCCAGTTTGTGTTCCTGAGTGAATTTGATGTGACTCAAGAAATTTCAGTTGCTATGGATGCTTCTCTATTGATTCTTAATGTTCATGGATGCTTCTAGATCATTCTCTATCCTTGTTGCATGTCTATGTTGATCGGTGTGTTTATGGTCGGTGATTTTCCTCTTGTGTGTTCGGAATTTTATGTTCTTAGCCAACATGGTGGTTACAATGTGTTGTGGATCATTGGAGATTAAAATTTGAGTGTTTGGCACATTCGAGGATATTTTTTTGGACCACAATATAATATTGGCTGATGATGTTTGATTCACATTGAAAATTTATTTGTAAATTTGGGCCGACATTGTAAATATGTTTTATATTTTGGTCGACGAAGTTGTTGATGTAAATCCATGTTACAGATATATAAGAGTGGTTTTTTGTGTGAATTTAGAGTGTGTGAAGTGAAGAAGAGACAAATAAAGTGCAAGTGTGTGAATAGTGATCAAATCATTCAATTTTAGAGTAGAGTGTGAAGAAGTTTGAGCAAAGTGTGAAGGAGTGTTTTTGTGCTTAACCGGAATTGTAATCAAGCTTTTGTAGAAGCTATTTTCTCAGTTCATACCCTACAGATCTAATTTTAATTGTTGTAAGATAGTGTGTCTTCTTTGGGAAGTGAGCCCTCTTGTAATTGAGTAATGAGCTCTAAGCAATGTGCCTGAATGTGTGTGCATTCCCATTATTCTTCATTATACTTTTAATAGGGTATAATATTGTGGACTAACATCCACCATTGTTTTTCCCCTAATAGGGTTTCCATGTAAAAAATTTGGTGTTCTTTGTGTTTATAATGTGTTGATTGTTTATGGTTCATTGTTCATTCATCAGATCTAAGATTAAGTTAAGTTCAGTTTGAAAATTTTAATATTCTATGACAACTGATTCACCACCCCACCCTCTCAGTTATTTTTCCTTATTTTTCCAACAAGGTGATCATTTGTTGTTGTAAAAGTTGTGACATTATGTTATGAAGGGTGTCAAGTAAAGGTGTGAATTGTCTTTCTGAATCTCCATAAGTAAAGGGCACTACAGTTTTAATAGTAGCTACTTGGTTGTTGACAGTTTGAGTTGGTTGTTGAGGGGGGTTGAACTATAAGAACCCTTTTTTTATTTCTAAATGGTTGGGAATTGTTTTGGATGGCAGGTTCAGATTTCTTAGTTCAACTAGAAGTGGAACTTATATATCAACTACTAACTGAATTGTGGTAATCACAAAGGGCAGTACATAAGTGCATGGAGGGGAATTTCATCATAGTGATTTTGTCTCGAATTTTAGTTTGTAAGTTTTCTATAAACATCTTTTGAAGGTGTGGGTTAGGAATCTTGACATCCATTTGGGAATAAAGTGATCAATAGCATGAGATAAATTTAGTTATCTTTTCTTCTTCATTTTGCTTGCATCTCATCATATCAGCCAAGGTATTTTTGTGAGTCATATGCACTTGGAAATTATTTATAAATGCATCAACATGTTCATTTAATGAAAAAATTGAATTGTTTGGTAAATATGAAAACCATTCCAAGGTAGTATCTTTTAAAGTCCTAGGAAACAATTTTACTAATAGTTTATCAACAAGGACAAAATCACTACATAAGGTAGTGTAGAAATTAACATGGTTAGAAGGATCTCCCTTTCCTTCATATTTCTCAAATATAGGCATCTCTACCCCTTTGGCATTGGTGTTTACAATATTTCCAAAGACAATGGGTTGCTTCAAACATAGTATGTGGGTGGGCCATTCTAATTTTGGTTTATGGTGGAGATTTGTTTTTGCATGGATGAAATAATTTGGAAAAGTTGTGTTATGAGAGGATTTGTAGAAGTCCAGTATGAGGTGGAAGGGAAAGTGGTGATGGGATATTAGTACTAGGAAAGCAAGTGAATGGAATTATTATAGGTGGTAGTGTGGAAGAAGAAAGAACATGCAATGCCACATAGGAGCTAGGGAAGCTAGCAGAAATACTGATGGAAGGAATCACATTACTAACTTGTTGCATTGTTGTTGTGACTTGAGGAGTGATATAGGTAGGTATTGATGCTACTATTGAGGGAGGAGGAATTTGGGTTCCTCCTTGGCTTACTACATTGTTTTATAATTGAGGAGTAGTAGAGGTTGAAGGAAGATGTTTGCCCAAGATTTGAACTATTTGTTCACAAGGTCAAGGCCTTCATCACTTTCAAGCATATGGTGAATGTTTTCGATTGTAGGAATTACAATAGTTGAAATGTTTTCAAGGCTTACTTGATGTTACAAATGTACTAATTCCTCATGAATTTGAATTATTATGTTTTGTGGTATATCATTAGGTCTATGTTCAACATGCATACTACCTAAAGGCAAAGAATTGCTAAGGCTATTATCCTTTCCTAGTACACTATTATCAATACTAGGAGTGGAAGATCTAGATAACCCAATATCCACAATGATTGTGTTATCACAAGATGACATGAGTCTTGAACTTCTTCTCACTAAGGTATTAGCAATAGGACACTAACACTTATACAAAGGCTATTAAATGTGGGGTGAATGCAAATGCAATGTAAACTAATAAGAATGAAATTCTTGAAATTGAAATTCTAGAAAGTAAACTTGAAATGCAGAAATAGAAAATAGAAACTAAGAAATTGAAGATTAAATTTCGAAAAATGTAGTAAAAATAATGCAATTGGGCTAACTCGCCCAGGGTGGTGAATGAGTCCAGGGAGTGATTTTTTTGAAAATTTTCAAATCTTTTTTGAAGTGGTTTTTTTGTTCTTTAGATTTTCAAATGCAAATATAATATGAATATGGAGAATTTTACTGATTTTGAATGAAATGATATGCAAAAATACAAGCTAGATGAACTTTTCACTAATTCAAATTTGGAAACCTTAAGATGCAAATTAAACAATACAAAGTGTAATGCAATGCTAATGTAAGTTATTCCTAGGATGTAAATTCACTTTGAATCAGAAATAGGATGTTCTAAATGTAGGTTCACCAAAATGAACCAAAGATTTTTGGAATGGGGGACTCTCTTACATTTCTAGGGTTTTGCACCTAAAAGGAGAGAGGTATCCAAAAACCTTGGTGGCTCACTCAAGAATATGCCCTTGAGATTCCAATACAAATATGATTGAAATATGTCTAAGGGGAATGTCCTAGATGAAAAAAATTGATAAAAGAGATTAATTATTGATGCAAAACTAATGAAATGCAAGATGTTTGAAAACACGTTGTGGTATGCGAAATGACCTAAAAATGCAAACAAATTGTAATAGAAATTAATGAGATTAAAGGTGTGCACCTGGAAATTGGAAAGTGATGGAGAGGAGCTCTGGAATCCTATAGAAATCACTATTGAAGCCCATAGGGACTCATATGCCAAGTTGGGCGACTTGTCCTATTTCAAGGAAATTTTGTTGGAACAAGGCTTAGACAAAAGGGTGCTCAGATCTACAAAAAGAACTTTTCAAGCCTAGCAATGGGACTAATATGCCAATGATGGTGACTTAGACCACTTCCATATTTCTAGAAATTCAAAAGTGCAATCTATACCTCCTAATAAGTACCTCAACTCCTGACAGGTTTCTAGATTTGAAACTACAAAATTTGACCTGTAGGTGTTCTCCAAGCTTCTTTTAGGACTTTGACCACTTTGAATTACTTTGATTATTTGTTGACAACTTTTAACACCTTTCTCTTTGACAAATATGCACACCAAACCTACAAAACACATGCAAAGAGGGGAAAAAGTGTTAAGGGTTAGTGAACAGGGGTTTGCCTTGGTCAAACCCTCGTTTGGTAATTAAACCCTTGAAAATGAAATGAAATTAAAGAGAACAATGAATGAACAACATGCAATACTAAAACTCACCAAACCCTTGAAGTAGAAATATGAAGATATGCAAGTAGAAGCTCCAATGGATGTGGACTTGAAGATGCTTGAAATGCTAAAATGAATGCTTAATTATTGATGAAATGCTTGAGTGAATTAATGAATGAATTGGGGGTGAAATGAGAGAGAAACCCCTATATTTATATTGGATTATGCAAAATTTCTTGAAAATAGCACATCACAAGCTAACCTTAGGTCTTAGAAAATAATATCCTGCCAGAATTTTGAAATAATTTTGATTTTTGAGCCAAATGGGACTCACTCACCCCTAACGATGAATGGGTCCCACTTAGGCATTTTAAGTGGCTTTCAAAAATTAAGATGTATTAAATGATGTTTAACAGGATTATTCTCAAAAATACACTTAAGTAAGGCCTATAAGTGTATAATGGAGCCAATTAATCATAAGAAAGGGTCAAATTATTGATGATAAGCCTAGAAAAGCATGAAATTTTGTTACAACAATTTACAACACTTTGAAATAAGGCTTGGTATGCGATAAAAAGAGGTTATTTAAGTCAAATATATTAATAAGATCCTAGAAAAGTGTGAAAGTGTGTTACAACACTTCACAACACTTTTACAAGACATCATAAAATTATTATTGATTCACAAGGGTCCAAGACCTAATATGAATGTGTTGACAACATTACAACATTAAATCAAGGACAAACTAGGCCAACATCCATAAGAAAGACCCAAATGAGCATGAAAATGTCCAAAGATACATTTTTCTACACTACAACTAGCAAGAGCACAAATGAAGACAAGAAAAGAGAAGAAACCTAGAGTCCACTCCCATATCACAGTGGATGCGTCTGGATCTAGGATAGTACAAATTTCTACCCTTGTAGTGGATAAAGATAGAGGTGTTGTGCAAGGTCAAATTTATAGCATATCAATAATCAACCTAGGCCCAGCAACCTATGAGCAGAAAATGCATGAATTATAGGAGTCTATGGCCACAATCATGCAATAGATGAATAAAGATCAGCCCACAAAAGAAGGGCTAAACAAAAAAGTGGCAGATCTTACTACCTATATCCAACAATGGACATCTATAGAAGAAGAGGCCCCAACAGCATCATCTACACCCGCTCTTCTCTCCCAAGAAGAGCTAAATAGAATAGAAAAGATGAAGAATTAGACCAAGGCCACAGTAGATTGGTTCCATTGAGTAATATATAATGGTGACATGGGCATCTGTCACATTGTCCAGATGTTCAACAAGTTTTAGGATTTAAAAAAGCAGTTGGAGGCCACAATGAAAATATGCAACATGTTCATTGAACTGTATAAGATAATGTATCTGAAGCTCAGGAGAATTCTCAAATTTCCTGAGAAAATATGCGAAAAGGAGTTGGGGCTCATAGAAGATGATCATTAGCTGGTAGAAACCTGGAAAATGGGCTTGGAACACAAGAAGGAAGTCCTAGAGAGGGTCTTGCATGAGGTAGAACTTGACCTTGAATGGGTTACAGAGCACCAGACCAATAGTGAGGACTACTTAAAAATGAAGACAGACTATGAAATGCCTTCCCTAGAACTAGATATGGAGAGGATAAATTCATTCTTTCGTAAGAAGATTGAGAAGGGGGCTATAGATGCACTTTCACCAATTTTCATGGACTTTGCTACGAGGGTGTTCACCCAGTCCAAGCAGGTTATTAAGGCCACACCCAAATTCACCAAACACAGGAGATAAATCACTGGGATATTCAAGAAGTTGAACTTTTAGATCCTCCAATCTAACATCATGAAATGGGATGAGCTCCAAGCTCTTATCAGAAAATTTTTGCAGTATGCCACCCTCCAAAAAAATGTAGGAAAACTAGTCATTGATGATGAATATTTGACAGTATAGTTGAAAGAGAAGGTAGACACTATAAGAAAAACCTACTACAGTGTCAGAACCACCAAATGACAAAATAGGGAAGAGACAAAAGATGTATTTTATATTGTCATATATTTGGGGGTAGGTGAAACCCTAATGTAAAATGAATCTTGGACACAAAATGAAAGTAAATCTTGGCCATTCATTTCACTTTTGGAAAACTATAAATAGGGGTCTCCTCTCCTTTTCAAGAGGAGATTTGAGTTGTGTAAAGGCATGCTATAGAAATTTAATGAGAATTGCATTATTTTGATGGGTTCTTATGTTTCTTCACATGTGCGCATGATTCATCTCCTCAATATCATATTTTAGCTTTGTTGTTTTATTTCCAAGTTGCTTTAGTTGTTAGTGTTATGTTGCACTTTAATAGTGAAGAATGTTATGGTGTTGATGCCTCCCTTGTTCATACTTTTTGTTATTTATTGATGATGAATAGAAGTGTAAAGTTATTTTGAACATTACTTTATTGTTACACTCAAAGTTCATCTATTTTTCATGCTTAATGGTGAATGGATAGCTAAAAATCTATTGACCTTAGAAGATTGCACTAGTTTCATGAGACTGTAGGTTGTTTTGGTTAAGTGGAACTTAGTTTTAGGAAGGTTATCCACTGTAGCATCCTTCATTGTTACTATTCAAAAATAGTTGCAGGTGTTGGAAACCTTCCATCCCTTTTCCCTTTTGACTTTTCTTTAAAAATTGAAGTTGAGGTAAACTTCTAGAATCATTGTAAAGCTAAATCTAATGAAAAACATGGAGTTTTAGACTATTGTTTTGAACTTGCAACAACTACACTTCATTTCCAAAATTCCACAAAACTCCATTTGAAGATCCAATTCCCTTTGAGCTTAGTTAATCATACATGCCATTTGTGATTACCAACAAATCACATCAATCAACTAAGTTGTTTTTGCAAGTTATGACTTGACACCTACGAGACCTTGGGGTGATTGTTTACAACTTAGTTGTATATTTTCACCTTTCAAGAGAGGTAGTACACTTGTGTGCTTCCTATGTTGAGAAAGTGAAAAAACATCGAACAATAGGTACAAAGGTATAATTAAGGAAATTTTGGTCTTTTGTATAAATTTTGTGGAGTATTGTAGTATATTTTAGGGTCTTAGTATCATTTTGGGGGCATATCCATATCAAAGGGAGTATATATAGTCAAGGGGAGCTTATATAGTTGATATTGCAAATAGAAGCTATAATGCCCTTTTCCCTTGATGTCAAAGGGGAAGAGATTCATATGTGTTTCCATCAATGAAAAAGGGGGAGATTGTTGGAAATATGTGTTGTCATTGATGCCAACTCAAGAAGTGTTTTCATGAATGCCAAAGATGTGTGCTAAAAGTTGAACATACTCCAAAGATATTTGGTATGTTGAGTGTATGTTAGTAGTACAGTACGAGATTGAATAATGTCATATTAGCACTTTTTTGGTGTCTAAGTATGTTGTGAAAGGTGGTACACAAGTTCTTAAATTTTTATAATATGTCTACCTTGATATCATTCTAGGTTCATGTGCCATGATTTTTTGGTTTGTTATGCAAGCCTTTGTTTTACAGTTTAGAAGATGAATTGGTCAAGATGTGAAGGTGTTATATTCAAGGATACTTGTCTCCACACTTTCTATAGTGAAAGTTATAAGTGAATATTTTTGTCTAATAATATAATGTGTTGACATTGGTGTATTTAGAGACTACACATTCCTCTAAAAGTAAATTATTGTCCTTGTGGATTTTTAGACATGATCAATAATGCTAAATGTACACTACTATGTAGCTTCAAGTGTTTTGGTGTTCTATAAGATTATTTCTCAAATGATAGTTTTCTATAGTTTTCTTGTAATACTCTATTCATGTATATTCAATGGGTTTCTCCTCTTGCACCAGCATATGATGATTAGTTTCATTAGGAGAAGATTGAGGAGATATTGTGCATGAACTACAATATTTACATCTTGATCTGCACATTGGTTTTGGTTTCTCCCAGGTGGTGTAAATCAAAATAGTTGTATTCCTGGTGTTCTTGGGGTGATAGACTTAGTTCTTTCATTTACAATTAGTCCTAATCAATTAATATTTCTTTGGAAAAGGTGTGATATATTTGGTACCTAAAAAATTGTGTGTGGATCTGTAGCTAAGCTTCTCTCTTTCTAATTTTTTTTTGGATTTGACCAATGTGATACCATATTCTCATCAAAAAGGTCATCATGGAGCTAACCTAATCAAGATTTTGATGTATTTCAGAGGATATATTGTAAGAAAGGGGGACCAACCACGTCAAGGCTCTAGGTCACAGAGAGCTGAAAGCGGAGAGCTTCCTAACTTGCCTCACTCTAAAAGGTATCTTGAGAAAAGGATTAGGAATGATGAGGACTATAATGTACTTCTATCACTCTATAGATCCTGAACTTAGTTATGGGCTAGGCGAGCTGGTTTTTGGAGTTAGTACTATGCCTCAAACAACTCTCTATCTAAGGATGACAATGTAGTTCTAGGATGAAAGCACAACGTACTGGTGTCTCTCGGGCACACTGGCATCTGTACAATCACAAAATAGTGAACATAATAAAAACCACCTAAAAACTAACTAACAACCTAGCTAGCTAATCTAGATGGTAAAAAAATGAGAAAGTATAAGAAATAGAGACTAAAATGATAAAGAAAGTAAATGAGAACTAGGGTGATGAAGATAATCTCACAAAAGTTTCTATTCATCAGCTAGCTCCACATGTACTTTCACCTACACACAAGGAGGAAGGGGAAAATTGTTGGGGCTATATAGGGGTCTACCTCAATAAGACCCTGTTGTGGTGCTTCCACCTCCACGGGAATCCAGAAAGCAATGAAGTAGAAATATGAAATAAAGGAAAGAACAGAGAATAGAAACACTATGAAACAATACAATGCTACTCAACCAAATCACAAAGGAGAGGGGCAAAAAGTTACCACCTCGGTGCCCAAAATTTCACTAGCCAATGGAGGAGAATATGGACTTTCCAAAGGCTCCATAAACCACAACTATGATGAAGGGAGGTCTCGTAAGACTCCAATCCCATGCTTCTATGGCTTCCTTCACACTTGTTATGTGGAGTTGATGGAGTGTTATTGTTGCAATGGGGTATTGAAGTGTTGCTGAAGAGAGTGAAGTGAATGTTGGAAGTGCTAAGAGATGACTTGAGAATGTGTGTAGAGATTGCAAGAGAGATGAAGTGAAGTGAGAATGAATCAATTTGAAGGAATAATGAGGAACAATAAGGCATTTTTGAATTGGTTGGTTGAAGAGGTACATTACAATTCATCCCAAATTGGGAGTGTAACGCCTCTACCAACTTCAGGCTTAGGGATCCATCAAGGATGGCAGTGCTTTGCGTAGATTTCTATGCACCATGTGTGTTTCTCTAATAGAAATTATCTCACCAACACAAAAGGAAAATGCTAAGTGGAAGGAAGGAAGTTGGGTGATGTGGAATTTCACCTTCGTATTTGATTTTCTATGGTGAGGGTGTGTAAAAGGGGAATTTGTGTAAGGGGTGTAAATGAGAGAGCACAAAGATTCCTGAGAGGGGGTGAATCAGTAAATCAACACAAACTTTCAATTTTATTCTTTTGAAACTTATTACAATCAACTTTTGATATGAACCAATTTCCACAAGTTGACACAACTTTACTGAAATGATTTTTTACAAAGTAGGCACCAACCTATAGATTTACAACAAGATGATTTAGTAGAATGTAACCTACAAGGAACACCTAGACCTTTACAAATTTAGTAGGCTCCTACCTACAAGGAGCACCAACCCCTAGTGCAAGGCACCAAACCTTGTCTTGATGGATGTATGACAGCCTTCAATCTGATCTCACATTCCCAACTCTCCAATCTGCTCTATGTGATAAATGATATCACCCTAAGCCCACACAAGGAGATGGGTCTTTAGACTGAACTGCTTATCCTTATAACAACCACACCATAAAACTTGAAATGAATGCCAAATATATATCTTGTTCAAGACTTGCATCCCTTGTAGTGAGAGAACACAACTCTTGACTAATTGCACCTCTTCATTTGAGTGTGAACTAGTCTTAATTAATTTTTCAGATTTAAAATACCTTTAATAAACTCTCTCCTTAATTTTCTTTTCAGCCGCACTTGTGAAATATTGAGGATCACGTCTTTTTGAAATTACTAATGACTACTGGCTGAACCTGTTTATTTTTAAGGAATAAATGCATTTCCTTAGAAACGCATCTCTTCAAGTAACTTATGAATGGTAAGTTATGTTTTCTCTTAGACCGCACTTAGTGGTGTTAACACACTGGTTAGATATATTAACTCGTATCCTTTCAAGAATACGTCTTTTACAAACTTGCGTCTGTAATACTCATGCCGTTTGATGAAGATCTGTCCGTGGAAAACAATTCTAACGAATTCCTTAATCAATACGTATCAAAAGGAAATTACGCGTCCTTGAAAAATCATTTCTAATATAGTCTTTTACTAATACGTATTTAAAAGAAAATACGCGTCATTATTTAACCCGTGCTTTGATAAAAACGCGTTTCTTTGAAATCCGATTAGATACACTAATCATCTCATCAATCTGTAATACAAATTTATCACAAACTATAGTCATATCGAACTGTCCAGGTCTGAACGAATTTCTTCAAACTTATTCGTTCCATTATTATTTCTTCAGCGCCAAACTTGTTTGTCTCAGGTCTGAATAAATTTCTTCAAACTCATTCATTCCATTATTATTTCTTCAGCTCCAAACTTGTTTGTCTCAGATCTGAATATGAAGATGGTGCCATCTTTCTTCTAACAAGATGGCATAATCCATTGCTCAACAATATTTTGACATCAATGACAAATCTTCTTAACAATCTCCCCCTTTTGTCATTGATGGCAACCTTTTTAAAGACAGTTTTGATCTTCTTCTTATTGCTCCCCCTGTGTCCAACTTCTCCCCCTTTGACATCAATGGCAAGGGGTCTTCTAACAATGTTTTGTCTTCTTTTGTTCCATGGGGCTACATGATACAATGTATAGCTCCCCCTGAATGTATGCCTCCACCAATTAAGTTGATGGATGTGGGACAACTCCTAATTTGTCCCTTAAATACTCAAATGTATCCCTTGGAAGTGGTTTGGTGAATATATCAGCAGTTTGTTCTTTTGTAGCTATATACTCCAAACATACTTGTCCTTCCGCTACTTGCTCTCTTAAAAAATGATATTTAATGGGGATATGCTTGGTCCTTGAGTGCATCACTGGATTCTTGGAGATGTTGATTGCACTAGTGTTATCACAATAAATAGTGCAAGGATGATCATACTCCACCTTGATATCTCTTAAAGTTTGCCTCATCCACAAAAGTTGAGTGCAACATGCTGCTGCTGCTATATATTCAGCTTCTGCTGTAGATAGAGAGACTGATTCTTGTTTTTTGCTCATCCAGGATACTAAATTTCCTCCAAGAAAAAAGGCTCCTCCACTTGTACTTTTTCTATCATCCACATTGCTAGCCCAATCAGCATCTGTGAATGCTTCAAGAGTGAAAATATTGTTGCTAGGGTACCATAAACCATATTCCATAGTGCCTTTCAAATACTTGAATATACGCTTTACTGCATGAACATGTGTTTCTTTTGGTGCTGCTTGAAATCTTGCCACAACTCCAACAGCTTGCATTATGTCTGGTCTTGTAGAAGTTAGATACAACAAACTTCCAATCATTGATCTATAAAGTGTTTGATTCACTTCTTGGGATTCATCATCTTTGCTTAGCTTGCAACCTGTAACCATAGGAGTGCTAACAGGATTGCAATCTTCCATCCTAAACCTTTTTAACATTTCTTTCACATATTTGGCTTGGGAGATGAAAATACCTTTGCTTGATTGTGAAATTTGTAGCCCAAGGAAGAAGGATAATTCTCCCAACATTGACATCTCAAACTCTTTTTGCATACATGATGAAAATTCTTTGCACATTTTGTCCTTGTCTCCACCAAAAATGATGTCATCTACATACACCACCACAATCAATAAATGTCCATCCTCTTCTTTGATGTATAGATTGCTATCTACATCTCCTCTTTTGAAACCTTGCTCTTTGAGATACTTGTCAAGTCTAGAATACCAAGCTCTAGGAGCTTGTTTAAGCCCATAGAGAGCTTTCTTTAACTTGCACACATAATCCTTGTCTTCTGATAATAGGAAGCCTTCGGGTTGTTCAATATAAACTTCCTCCTCTAGATCTCCATTAAGAAAAGCAGATTTGACGTCCATTTGATACACCTTAAACTTCTTGTGACTTGCATAGGATAAAAACATTCTAATTGCTTCAATCCTTGCAACTGGTGCGAATGTTTCCTCAAAATCTACTCCTTCAACTTGTGCATAGCCCTTGCACACTAACCTTGCTTTGTTCCTTGTGACTTGACCATCTTCATTTAATTTGTTTCTAAAAACCCATTTTGTGCCAATTACATTCTTATCTTTTGGTCTTGGGACAAGTTCCCAAGTTTCATTTTTCTCTATTTGATCCAATTCTTCATTCATTGCACCAATCCAACATTTGTCTTTGCTTGCTTCTTCAAAAGTTTTGGGCTCAACTTGAGATAGGAATGCTGCATGACAATCTTCATTGTAATTCACCATTTTCCTTGTAGATCTACATCTATCTTGAAGAATCAAATCTTCAGGATGGTTCTTTTGAACAAACTTGGAAGGTGTCTTTGGTGTCTTCATGGGAGTCTTTTGTGAAGATTCTTCTTCCTTTGCCTCTTCCTCCTTTTCTTCCTCTTGGGAGTCCTCATCCTCTTTGTCTTCATCATTCATAGTTTGAACATGGTGATCACTTTGTCCAACTTCTTTGAATTGCTTTCCTTCATCAATTCTTACATTAGCACTTTCAACAATTTTGTGAGTTCTTTTGTTGTAGCATTTATATGCCTTACTTTTTTATGAGTAGCCAAGAAAGATTCCCTCATCTGCTCTTGTGTCAAATTTGCTCAAATCTTCTTCATCTCTTCTAATGTAGCAAGTGCTTCCAAAAATTTTGAAGTACTTGACAGTTGCTGGTCTACCTTTCCAAAGTTCATATGGTGTCTTCTCATTGTTCACTTTTATTTGTGCATGATTCAAGATGTAAACTGTTGTATGAATTGCTTCCTTCCAAAAGGAATCTGCTATCTTGGTTTCATTTAGCATTGCCCTTGCCATTTCTTGAACCGTCCTATTTTTTCTTTCTACAACCCCATTTTGTTGAGGGGTTCTTGCTGCAGAAAATTGCCTTTTAATTCCATGCTCTATGCAGAAATTTTCAAATTCCTTTGATGGGAATTCTCCTCCTCGATCTGATCTAAGACATTTTATCTTGATGTTTGCTTCATTTTCCACCAGCTCTTTGAAAGCTTTGAATTTGTCAAAAGCTTCAGATTTTTCTTTCAAAAATGCAACCCAAGTCATTCTTGAGAAGTCATCAATCAGCAACATAAAATATCTTTCTCCATTCATGCTCTTGGATTTGGTTGGCCCACAAAGATCTGTATGTATGAGTTCTAATGGCTTTGATGAAGAATGCTCCTTAGACTTAAAGCTTGACCTTGTTTGCTTTCCAAGTTGACACTCTCTACAAATGATATTAGAAGGTTTTGTTATCCTTGGCATATCTCTCACAGCATTTGATTTGCTAACTTTGACAATATTATCAAAGTTGAGATGGCCTAGCCTCTTGTGCCATAACCAACTTTCATCCTCTTGTACTAGGTTGCAACTGCGTAACGAACACTTATGCGATAAAATTAAAACTTTACAATTCATACATAAAAGTAAGAACAATACCATTTTGATTAAACAATTTCTTTTCAAAACATAAATAAGAAACATCTTTTGCATCCTTAAACTATTTTATTTCAAATGAAATTACAAAGCATGAAGAGAAACATACATACATAGCCCGTAGGCTTTTGACACCAATAGAAATAAGAAGGTCCAGGAATCCGTCATGTCAAGCTTTGGAGCATCCGTCGGGTGTTCGTGGAGGAGAAACATCACTCGAGCGTTTTTCTGCCAACCACGGACTTATAATGCGGTCCCCCGCACGATCATTTTTCAATGAACGGCCCTCCCTTCGAAGAAGAGATTGGTTGGGTAACCTTTAATGACTACCAACTGGACATAGTGTTGTGATTCTACAAAACTAGTTTTCGTGCTAACGGCAAATCACAAACTAGGTTGTATTTCGGAATCACGGTGAACTGACAGTGTAGTACAACAACTAAATGGTTCCTTACACTACTTTGGCCAAAGTGTTTACGTTCAACGAAGAACATAGGTCATATGTCACAATCACTAGCCAGGTTTAACTTGACTTAAGGCTATCTTAATTCTACGCGTAGGTTGGTCTATCGGGGTAGTCCGTACCCTAGACTTCCTACAACATTTTTCTACTGAAATGATGAATCTATTAAACAAGATACTACAACTGACGCCCTAATTCAGGATATACACATCCTAGGGATACAATAACTTGACTAAGTTGTTTGTATCTAGTTGTAGTAAATAACTTGCAAATATTCTTGATTCAATCCTAGTAACTATTATCTATACACAAGCATATGCTCTTATATAGAGCCATTAAATACTACGCAGATTGCTTTCCATTAAGTAATGTAAACCGTACATTATTGACAACAAAACCATGAAATGACTATTTACATGATACTTTTATATCACAACTTATCACATGTTTAAGAAACTGACATTCTTTTGAATTCAATTTAAGTCTACTAGACAGTCAAACTCTTTCCTTTCCAGCCATGACTATAATTCAGAGACCTATCAGATTACTCTGGAAAATTAGGAAAATATGTAAAGAAAGAATTTAGCATGCCTGATTTAGCTTTCCAGAAGTTTGGAAGGTAGCTCCTTCACTTGCCTTCACTCAGATGGCTTTCAGCTGGATACTTGAAACAAATACTCCAACACAGCAGACTAGCAATTTCCTGATTACTCCTCTCTTATTCAGAGATTACTTCAAAATAGCAATTTTCAAACTACTGTTCTCTTGTTCAGAGATTACTTCACATTAACAGAATAAACTTAACAATTTCACAATAGGGCGAACTCTTTCTTTGGCTTACAAAATGTTCACTGTAAACTTGACTGTAAATTCGTGAGATTATGAATGCCAAACGCAGGTATTTATAGGATTGGTATTTGAACTGTTTTCCACCTTCTATGGCGCCAGAACTGCCAACAAGAAGTGGAATATTTCAAACTAAAAACGTGTTGCAATAAGGCGAGGGTTTCGACCTCCATTTTTGACAGCAACAAAGCTTATTTCAATTTGAATTTGTTCAGTTTGTTAAAACGTGACAGCTCTTGTTCTGACGCGTTTTTTCAGCTAGGTTATTTGCCAAGTTTTTATTGAAGACTTTTTCCTTGCTCTAATGGCGTCCAGATTTCATTTTATTCACCAAGCAAGAGATAAATCGGCCATTTTCAGACGCCTGGCCCTAGTCGCGCGAATTACCTGCGCGTTTTTCATTTTACTCAGACATTTTCACGTTTTTTTCTTCCTTATTTCGAATTTGCAACTCTTTAATATTTTTAATAAAGTTCGACATTACTTTAATGCGTTTTCTCCAAACTCATGAAGCTTTGATAATTCGACGCCATGGAGTATTTCAGCACTTTAGAGAAATCGCGATTTTATTCTCTTCTAAGACTTAGTCTTATAAAATGCTAATTCATAATTTACTTTGATTTTAAAACTTTTATTCAAGTATATTTATATATTTTATTCTATTAAAATATTTATATAATATAGTTTTTAATTGTATAATTATTTAAATTAATAATTTAAATAATATCGTATACTTTTATAAACTATATTATATTTATATTTTAATAAAATATTAAATATATAATTATATTTCTTTATACCTGTACATATATATACATCTACATTATACGTCAATATACTGTGTACCAGTCCATACTATATGTAAACCTGTATATGTATATATATGTGCATGTATAATATTCGGAGACAAAATATCGTTATTTAATATAATTCACTTATCATGTTAGCTGTGGGTATGTATACCTGTATATATATTCATATATATATACTATACGTATAAGTATCAATAAATACATTTATATCGACACATACGTATGGCATATCCATCTGCTTATTACGTTTGTATCGACATGAATGTACTTATGGGTATTTGTACGTATCGTATTCGTATGTTTATATGTACAGATACACATATCCACCTCTAACCAGAACTTATTATTTTTAAGGTTATATTGGCAAGCATCACTTGATTACACATTCAGAAGAAGACACAACTCCTAATGATACGAGACAAGCCTACGGATGACTTACCTTTAACCAAAACAATGACTTAGCTTACTCAGTTCTAAGGTTTGTGTGTGTATGTCCAGTTGGTATCCATTACTGTTTACCCGACCAAGTTCTTCCCCGAGTGATATCTCTCCTCTGTCTCGAGGTACAAACCTGCTTCCTGCAAATCATGACATGGTAACGGAAGTTATTTGCTCAAGACCAAAGCAGAATACATGAAACATTTCAAAAGTTAGTTTATTCATAAATCAATAACCTTATATTCTCCTTTATGCAGTATTTCACCAAGAATAACATCAAATGAAACAACATTCATATTGAAAACGAGGTACAAGCATCATTAATTTACCTTCAGAATTCACATTTACTCTATCTAGTAATGGTAAATTGTAACGTCTAATTTAAGGATCTTAACGCTACAACTTATCTCCTTTAAGACATACAAATTATGTTTCCTTTCAGCTTGAGCAATCAACTTTCCATCTTTCTTGATATCACATGTATTAGAAAGAAATGTGATGCTATGCCCTTGATCACAAAGTTGACTAACACTTAGAAGATTTTCTTTTAGGCCCTTAACATACAAAACATTTTCTGTTTTTGTTTTCCCATTATCTAGACTAAGTGTTCCTTTTCCTTTTATTTGTTTTTTTGTATTATCACCAAATCTTACTGTTCCTTCATCAGTAGGTTCAAGAGAGATGAATTTGCTCTTGTCACCTGTCATGTGCTTTGAGCACCCACTATCAATGTACCATCTATCCTTCTTACTTTCAGCATGTAAGGCGGTTTGAATGAACATTGATTTCTCCTTTTTCCTCCACACTTTGATAGGCATTTCTTTCCTTTTAATGGACTTATCTTCTTTCTTGTTTTGCTTTGGAGAATCATTAGAAATTGTCCTACAAGCTTGTGCTTTGTGCCCAAGGTTATTACAATTGTAGCATAGACTATTATAGTCCATTAATGGTGTGAAAGGATTATAATCTCTCCTAAGGTAGCTAGGAATATTTTTCACTTTATTTTTACAATTTAAGGCCTTGTGCCCAAATATGTTACATAGAAAACAATACCCATTGAATGTATATGATTGCCTAGTGTTTGATTTTCTTTTAGGATCAGCACTTATCCATTCTTCTTCAACTTGCTTTGAGAAAGTCTTGAAATCTTCTTCGGAGTTAGTGACCTTCTTGGATTGTTCTTCAAAACTACCTCCCATTTTGCTTTGAAGAAAATCTTGAGCCTTCATTAGCTCAATCAACTTGTTGGATTCTTCATCAATCTTTGTGTGTTGAACCTTTGTTTTCTCCAATTCCAACTTTAGCATTGCTATCTCTTGCTCCAGCTTGTTACATTTCATCTCCTTTGTATTGAGTTTGTTTTTCAATTCTTCTTCATTTCTTTCAGCTTCCATGATTTGAGCTCTCAAATCTTCAATGGTTTTGCTTGAATTCTCCAAGTCTTTTGTCATCACTTTGACCTTCAATTTGTACTTGGTAGCCTTCTTCTTCAAATCTTCATTCTTCTTATAAGCATAGTGCAGTTCTTCTTCAAGATCCACTTCCTCTTCTTCATTACATTCTTGATCAATCTTTTCTTCTTCATCAAAATCTTCATCAGCATTTAGTTCTTCACATTCAGCCATGAACAATATTTCCTCTTCACCATTGCTAGAGCAATCTTCACTTTGTTCTTCGGAGGTGCTACTATCTTTCTTTGAATAGAAACTCTTCTTATGTTTTTGAAACTTCTTCTTTGAGTTATTATTGAAATTCTTCTTTCCCTTTTTCTTGTTGCTGATTTCTTTTTCTTCTTCACTAGAACTGCTTTCATTTTGAGGACATTTTGAGGCATAATGTCCAACTTTTCCACAATTAAAGCATTTAAACGGAAATTTTCCTTTGTATTTTCCTTTTCCTTTCTTAAGTTTACCCATGAAGTAAGCTTCTGCTTCATCACTTGATTTTTCATCATTTTCTTCATGCTTGTTCTTGCCCTTTTTGGATGCTTTGAATGAGACTTCCTTTTGTGGTGATCTTCCTTCAATCCTCATCTCATAGGCAGCAAGAATCCCATGCAATTCATCCTTTGATAGCTGATTCAAGTTTGTTAATTCTTCTAATGCTGCAACCTTGGCCTCAAACTTTGTAGAAAGAGATCTTAGAATTTTGTCAACAACGAGGGCATCATCAATTTCTTCACCAAGTCCTCTCATGATATTCACCGTTTCATCAACACGAAGAAAATATGAAGCAATATCTTCATCATCCTCCATCTTAAGAGTTTCTAATTTCCTTCTATGAGTTTGCAACTTTGCCTTCTTTACTTTTGCATCTCCTTCATAGATGTTTTGAAGTTTGTTCCAACTTTCTTTTGCTGACTTACACCTCATTACCTTTGTAAATTCAGAATCTGTTAGGCTGCAAAGAAGAGCATGCTTAGCTTTTGCATTGTTCTCACTTCTCTTTTTCCCTGCTTGATCCGTTGGAGGGGTAGCTGGAGGTGTATACCCATCAACAACAGATTGCCACACATCAAACACAAGTGCATTCAAATATGCTTCCATCTTAATACTCCAAAATGCATAATTAGTCCCATCAAAGATGGGTGCTTTCACTGTGTTGTTATGATCTGCCATTAGTGCTCTTAAGGATCTCCTTCAAGCAGTTAGGCTTTCAAGAAGGACCTTGCTCTGATACCAATTGAAGAGCACAAAAGATTTACTGAGAAGGGGGGGTGAATCAGTAAATCAATCACAAACTTTTATTTCTTAATCTTTTTCAAAACTTATTACAATCAACTTTTTGATATGAATCAATTTCCCCAAGTTGACACAACTTTATTGAAATAATATTTTTTCAAAGTAGGCACCAACCTACAGATTTACAAAAGGATGATTTAGTAGAGTGTAACCTACAAAGAACACCTAGACCTTTACAAATTTAGTAGGCACCTACCTACAAGGAGCACCTACCCCTAGTGCAAAGTATCAAACCTTGATTTGATGGATGTAAGACTGCCTTCAATCTGATCTGCACAAACCCAACTCTCCAATCTGCTCTATGTGATAAATGATATCACTCTAAGCCCACACAAGGAGATGGGAATCTTAGACTGATCTGCTAATCTTCAAAAACAACCACACCATAAAACTTGAAATGAATGCCAAATATATATCTTGTTCAAGACTTGCATCCCTTGTAGTGAGAGAACACAACTCTTGACTAATTGCACCTCTTCATTTGAGTGTGAACTAGTCTTAATTAATTTTTCAGATTTAAAATACCTTTAATAAACTCTCTCCTTAATTTTCTTTTTAGCCGCAATTGTGAAATATTGAGGATCACGTCTTTTTGAAATTACTAATGACTACTGGCTGAACCTGTTTATTTTTAAGGAATAAATGCATTTCCTTAGAAACGCATCTCTTCAAGTAACTTATGAATGGTAAGTTATGTTTTCTCTTAGACCGCACTTAGTGGTGTTAACACACTGGTTAGATATATTAACTCGTATCCTTTCAAGAATACGTCTTTTACAAACTTGCGTCTGTAATACTCATGCCGTTTGATGAAGATCTGTCCATGGAAAACAATTCTAACGAATTCCTTAATCAATACGTATCAAAAGGAAATTACGCGTCCTTGAAAAATCATTTCTAATATAGTCTTTTACTAATACGTATTTAAAAGAAAATACGCGCCTTATTATTTAACCCGTGCTTTGATAAAAATGCGTTTCTTTGAAATCCGATTAGATACACTAATCATCTCATCAATCTATAATAGAAATTTATCACAAACTATAGTCATATCGAACTGTCCAGGTCTAAACAAATTTCTTCAAACTTATTCGTTCCATTATTATTTCTTCAGCGCCAAACTTGTTTGTCTCAGGTCTGAATAAATTTCTTCAAACTCATTCGTTCCATTATTATTTCTTCAGCTCCAAACTTGTTTGTCTCAGATCTGAATATGAAGATGGTGCCATCTTGCTTCTAACAAGATGGCATAATCCATTGCTCAACAATATTTTGACATCAATGACAAATCTTCTTAACATACTTTATCTGAGGAAAATTGTCACCTAGATCCCTTACTCAAATAACAAATTGACCTTGCATCAAGGGATAAGATTTTGATATTCACAACACTCCCATCACAATAAAGGATCCAACATTTTTCTAGATTAGGAATTTGTATCATGGCCTTGGAGCCTTGAGGCAATGAAATGAGAAAGCTTATCTTAAATAACAGATTTTATCAATTCCCAACTCATGGTTTAACTGATAGAGTTAACCTTATTAGTAGACAAATATACTAACAACTACTCATCCAGGGACATCATTGTAGTATAAGATCTTATGACAAATACTAACAAGGCACTACAATAGAAACCAATTACACCACAAGGAGCAGTGTCAAGAGATTACAAGTCTTAGTTGTGATTGCTTGAGGACAAGCAATCTTGGTCAGGATGCACTGTCATGTCCCCAAAATTATAACACTAAGATATAAAGCATGGAAATACAAATAAATAAATAAATAAAATAAAATAAATATTAGCAATTTAATATTATTATAATAGTAATTATCATAAGATAATATTATAATTATAATTATCAAAATATAAATATAAATATTAACATCTTAAATATTATTATAATTATAAATATTTAAATATACATATATTAAAACTAATATAAACAATAAAATCAATTCATAAATATAATAATAAACAGATAATATAGTAATATATAGTAATTAATATATATATATATTGGAGGAACCTAAGCAGCGATCATAAAAGTAGCTATTGAACTAATCAAATGCAGCGATCACTAACTTGCTAATAGCAATTCTTACTAAGACAGGTATTAATATACCAAAAGGCTGTGATCAGCAGTAAACAAAAAGATAACCATTAGTAATCATTAAAGAGGGCAGCGATTGGTTTTAAGTGACAAAAGGGAGTGATTGGTGCCAAAACAGAATTATTAACATAAGACACAGCCATTCAAATAGAGTCTCTCATTAAGGAATGCATCGCTTCACTTGGACATGGCGTATGCTTCGTTCAGGGACATCATTGGAAAGTCAAATCAGTTTGGAATATGTGGGGAAAAAAACAATCAGAAATCTGGAACGCAGCAGAAGGGAATGGAAAATTAAGGAAATCTAGAATATATATTTCTGAGTAAAGGAGTGTAGATGGAATGAATAACAATAAATATAGAAATGACTCGGGAGTATTTCTGAGTGTATCAACAGATTTATTGGGAAGAATAAAACAGGGACATAAAAATGATGTAAAAGAAATAATTAGGAATTAGCAAATCAATGACTAAAAATCAATGAAGGAATGGAATACGATTTAGAAAGCAGATTGAAATCAAGGAATAATGATCAGCAACTATAAGAGGCCTATTGGATTAGAATATTATCATCAGAAATATATTTGGGAAGTAAGTTTTAATATATATATATATATATATATATAGGGTAATTATGGTAAGCTGAAATTATATATATATTATATACGATTATGCAATAATGATGCTTGCAGCAATTATTGAGCCTTATAAGTAATTATGATGCTTTAATCCAAGTATGGATAATAGATTCTTTTATGTTTGATCTACACTAACGATATCTTCTGAGTGTTAAGAACAAATTGATTGTAGAGCAAATAAACTAAGTTTGGAAGGCAACAACATCTGAACATTAAGGCATCGATCTAGAAAGAAGCATTGTCTCCTAAGATAGAAAACACTCTCCAGAACACATTCGCAGCCCAAGCATGAGGATCAGATATGGGAGTCAATCACAGTTAAGGCATCCATCATTGCAACAGGTTCAAATCAGAACAATAAAATAATCAATCCATGTGCCTATATTGCTAATGTTATGAACAGTAATATTATTTGGCAATAATTGGTCGTGAAGGGATGTGATAGGACTGCAAAAGGGAGAACTATGAGTGGGGCACCCTATTATGCAAAAAGGAGAACTACGAGTATGGCACTCTATTATGCAAA
>VDFB02168118.1:181323919-181347366 GCA_007258455.2 Sequoia sempervirens
AAAGTTTAAAATAAATTGAAAATAAATGAAAATAGTCCGTATGAGTTGATATTTTATTTTTATTATAAATAAGTAAGTAAAAGAAAAAGTTCTATGGTCTTTAAAATTTTAAATTAAATTGAAAATAAATGAAAATAGTCCGTATGAGTTTATCACAGTCTATCAGTAAGAATATTGTGTGCTTCTGGTTAAGCTATGTATCTTTTAGCTGCAATGAAAATACTAAGAACTAGTAGAGGCAGTGGAAGAATAAATATCATCATAAAATAAACAAAAAAATTTAGAATGTAATTTATATTTTTTGTTAAAAATTATGGTTAAATATTATACTATTTATTAATAAATTGTAATTACTATTTTATTAAAAATAAATATTGTGTGCTTCTGATTTAAGCTATCTTATGAAAATACTAAGAACTAGTAGAGACAAGTGGAAAGAATAAATATCATCATAAAATAATAAAAAAATTTAAGATATGAATTTATATTTTTGTTAAAAAAATTATGGTTAAATATTAAACTATTTTATTAAAAATAAATTATAATGTGTATTTTTTAATATAATCTTCCTTCTATAAATTTAAGATATATATAAAATTAAATTAAATATTATATTAATAAATTATGTTATATTAAATATTATATTAAACAAAGTTAAATACCTTTACAAGGAATGTAAAAAGAATGGATTAAATTCTTTTATATAATTTTCAAAAAAATATTTATTTTATTGATAATAGAAGTATTGTTTGCATCTTTATTTTTTTAATTTTTTTATTAAGTTACACTAATTGAGTTTATATATTTCAAATTTTGTTAATATGTCCAAATATAATGTGAAATGCTTTGATTTGCCCTTTAAAATTGACAGATAAATAGGTTATGATATTGCTATCAGGATTCATCAATGTAGTTTCGAGTCAAACTCATTGACCCATGTTGCATGAGTAGTGGTTCAACAAGAACCCATCTCTCATGATATCGAATGGTCCACTTAGCACTCATTGCATCTAGGTGATGCTCATAGAGGTAGTTTGACTCGAAACTACACTGTTGAACCCTGATAGCAATATCATAATTTGACACGCTGTGGAAAAATACCTCCTACTTATCAGATAAATAGGTGTCCGAATTTGTTTTATGCATCTTAAATCTGTAGAATCCTAACCTCTTGTATGCAGCTTAGACCCATAAAATACTAACCCATAGAACTATAATAAAGAATTAAATTTCTATACCTTGTATATGTATATTTAAAAAAAGTTTAAATATAATAGAATCCAATCAAAGTAATTTCAGATAGATTCGGTTTGATCTTGACAACGATAAACATTTTGTATTAAATAAGGAAGACAATTGCGACCCCACTTCGTGATATCATGGTTATCAAATAATAGTAGAAAGGGTCCACCTTAATAAAAGTGAAAACTTTCCTATCGAGAAAAAGTGATGATCAATTCATATTTGGTTTTATGTGGTTACGTCAGAAGCGGGTTGGGTTCTAATCCTACTGTTTTATGTGTTATTTTTATTTTTATTTTTAGATTTTGTTGGATATTTTAAGTCGGCTATTTATTTATTATGGTGGGTATTTATGTGTTTCTTTAATTATCTAGTCGAATAGGTGCTCTATTCACTCACATTATCATTGTCTCTAATTTTATGAATTTCAACAGTTTCAAAAACATTTATGAAGTGTCTGTATAGCTTCAGTTTGATTGTGTGCAACAATTTTTAGCATCAACGTTTGGGATCACACTACATGATCCATCATCGAGGATGAAAGAGAGCAAGAGGAATCAATTTGTGAAGTGTGTTTAATTTTGAGTTGTATGAGATTGACTTTAAATTTATTTATTTTTAAATTTAAATTGTCAATTTTTAGTTTTTTTCTTGGGAGTCATTTGATATATATTTATGTCGTTATTTATTATGTCTTGATATTTAAAGAGATTCATTTATACATTTAAATAAGTTAAGAAACATCAAGAAGTATATAACAATTTAAATCAAAGAGTAAGTGTTACAATTTCAGTTGGATAAAAATTGTAACCAAATTAAAGTTAGATTTGTATTGCTTTTGGATTCGATTGTGTAAGGATTTTTTGCATCAACGTTTCGAATCACACTCCATGATCCATCATCAGGATGTAAGAGAGCCAGAGGAGAAAATGAATAATTGCAGACTCAGACTAAATAAAAAGGAAGGGTGAGGAGGGAAAGATGCACGTAATTCAAGGAAAACATTAAAGAAAAAGAAAAAGAAGAACATAAAACCAAATTAAATGGAACCAACACAATGCAAAAGAAAGGAGGAAAAAAATGAAATAAAATAAAATAAAAATAAAAATTAAAAAACTTTTAAGGGAGGAAAGACAAAAATGCTCAAAAGGAAGAAGCAATAATTAAGACAAGAGAAAACTTGAAAAATATAAAGTGCAAATATTGAATAAATTAAATGATTAAAGGAAGACCATGAGAAACAAAGGCAATATTTGTTCAATGTTGCGCTGTGTTTCCCTCAACTTATTCTTCTTCTTCCTTTTGAGCATTTTTTGTTCTTTTCCTTCCTTAAAAAACTTTTTTATTTTTATTTTTATTTTATTTTATTTTATTTTTTTCCTCCTTTCTTTTGCATTGTGTTGGTTCCATTTAATTTGGTTTTATGTTCTTCTTTTTCTTTTTCTTTAATGTTTTCCTTGAATTACGTACATCTTTCCCTCCTCACCCTTCCTTTTTATTTAGTCTGAGTCTGCAATTATTCATTTTCTCCTCTGGTTCTCTTACATCCTGATGATGGATCATGGAGTGTGATTCGAAACATTGATGCAAAAAAAATCCTTACACAATCAAATCCAGAAGCAATACAAATCTATGATATGGATTGTGGAGACCTACTATCTTTAATCAAAGTAAAGTTGTTTAGTTTATGAAATGACTCGTTATGTTAGAAGTTTCACCTTGATCCGATGAAGTCTTCAAAAGAATAACCGAGTGCTTTTTATGGTTAGTAATCCGAAATATGGTTGAACGGTTGTCAAATTTAACAATGAGAGGCTCCCAAACTTACGTTAGATTTTTTTATAAATCAGTCCATTAAAATGAACGTTCATTGCATTTGGCGTATTATTGTACGGTAGAATATAAATTAATGATTTGTACTAATTTTTTTGTATAAATGTAATTTATCAATTTTTTTTTATTTCAAAAAATAGTAAGTTAATTTTATTAAAAAATCTTTATAAAAAGTATTTTTAGTAATACGTAACTTTTGCTAAAAGTAAAAATCTGACATTTAAATTTTTGTAAATAAACATTTCATATAGATTCGGTTTGATCTTGGCAACAATAAATGAACATTTTGTATTAAATAAGGAAGACAATTGCGACCCCACTTTGTGATATCATGGTTATCAAATTGTGATATCAAATAATAAAAAGGGTCCACCTTAATAAAAGTGAAAACTTTCCTATCGAGAAAAAGTGATGATCAATTCATATTTCGTTTTATGTGGTTACGTGAGAAGCACTTGGGGTTCTAATCTTACGGTTTTATGTGTTTTTCTAATTTTTATTGTTAGATTTTGTTGGATTTTTGAGTCACTTATTTATTTATTTATTATGGTGGGTATTTATGTGTTTCTTTAAAAAAAATTGTGGTACATATGTTCTTTTGGCTCACATCATCGTTGTCTTTAATTTTATGAATTTTAACAGTTTTAAAAATATTTGTGGAGTGTGTTTAATTTTGAGTTGTATGAGATTGATTTTAAATTTATTTATTTTTAAATTTAAATTGTCAATTTTTAGTTTTTTTTTTATTAATTGTAATCATTTGATGTATATTTATGTCGTTATTTATTATGTCTTGAAATTTAAAGAAATTCATTTATACATTTAAATAAGTTATTAAACATCAAGTAGTATATAACAATTTAAATCAAAGAGTAAGTGTTACAATTTCAATTGGATAAGAATTGTAGCCAAAGTAAAGTTGTTTAGTTTATGAAATGACTCTTTGTATCCTTGTTTCAATCCTTAGTTGCTTGAGTTGTAATTATTGTTAGTTTAGGTTTTTCTTCTTTCTACTATAAATTGATAACTTTCATTCTTGTAATCGCTATGTTCAATATATATTTTTTAAAATCAAGTAATATATGGAGCATCCTTGAGGAAAGTAGAGCAATCCCACATTGTTTGCATTCACTTAATTCATTTGGCTATAGTTTTAATTCACTAATCAATTATAAAAGATATCATCACATTTCACCATGTTTTACAATCGACTTGTGTAGTTTTGGAATAACCTTAAAGAGGAGTATTTGGATATCTTGTCCATGTTTAAGGATATCTGAATTTATAGAATGATGTATTTGGGTTTGTGAACTTGTATTAGATTAATGAACTGTCATAGTTGGAGAATAAATTTTTCAGTCTAGAGAATTTGAAGTTTGTTGTGATCTGGAAAGACACATGGGAAGATATTGGATCCAAGGTAGTAAACATTAAGCATTGCAAAAATTTATTAGGCTTTGTTTTGGTTTGGTTTGAGAAATTATCTCAGTATCTAACTACACATTTCAGGGAGTATTGAAGTATGTACCACATTGTGACCAATGTAGATCATTAAGGAGGTTAGAGGATGATATATATTGGGTTCCACAACCATTAAAATAACTATGGAGACAAATGAGATATTTTAGCTAAAGTTATAGGTTTGAGCATAGGTATGAGGAAGATGGGTTAAGATAGAGTTCAATGTATCATATATAGGAACAATTAATGGGTTGCATCTTGAGATGTATTTCATTGCAACGAGATTGTAACTTGTGTTGATGATTAAATGATATAAGATGAATCTATTGAACACAATGTTGTGCTAAGAGGGGGGGTGAATCAACATAAATTAAAACAACCATTTCTTTTGTAGATTAACAACACATCACATAAATTGAAAAGAGCGGAAGAGAGCACATGCACCACACAAGGACACAAGGATTTTTACATGGAAACCCCAATGAGGGAAAACCTATTAGATGCATAGGACAAATGAGAGGGGGGTTGAATCAGTTGTATACTTAAAAAATGTAATCCCTCAATATCTTTTCAAATTCTTATCAACCATTAAAACCTTACAACTCAAGCTTGATACACCCAAACAACTCAAGCTTCCAACAAAACCATGGTGGGATTAACTCACAATATATGTAACTCATTGCTAACAAGAATTATAATGATGTTTAAGGCTCATTGCCTATAGAATTACAAACTAAGGTGAACAAACTTAGAGTAAGATACAAGAGACATGATGAATTATTGTCTTAGAGTAGGACACATACAAATTATAATGAGAAAATTAAATATGAATTGCTATGAAGAAGCATCCATCATATGTTGATGTTGCAACTCCTTTTTCGTATAATCAATGCTTCACACTGACTTCACATACTTCATCTTAACATTCTACTTAATCAATATTCTTCTCACCACCATCATCCTTCACAAATGAAATTTATATTCTATATATATGTACAAGAGTGAATTTGCACCCCTTACGCAAATTCCCCTTTTACACACCCTCACCTTAGAAAATCAAATCCGAAGGCGAAATTCCACATCACCCAACTACCTTCCTTCCACTTGGCTTATATCTTTTGTGTCAGTGAGAGAATTTATGTTGGGGATGCATGCGTGATGTGAAGACGTCTATACAACACACTATTGTCCCTGAAAAATTCCTGCATCTAAAGTTTGCAAAGGCATTACACTCCTGATTGGGGACGAATTGTAGCATCCCTCTTCAACCAACCGACCCAAAAATGCCTTATTTTTCCTCATTCTTCCTTCAAATTGATTCATTCTCACTTCACTTCATCTCTCTTGCAATCTCTACACACATTCTCAAGCCATCTCTTAGCACTTCTAGCATTCACTTCACTCTCAAGCAACACTTCAAAACTCCATTGTAGCAGCAACACTCCATCAAATCCACATAGCAAGTGTGAAGCAAGCCATAGAAGCATAGGCTTGGAGTCTTGTGAGACCTCCCTTCATCACAATTGTGGTTGTGGTGCCTTTGCCAAGTCCATATTCTCCTCCATTGGCTAGTGAGCTTTTGGGTGGAGGTGGTAATGCTTCGCTACCCTCCTTTGTGATTTGGTTGAGTAGCATTGTATTTTTTCATAGTGTTTATATTCTCTCTTCTTTCCTTTATCACGTATTTCTACTTCATTGCTTTTTGGCTATTTGTGGAGGTGGAAACACCAAAACAAGGGTCTGACTGAGGCATGCCCCTATATAGCCCCAATAATTTTCTCATTCTTGCTTGTGTGTAAGTGAAAGTACATGTGGAGCTAGCTAGCGAAGATGCACTTTTGTGAGATTATCTTCATCACCCTAGTTCTCATTTACTTGCTTTATCATTTTAGTCTTAATTTCTTATACTTTCTCATTCTATTTTTGCCATCCAGATTAGCCAACTAGGTTGTTAGTTAGTTTTTTAGGTAGTTTCTATTGTGTTCACTATTTTATGACTGTACAGACACCAACATGTACCCAAGAGACACCAACATGCCACACTATCATCCCAGAACTATGATGTCTTCCTCAGATAGAGAGCTATCTGAGGCACACTATTGACTCCAAAAACTAGCTCACCTAGCCCAGAACTAAGTTAGGATCTATAGAGTGATAAAAGTACATTATAGTCCTCATCATTCTTGATCCTTTTCTTAAGATACTTTTTAGAGTGAGGTAAGTTAGGGCAGCTCTTCGCTCTCAACTCTTATGACCTGGACCCTTGACATGGTTGGTCTAGGCCCTCTCTTACATTTTTGGTGAACCCGACATGAAATAACATCTTCCCATTCATCGATGTTGAGACTTTTCCCTTTATCCCTTGCAATCGTTGTAGGCCTAACTATTGTGAAGGTTTATGAGCATCATAACCTAGTCCATGACTCCTAGGTATGTTGTTAGGAGAAGTGTGTGACACCTAATGAAAAGGATGAAGGTCACTTCTAGTTTCTCTACAAGCCATTTTTTTCAGACATGTCATTGGTCTATCTGCCTAGGAGCAGTTGTTGAGGGGTGAGGTAGGATTCTTTGATGAGACTGACCACATCACCACTCCTCCTATGTCTTCTACACCATCATCAGTAGACGAGCATGGGGTTGCTCACATTCCTTCAAAATATATGTCTACCATTAGAAAAGGATTGGGTGACTTGGAGAATCACCTGGAAAAGGACCCGAAGTTGGCTAGAGCCACTTGGGTTATTAGCGAGATAAAGTATATGGTGGGAAAAGACCGAACAAGCATAGAACTATTGGCTAGTCTCTCTAGTATGACTAAAGCATGTTCCCTTCCAAACAACCCTAGCCTTATACAAGGGGCTGCTCTTGAAGAACATGAGAGACAATTAGGAATGTCGATGCCTCCCATGTCTATGTACATGGCTAACACAGTCCCATTGATCAATGTCCCTCTGCCTCTGAGAGATTTGAAACTATCAAACCAAACAAAATACCCTTAGGTTTTAGTTTCACCCCTCCTATCACCTCTAGCAATGGAGTTTTTGGCAGGTTGATTAGTGGGGGATTTGGTAGTGGTAGTGGCTCTGGTAGTGGGGGTGGTGCTAGCGAAGGTGGTTTTGGTGGAGTCCATGGCGGTGGCTTCAAAAGTAAAGGTGGCTATGGTGGAGGCCCTATTGGTGGCGATGGCCCCAGAAGTGGTTCCAGTGGTGGTCATGTTGGTGGTGGTTTTGGAGGAGGTTCCACTGGACCTTTGTCATTCCTAGACCCTATTCTAAACAGTCTTCTTCAGAATATGGTTAAGATGCAAAGTCAACTGGCGAGTCTCTCCCAAGCCTTTGCTCAACCTATCTTTCAACCCTTCTCCCAAAATAGCCCATTGTTGGTAACAATCCTAAGCACTCCCTTCCCACAAGGAATGGAGATTCTCAAATTCAAAAAATATTGTGGCAAAGGGGACCCACAAATGCACGTGTCCACATTTAATGCCTTGTGTATAGATTTCTTCCATCACAATGCATTGATGGAAAAACTATTCCCTTGATCTCTTAAGGATATAGTGCTCAACTGGTACTATTCCTTACCTGACAACTCCATCTTCTCATTCAATCAACTTGCAAATCAGTTTCTCTGACTGTTCCAAGCCAACATCAAATCGAAGATGACCTTTTTAGATCTTCTCCAATGCAAACAAGGGGATACTGAGAAGATTACTAATTTCATAGCATAGTATCAAGCACTCTTCTTGCATATCTAATACATCCTGCTTGATTCTGACGTGTAGAAGGTGTTCATAGGAAACTTGTAGAGACCTTGGCTGGAGAAGTTTTCCCTTATGAAGTACCCTTCTTTCGTGCATTTGTGTGCTGCATTACAAGAACATCAACAAATGGTAGTACAGTTTAGGGGATCCTCCTCGCACTCTCATTCAGAAGGAAAGTCCATTGTATCAATTTTTGGAAAGGGTAAGGCTATCGTGAATGTAGTAGACACTATGAATTATAGCATCCTCAAACACAACAAAAAGTTCACAAAGTTAGCATAATCTTATTCTTCCATCTTGTAGAAGTTTCTAAAGGATAAGATCATAACCTTGGAGAACCCTAAACCTCTCAAAGAACCTTACCCTAGTTGGTACAATGCAAATACCTTCTACCAGTAGCATCGAGTTAATGAACATGATACCAAATGTTGTATGTGCCTACATCATGAGATACATGATTGGATTGAGAATGGTACTATTTATCTTGATTGGAGTAAACAAAATGTAAACAAATCAATGGAAAAAGTGAATTTAGTGAGTTGGAAATATACACAGACCCGTTTTCGTCACACTCTGCCAACATGATTATTGATCCATATAATTCTATTGCTTGGGTTGAGGTGTATGTTAACATGGTCACAACTACTCCTACCATGCAACTTGAGCTTGGCTTTCCAGATGTGACATTCACATGTTCATAGGATTTTCCCTTGAACAACAAGCCCTCTCCCCTCTACATTCCCACTCATCTCAATGGCAACATTATGAAGGGGGTCTTAGTCGACCCCACGATCTGAGTTAATATCATTATAGGAGAGATGTTGTGGCTTAATTCATGTTGCATAGAGAGGAGTACAAGAAAAAAAATCTACCATCCATACACATGATGGTATTTCTCTCAAGCCGTATGGCTCAATAAATCTATCTGTCCTAGTTGAACCTAGCGCTGTAGAAATAGTCTTTTATGCTATTCTAGAGTTGGATTTATTCAGATTGAAGTTAGCCATACCTTGGATAGCTTCCATGAATGGAATCAACTCTGTCATTCATAAGTGTTTTAAATTCTCCCATGAAGGTGTTGTGCACGTAGTGCATGATACTAGATACCAATCATTGGTATCCCATGTGGGCTACTCATTGGATCATTTTTGGCTTACCTCAGTTAGTTTGTTCCCCCCAAGAATAGACTTGCTTTACAAGAACTATGTGAAGTATAAGACTAGGGGCAAGGGATAGCCGAAATCAACCCTTCTGATAGCACAACAACTAGTTGCCTCCTCTTCTCGAAAGGGAAAAGAGAAGCTACCCCATCCTTAGGATGGCTGTCCCACTCCTCTTTCTAGAGAAGAGTTTTGGATGAATATGTCTAGCTTTTACCCACTGAGCTCAATGGTACCTGCTTGGCATAGACCCAAGACCAAGATATTAGACCTCCCTACCAAACCACTTGGACCTTGGTACTACTTGTATGGAAAGAGAAAGGGTCCACATGGGGAATCCTCTATGTATTGAACTCCACGTCCTCCCACCACTTCTACTCCCAATGTAGTAAACAAGAAGAGGCCCACTACCGAGGCATTAAAGCTGACTCTCCCTATTGTTTCTCAATCTCTTCCTCCTACTCCCACTTAGGAGCGTATCCCTCCATCAAAAAATGGCTATAGAGGACACTCCTATGGCTGAGCAGAAGCCTTCTATCCCTTTGCAACCCTAGTCTCTAGTTCAAAGAGTTGTAGAAATCACCTTGTGCATGAGCACAAGCATTGGAAAAGGGCTCTTGCGGATGAGCAAGCTACTTTGTAGAAGAAGGAAGAGAAGTCAACCACCCCTACTTCAGGGCCTCCTGATGCATCCTCCTCTCTCCTACCCTCTACTTCCATTTAATTGAATTTAGTCTTGCTTTTGGCTCCTGCTATGAGTGTGAGTACACTTGAGCCCAAAAAGGTGTAGGTGTTTATCAATCCTTCGGTTGAGCCACCCCTATTGATGTCCCTTCTAGATATCTCACCATTCCCTAAACCCATGGATATGTTGAATACTTCAATGGTATTTTCCATAATTTTCTCCTCCTCCTCCTCCACTCCTCTTTCCTCGTCTATGGGGAGTTTACATCCTCTAATGAATCAAAAGGTGGAGGATGGCCCTTCCAGTAATGGAGGGCATAAGAGGAGCCCACCTTCTCTGAAGGGTGGTCTTGCCCTGGCTTGTTCTATCTTAGTGATGGAACAAGTCCCAACTTCCCTTGAATTTTTCACCACTCCTGAGTCACTCAGTGAGCCAAGCGGTGAGTCCAAGGTGTAGCCTTATTTGTTCATTGAGGTACGACATGGCACTCTAGTAAAGTGCATGTTTAACTCTCTGGATGAAGTTTCATTCTTATCAGTGATCTTCACAAAATTGCTAACCATAGCTCCATAAGAGCCTAGTGGAGAAGACCTTGTGGGGCCTTCTTCCATAGCTCTTGTTGTGGGAGGGTTGGAAACTCCTCCCCTTAATATTCCACCACTACAGGCTTGTCCTCCTTCCCATTATAATGATCTAGATTGGGAATTAGATGACCTCTTGGTTGATGAGAGTTAGGGGGAGGCATCTTCTTTATATTTAGATTAGACGTGTGTGTGTTGTTCAATGTGATTGTGTTATGTGTTCCTAGATGACCATTTTCACCCTTGTTGGTGCTTGGATACATAATTGATTTTGTGTCATAAACTTTCTTCTATTTGTATCATCATTCTTCCATGTTTGCATTTGATTTTTAGTAAATTGGGGATGATGCAAAGTATTGGGGGCATTTAGGCTTCCCTTCCATGTTGACCCAATTTTTTTTAATTTTCACTTTATCCTCTCATGTATTCTTCACATGGTCTAATATAGTAGGGGGTTGATGATAGTTCATTTATATACTATTATAATACTTATATATTTATGAGAAACTTTGACCGTGGAATATACGATCACCCCTATGCCCTTTTTTTGTAATTATTTCTCTTTCACTCTCTTCTTATCTTTCTCTCTTCTTTTCTTGAGTTGTCCCTCTCATGTGCAACCATTCCATTTCTATGATACTTTGATTTTTTAGAAAATGTATTCATTGCCAACAAATCTTTTCTTGAAAATCTTTGTAAGCTTTTATCAAGAATCACATTCTTGACTTGGACCTAACAAAATGTGTTTCCTTCATTATGGGTTCACAAAGAAAGAACTTTAGAATTTTCCTTCGAGGTGGGAGTAGCCTTTACCTTTCCCTCGTAATGGGGCATCTTTTTCCTTTTGAATTCCTTGATGAATTAAACATCTTTTGAAAGGATTCCTTGA
The DNA here is from genome assembly GCA_007258455.2 of Sequoia sempervirens. NCBI lineage: Eukaryota > Viridiplantae > Streptophyta > Pinopsida > Cupressales > Cupressaceae > Sequoia > Sequoia sempervirens. The sequence goes on from VDFB02168118.1 coordinate 181,335,531, forward strand.
TGATGAATTGATCCAAGAAAAAAAAATATTTTCATACTTTCAAACAACACATCCCTTGAGTGGACCCATCTTCACGCTGGATTCCCTAGGGACCCCTTTAAAATCCTTCCAACTTGATGACATTCTGCGTGACTATCTTCTTATTTGCTTGTGTGGATGCTTTGTGTTTTCAGACATGCTTTATCTGTGGGTAAACATGTTGCTTTGTAGGTGCACCTATGAAGCCGTTTTCCAACTCTGTGGAGTCTCCTTCTTTGGATTTCCTCCATGTGAGAGATCTTGGGGGACCCCTCCTTACAGGTCCATGGGCCTGTAAGGTGCTTACACCTCTAGGCTTCCTCCATGTTGGGGATCTTGGGGGTCATTCCCTTGTAGTTTTGCGAGCGTGTAAGGTGGTTATTTCATTGGGTTTCCTTCATGTGAGAGATCTTGAAGGATGCCTCCTTGCAAGTCTATGGGACTATAAGGTGCTTACTTCTTGAGGCTTCCTTCATGTGAGAGATGTTGGGGGTTGCCTCCTTGCAGGTTTGCGAGCCTGTGAGACACTTTCATCCTATGAGATTTGTCCATCATTGGTTTGAGGGCCTTTGGTTTACTTTGTGTAGCTTCATAGTTCTACGGGGCTATGGATTATTTTGTTCAAAGCTCCTTAGGGAGAGTACTTGTGGAGTCCTTTGCCTACCCTATGCTTTCAAGCTTTCTAGATTGTATTCTGCTTCCTTGATGGTTCAGGTATAAATTTCTAAGCCTACTAACTCTTTGATCTACTTTACCATAACACTCATAAGTATTCATGCTTACTAAAGTGGGGCCAAAATGTATAGGAGAAAATTTACACCCCTTACACAAATTCCCCTTTTACACACCCTCACCATAGAAAATCAAATACGAAGGTGAAATTCCACATCACCCAACTTCCTTCCTTCCACTTAGCATTTTCCTTTTGTGTTGGTGAGATAATTTCTATTAGAGAAACACACATGGTGCATAGAAATCTACGCAAAGCACTGCCATCCTTGATGGATCCCTAAGCCTGAAGTTGGTAGAGGCGTTACACTCCCAATTTGGGATGAATTGTAATGTACCTCTTCAACCAACCAATTCAAAAATGCCTTATTGTTCCTCATTATTCCTTCAAATTGATTCATTCTCACTTCACTTCATCTCTCTTGCAATCTCTACACACATTCTCAAGTCATCTCTTAGCACTTCCAACATTCACTTCACTCTCTTCAGCAACACTTCAATACCCCATTGCAACAATAACACTCCATCAACTCCACATAACAAGTGTGAAGGAAGCCATAGAAGCATGGGATTGGAGTCTTACGAGACCTCCCTTCATCATAGTTGTGGTTTATGGAGCCTTTGGAAAGTCCATATTCTCCTCCATTGGCTAGTGAAATTTTGGGCACCGAGGTGGTAACTTTTTGCCCCTCTCCTTTGTGATTTGGTTGAGTAGCATTGTATTGTTTCATAGTGTTTCTATTCTCTGTTCTTTCCTTTATTTCATATTTCTACTTCATTGCTTTCTGGATTCCCGTGGAGGTGGAAGCACCACAACAGGGTCTTATTGAGGTAGACCCCTATATAGCCCCAACAATTTTCCCCTTCCTCCTTGTGTGTAGGTGAAAGTACATGTGGAGCTAGCTGATGAATAGAAACTTTTGTGAGATTATCTTCATCACCCTAGTTCTCATTTACTTTCTTTATCATTTTAGTCTCTATTTCTTATACTTTCTCATTTTTTTACCATCTAGATTAGCTAGCTAGGTTGTTAGTTAGTTTTTAGGTGGTTTTTATTATGTTCACTATTTTGTGATTGTACAGATGCCAGTGTGCCCGAGAGACACCAGTACGTTGTGCTTTCATCCTAGAACTACATTGTCATCCTTAGATAGAGAGTTGTTTGAGGCATAGTACTAACTCCAAAAACCAGCTCGCCTAGCCCATAACTAAGTTCAGGATCTATAGAGTGATAGAAGTACATTATAGTCCTCATCATTCCTAATCCTTTTCTCAAGATACCTTTTAGAGTGAGGCAAGTTAGGAAGCTCTCCGCTTTCAGCTCTCTGTGACCTAGAGCCTTGACGTGGTTGGTCCCCCTTTCTTACAATATATCCTCTGAAATACATCAAAATCTTGATTAGGTTAGCTCCATGATGACCTTTTTGATGAGAATATGGTATCACATTGGTCAAATCCAAAAAAAAATTAGAAAGAGAGAAGCTTAGCTACAGATCCACACACAATTTTTTAGGTACCAAATATATCACACCTTTTCCAAAGAAATATTAATTGATTAGGACTAATTGTAAATGAAAGAACTAAGTCTATCACCCCAAGAACACCAGGAATACAACTATTTTGATTTACACCACCTGGGAGAAACCAAAACCAATGTGCAGATCAAGATGTAAATATTGTAGTTCATGCACAATATCTCCTCAATCTTCTCCTAATGAAACTAATCATCATATGCTGGTGCAAGAGGAGAAACCCATTGAATATACATGAATAGAGTATTACAAGAAAACTATAGAAAACTATCATTTGAGAAATAATCTTATAGAACACCAAAACACTTGAAGCTACATAGTAGTGTACATTTAGCATTATTGATCATGTCTAAAAATCCACAAGGACAATAATTTACTTTTAGAGGAATGTGTAGTCTCTAAATACACCAATGTCAACACATTATATTATTAGACAAAAATATTCACTTATAACTTTCACTATAGAAAGTGTGGAGACAAGTATCCTTGAATATAACACCTTCACATCTTGACCAATTCATCTTCTAAACTGTAAAACAAAGGCTTGCATAACAAACCAAAAAATCATGGCACATGAACCTAGAATGATATCAAGGTAGACATATTATAAAAATTTAAGAACTTGTGTACCACCTTTCACAACATACTTAGACACCAAAAAAGTGCTAATATGACATTATTCAATCTCGTACTGTACTACTAACATACACTCAACATACCAAATATCTTTGGAGTATGTTCAACTTTTAGCACACATCTTTGGCATTCATGAAAACACTTCTTGAGTTGGCATCAATGACAACACATATTTCCAACAATCTCCCCCTTTTTCATTGATGGAAACACATATGAATCTCTTCCCCTTTGACATCAAGGGAAAAGGGCATTATAGCTTCTATTTGCAATATCAACTATATAAGCTCCCCTTGACTATATATACTCCCTTTGATATGGATATGCCCCCAAAATGATACTAAGACCCTAAAATATACTACAATACTCCACAAAATTTATACAAAAGACCAAAATTTCCTTAATTATACCTTTGTACCTATTGTTCGATGTTTTTTCACTTTCTCAACATAGGAAGCACACAAGTGTACTACCTCTCTTGAAAGGTGAAAATATACAACTAAGTTGTAAACAATCACCCCAAGGTCTCGTAGGTGTCAAGTCATAACTTGCAAAAACAACTTAGTTGATTGATGTGATTTGTTGGTAATCACAAATGGCATGTATGATTAACTAAGCTCAAAGGGAATTGGATCTTCAAATGGAGTTTTGTGGAATTTTGGAAATGAAGTGTAGTTGTTGCAAGTTCAAAACAATAGTCTAAAACTCCATGTTTTTCATTAGATTTAGCTTTACAATGATTCTAGAAGTTTACCTCAACTTCAATTTTTAAAGAAAAGTCAAAAGGGAAAAGGGATGGAAGGTTTCCAACACCTGCAACTATTTTTGAATAGTAACAATGAAGGATGCTACAGTGGATAACCTTCCTAAAACTAAGTTCCACTTAACCAAAACAACCTACAGTCTCATGAAACTAGTGCAATCTTCTAAGGTCAATAGATTTTTAGCTATCCATTCACCATTAAGCATGAAAAATAGATGAACTTTGAGTGTAACAATAAAGTAATGTTCAAAATAACTTTACACTTCTATTCATCATCAATAAATAACAAAAAGTATGAACAAGGGAGGCATCAACACCATAACATTCTTCACTATTAAAGTGCAACATAACACTAACAACTAAAGCAACTTGGAAATAAAACAACAAAGCTAAAATATGATATTGAGGAGATGAATCATGCGCACATGTGAAGAAACATAAGAACCCATCAAAATAATGCAATTCTCATTAAATTTCTATAGCATGCCTTTACACAACTCAAATCTCCTCTTGAAAAGGAGAGGAGACCCCTATTTATAGTTTTCCAAAAGTGAAATGAATGGCCAAGATTTACTTTCATTTTGTGTCCAAGATTCATTTTACATTAGGGTTTCACCTACCCCCAAATATATGACAATATAAAATACATCTTTTGTCTCTTCCCTATTTTGTCATTTGGTGGTTCTGACACTGTAGTAGGTTTTTCTTATAGTGTCTACCTTCTCTTTCAACTATACTGTCAAATATTCATCATCAATGACTAGTTTTCCTACATTTTTTTGGAGGGTGGCATACTGCAAAAATTTTCTGATAAGAGCTTGGAGCTCATCCCATTTCATGATGTTAGATTGGAGGATCTAAAAGTTCAACTTCTTGAATATCCCAGTGATTTATCTCCTGTGTTTGGTGAATTTGGGTGTGGCCTTAATAACCTGCTTGGACTGGGTGAACACCCTCGTAGCAAAGTCCATGAAAATTGGTGAAAGTGCATCTATAGCCCCCTTCTCAATCTTCTTACGAAAGAATGAATTTATCCTCTCCATATCTAGTTCTAGGGAAGGCATTTCATAGTCTGTCTTCATTTTTAAGTAGTCCTCACTATTGGTCTGGTGCTCTGTAACCCATTCAAGGTCAAGTTCTACCTCATGCAAGACCCTCTCTAGGACTTCCTTCTTGTGTTCCAAGCCCATTTTCCAGGTTTCTACCAGCTAATGATCATCTTCTATGAGCCCCAACTCCTTTTCGCATATTTTCTCAGGAAATTTGAGAATTCTCCTGAGCTTCAGATACATTATCTTATACAGTTCAATGAACATGTTGCATATTTTCATTGTGGCCTCCAACTGCTTTTTTAAATCCTAAAACTTGTTGAACATCTGGACAATGTGACAGATGCCCATGTCACCATTATATATTACTCAATGGAACCAATCTACTGTGGCCTTGGTCTAATTCTTCATCTTTTCTATTCTATTTAGCTCTTCTTGGGAGAGAAGAGCGGGTGTAGATGATGCTGTTGGGGCCTCTTCTTCTATAGATGTCCATTGTTGGATATAGGTAGTAAGATCTGCCACTTTTTTGTTTAGCCCTTCTTTTGTGGGCTGATCTTTATTCATCTATTGCATGATTGTGGCCATAGACTCCTATAATTCATGCATTTTCTGCTCATAGGTTGCTGGGCCTAGGTTGATTATTGATATGCTATAAATTTGACCTTGCACAACACCTCTATCTTTATCCACTACAAGGGTAGAAATTTGTACTATCCTAGATCCAGACGCATCCACTGTGATATGGGAGTGGACTCTAGGTTTCTTCTCTTTTCTTGTCTTCATTTGTGCTCTTGCTAGTTGTAGTGTAGAAAAATGTATCTTTGGACATTTTCATGCTCATTTGGGTCTTTCTTATGGATGTTGGCCTAGTTTGTCCTTGATTTAATGTTGTAATGTTGTCAACACATTCATATTAGGTCTTGGACCCTTGTGAATCAATAATAATTTTATGATGTCTTGTAAAAGTGTTGTGAAGTGTTGTAACACACTTTCACACTTTTCTAGGATCTTATTAATATATTTGACTTAAATAACCTCTTTTTATCGCATACCAAGCCTTATTTCAAAGTGTTGTAAATTGTTGTAACAAAATTTCATGCTTTTCTAGGCTTATCATCAATAATTTGACCCTTTCTTATGATTAATTGGCTCCATTATACACTTATAGGCCTTACTTAAGTGTATTTTTGAGAATAATCCTGTTAAACATCATTTAATACATCTTAATTTTTGAAAGCCACTTAAAATGCCTAAGTGGGACCCATTCATCGTTAGGGGTGAGTGAGTCCCATTTGGCTCAAAAATCAAAATTATTTCAAAATTCTGGCAGGATATTATTTTCTAAGACCTAAGGTTAGCTTGTGATGTGCTATTTTCAAGAAATTTTGCATAATCCAATATAAATATAGGGGTTTCTCTCTCATTTCACCCCCAATTCATTCATTAATTCACTCAAGCATTTCATCAATAATTAAGCATTCATTTTAGCATTTCAAGCATCTTCAAGTCCACATCCATTGGAGCTTCTACTTGCATATCTTCATATTTCTACTTCAAGGGTTTGGTGAGTTTTAGTATTGCATGTTGTTCATTCATTGTTCTCTTTAATTTCATTTCATTTTCAAGGGTTTAATTACCAAACGAGGGTTTGACCAAGGCAAACCCCTGTTCACTAACCCTTAACACTTTTTCCCCTCTTTGCATGTGTTTTGTAGGTTTGGTGTGCATATTTGTCAAAGAGAAAGGTGTTAAAAGTTGTCAACAAATAATCAAAGTAATTCAAAGTGGTCAAAGTCCTAAAAGAAGCTTGGAGAACACCTACAGGTCAAATTTTGTAGTTTCAAATCTAGAAACCTGTCAGGAGTTGAGGTACTTATTAGGAGGTATAGATTGCACTTTTGAATTTCTAGAAATATGGAAGTGGTCTAAGTCACCATCATTGGCATATTAGTCCCATTGCTAGGCTTGAAAAGTTCTTTTTGTAGATCTGAGCACCCTTTTGTCTAAGCCTTGTTCCAACAAAATTTCCTTGAAATAGGACAAGTCGCCCAACTTGGCATATGAGTCCCTATGGGCTTCAATAGTGATTTCTATAGGATTCCAGAGCTCCTCTCCATCACTTTCCAATTTCCAGGTGCACACCTTTAATCTCATTAATTTCTATTACAATTTGTTTGCATTTTTAGGTCATTTCGCATACCACAACGTGTTTTCAAACATCTTGCATTTCATTAGTTTTGCATCAATAATTAATCTCTTTTATCAATTTTTTTCATCTAGGACATTCCCCTTAGACATATTTCAATCATATTTGTATTGGAATCTCAAGGGCATATTCTTGAGTGAGCCACCAAGGTTTTTGGATACCTCTCTCCTTTTAGGTGCAAAACCCTAGAAATGTAAGAGAGTCCCCCATTCCAAAAATCTTTGGTTCATTTTGGTGAACCTACATTTAGAACATCCTATTTCTGATTCAAAGTGAATTTACATCCTAGGAATAACTTACATTAGCATTGCATTACACTTTGTATTGTTTAATTTGCATCTTAAGGTTTCCAAATTTGAATTAGTGAAAAGTTCATCTAGCTTGTATTTTTGCATATCATTTCATTCAAAATCAGTAAAATTCTCCATATTCATATTATATTTGCATTTGAAAATCTAAAGAACAAAAAAACCACTTCAAAAAAGATTTGAAAATTTTCAAAAAAATCACTCCCTGGACTCATTCACCACCCTGGGCGAGTTAGCCCAATTGCATTATTTTTACTACATTTTTCGAAATTTAATCTTCAATTTCTTAGTTTCTATTTTCTATTTCTGCATTTCAAGTTTACTTTCTAGAATTTCAATTTCAAGAATTTCATTCTTATTAGTTTACATTGCATTTGCATTCACCCCACATTTAATAGCCTTTGTATAAGTGTTAGTGTCCTATTGCTAATACCTTAGTGAGAAGAAGTTCAAGACTCATGTCATCTTGTGATAACACAATCATTGTGGATATTGGGTTATCTAGATCTTCCACTCCTAGTATTGATAATAGTGTACTAGGAAAGGATAATAGCCTTAGCAATTCTTTGCCTTTAGGTAGTATGCATGTTGAACATAGACCTAATGATATACCACAAAACATAATAATTCAAATTCATGAGGAATTAGTACATTTGTAACATCAAGTAAGCCTTGAAAACATTTCAACTATTGTAATTCCTACAATCGAAAACATTCACCATATGCTTGAAAGTGATGAAGGCCTTGACCTTGTGAACAAATAGTTCAAATCTTGGGCAAACATCTTCCTTCAACCTCTACTACTCCTCAATTATAAAACAATGTAGTAAGCCAAGGAGGAACCCAAATTCCTCCTCCCTCAATAGTAGCATCAATACCTACCTATATCACTCCTCAAGTCACAACAACAATGCAACAAGTTAGTAATGTGATTCCTTCCATCAGTATTTCTGCTAGCTTCCCTAGCTCCTATGTGGCATTGCATGTTCTTTCTTCTTCCACACTACCACCTATAATAATTCCATTCACTTGCTTTCCTAGTACTAATATCCCATCACCACTTTCCCTTCCACCTCATACTGGACTTCTACAAATCCTCTCATAACACAACTTTTCCAAATTATTTCATCCATGCAAAAACAAATCTCCACCATAAACCAAAATTAGAATGGCCCACCCACATACTATGTTTGAAGCAACCCATTGTCTTTGGAAATATTGTAAACACCAATGCCAAAGGGGTAGAGATGCCTATATTTGAGAAATATGAAGGAAAGGGAGATCCTTCTAACCATGTTAATTTCTACACTACCTTATGTAGTGATTTTGTCCTTGTTGATAAACTATTAGTAAAATTGTTTCCTAGGACTTTAAAAGATACTACCTTGGAATGGTTTTCATATTTACCAAACAATTCAATTTTTTCATTAAATGAACATGTTGATGCATTTATAAATAATTTCCAAGTGCATATGACTCACAAAAATACCTTGGCTGATATGATGAGATGCAAGCAAAATGAAGAAGAAAAGATAACTAAATTTATCTCATGCTATTGATCACTTTATTCCCAAATGGATGTCAAGATTCCTAACCCACACCTTCAAAAGATGTTTATAGAAAACTTACAAACTAAAATTCGAGACAAAATCACTATGATGAAATTCCCCTCCATGCACTTATGTACTGCCCTTTGTGATTACCACAATTCAGTTAGTAGTTGATATATAAGTTCCACTTCTAGTTGAACTAAGAAATCTGAACCTGCCATCCAAAACAATTCCCAACCATTTAGAAATAAAAAAAGGGTTCTTATAGTTCAACCCCCCTCAACAACCAACTCAAACTGTCAACAACCAAGTAGCTACTATTAAAACTGTAGTGCCCTTTACTTATGGAGATTCAGAAAGACAATTCACACCTTTACTTGACACCCTTCATAACATAATGTCACAACTTTTACAACAACAAATGATCACCTTGTTGGAAAAATAAGGAAAAATAACTGAGAGGGTGGGGTGGTGAATCAGTTGTCATAGAATATTAAAATTTTCAAACTGAACTTAACTTAATCTTAGATCTGATGAATGAACAATGAACCATAAACAATCAACACATTATAAACACAAAGAACACCAAATTTTTTACATGGAAACCCTATTAGGGGAAAAACAATGGTGGATGTTAGTCCACAATATTATACCCTATTAAAAGTATAATGAAGAATAATGGGAATGCACACACATTCAGGCACATTGCTTAGAGCTCATTACTCAATTACAAGAGGGCTCACTTCCCAAAGAAGACACACTATCTTACAACAATTAAAATTAGATCTGTAGGGTATGAACTGAGAAAATAGCTTCTACAAAAGCTTGATTACAATTCCGGTTAAGCACAAAAACACTCCTTCACACTTTGCTCAAACTTCTTCACACTCTACTCTAAAATTGAATGATTTGATCACTATTCACACACTTGCACTTTATTTGTCTCTTCTTCACTTCACACACTCTAAATTCACACAAAAAACCACTCTTATATATCTGTAACATGGATTTACATCAACAACTTCGTCGACCAAAATATAAAACATATTTACAATGTCGGCCCAAATTTACAAATAAATTTTCAATGTGAATCAAACATCATCAGCCAATATTATATTGTGGTCCAAAAAAATATCCTCGAATGTGCCAAACACTCAAATTTTAATCTCCAATGATCCACAACACATTGTAACCACCATGTTGGCTAAGAACATAAAATTCCGAACACACAAGAGGAAAATCACCGACCATAAACACACCGATCAACATAGACATGCAACAAGGATAGAGAATGATCTAGAAGCATCCATGAACATTAAGAATCAATAGAGAAGCATCCATAGCAACTGAAATTTCTTGAGTCACATCAAATTCACTCAGGAACACAAACTGGAATCACACAAAAATTGTTAGAACACAACTATTCATAACACAATCAAATCTTCATGTGGACCTCTGAAACTTCTAGTGGATAAACTAGATAATCTCAGCAATAAAACCTTTAGTCAACAATGATTGATGATCTTGATGTATTGAGAAAGACACCTTCATGATCTTCACTATTCCATTGTCAACGTGCAACTCTTTCTTTAACAATTTTCTTGATATCCTCAACATATACAACCTTCAATACAACAATGCTAATAGTGTTGAAATCAATGACAACCACATATCAACAACACAATCACAACATCCAACAATCTCCCCCTTTGGAATTGATGGAAACACATGATGTGAAAACACCATCAACACAACTTTCAATCAACACTTACTCCCCCTCATATTCTAATTCATTTCTCCACATGATCTTTTTCCACAAGGGTCTTCTCCCCAAATAGTTCAAAGTTGTTCACATTGCTCTTCTCCCCCTTTGACATCAATGGAAAATATAAGCATTATCTTTCAACACACAAGCTCTAAACCACATATCTACACATCTAACTACTCCCCCTAAGTAGAAGCCATGGAAACATCAATCCGGATCAAAATATAGCTTTGAAGCACATAGATTGATGCAAGTAAATGCATCTCTAGTTCTTATTAGGAGGGGTAATTACCCCTAGCAGCCCTCAGAGATACTCAAAATTATCCTTTGGAAATGTCTTGGTGAAAATGTCTACAATCTATTCTTTGGTAGGCACATACTCCAATATAACTTCTTTCTCACTCACATTCTCCCTTAAGAAGTGAAACTTGATTGATATATGCTTGCTCTTAGAGTGTAGCATTAGATTCTTCAATATGTTTATTGCACTTGAGTTGTCACAATATATTGAAATAGGCTCATCATATACTACTCTGATGTCTTTTAGCATCTATTTCATCCACATCACTTGAGTACAATTATTTGCAACAACAATATACTTTGCCTTAGCAGTAGATAGGGAAATGGAATTTTTCTTTTTACTCAACCAAGACACCAACTTCTTCCCTAGGAAGAAGGCACCACCACTAGTGCTTTTCTTATCATCTACATCTCTTTCCCAATCTGCATCAGTATATGCACTCAAAGTAAGATCATCATCTTTAGGATACCAAAGCCCAAAATCAATTGTTCCTTTCAGATACCTAAAAATTCTCTTTACAACAGTCACATGAGATTCTTTTGGATCAACTTGATATCTAGCAACCATACACATAACATTCATGATGTCTAGTCTGGTTTGAGTTAAGTAGAGAAATCCGCCAATCATTTACCTATATCTTGTTTGATTTTCCTTAGGAGAATCATCATTCTATGTTAAGTTGCATCTAGTTACCATGGGTGACCAATAGGCTTTGAGTCTTCCATGCCAAACTTCTTTAGTAACTCTCTCACCTATTTGGACTAAGATATGGAAATCCCATTGTCTATTTAAGTGACTTGCAATCCTAGAAAGAATTTCATCTCTTCAATCATACTCATTTCAAATTCACTCTCCATTTCATTAGCAAACTTCATACATAGATCATCATCTCCTCCAAAAATAATGTCATCAACAAAGACTTCAATAATCAACTCTTTATCATGATCCAACTTAAAATACAAGTTGTTGTCAACAGTAC
>VDFB02168118.1:181347466-181414393 GCA_007258455.2 Sequoia sempervirens
TGTTTCTTTGCCTTTCCCTCCTAAAGGCTGTGCTTGTGCCACTAACTGTACAAGTTATGTTTTCCTTGAGAGCTGAGATACCATTGCTGCTGCTGCTAAAACAAATTGCTATACTTTTCCAACTTAATCCTTTGGAAATGAATGAAGTGGACTAAAAGTGTAACACTCTTTAAATAAATTGAAGAAAGTTATTGTACTCGAAGCATAAAATTCTAAAATACACGTCAACGTGAGTATGTCATTGGGAGATGGGTTCAACATCGTAAGTGTGGATCTGTATTTTATGTGCATTAGTATTAAATAGGAGGTAACACATACTTCTGAATGGAAAGACAGACCAAGAAATAAGCATCGAACAGCTAAGACAATGCAGGTGGGGGCAAATGTGCCAGTAAACAATTGTATATTACATTGTTTACAGACCTAATGAATTGTGTCCTCGGCTGAAAAGATAGTTCATTAAAGCAGAGAATGTACTTTCGGCCATATTGTTTAAGTCACTTAGAAAAAGTCTTATGCTTTTGCATTTTCCAGCCTGACTCTCTTGAAATTGTCTTCCAATTCTAGGACAACCCCACTAATAGTTTTTGAATAGCTCTAGAAATAAGAGACAGCAATTCCGGCCATAGCTTTTTCCAGTCTGACTCTTGATATTTTCTTTGAATTCTAGGTCAAGCCCACCAATAGTCTTTGAACAGCTCTAGAGATAAGAGTTATCAGATCAGGCTGTACACACGAGCATCTTATGAGTACATTAATGCTTTGAAAAATGGCATAGGTCATCATCCCCCACTAAATAGGTTTCCAGACCACAAAGCTTGAAAGTCCATGACGGATGTCAGTCTCTGGCTTCCTATTCTTGCTCACGAGAGAGTAATGACAGGACAAAAGTGGGACGCGGGGAAAAGAAATGGATTGATGAGTGGACGGCCTTGCTTACACGATTTTCCGCATCAACAGCAGAATAGCATCTTTCACGCTTAATGCCTGTCACCTTTCTTACCCAGAACCCACAGATTTGGCCCACCTGTTGGCATCTCATTCCTTTTTATGATGCTTCATTTCTAGATATAATCTTTTCATTAATCTAAATCCTAGAATAGATCAGGAATATGACCCTCAAGTTCATTGTATATCTGAGGTTCTATGATTATCCTGGACTGTCGCAGCAAAAAGCATTGAATTGAGTCATGGTGATTGTTATGGTTCTGCAGGCTGAAGCTGAATTTACGTCAAGTAGTGCAGCCAATAATGGCAGTCAAGAAGGATGGAAATCACCAGTTCCTTATCTCCTTGGTGGAATTGGTACTATGATTGGTCTGATTGCTTTGGCTTTGTTAATTCTTGCTTGTTCATATTTTAAATCTCCTGCTCATGAACAGGAGATTCTAACCAGGTTTTGGGTAGGGATACGACTCACACATCCGGTGATTGTGGGGAGGAAAAGGTTATGGTGATAATGGCTGGGGAAGAGAAGCCAACTTTTCTTGCTAAACCAGTAATGGTGGAAGATCCTTGAACTCAAAACCAGATATTCAACTACTGTAAAATAACAAGGATGGTGCTTAATCATCCTTATGAGTAGCTTTTTTAATCTTGTGTGCTGATTATGGTTATGGATCTAATACACAAGGGTTTTGTTTACGTTAAATTTCTGTAAATTTCAGAGGGTTTTGGCCATGTTTTAGATGGAGCTGTGAACAAGTGGAGGCAAGATACATGAAGATTCATATGATCTGTACATCTGTAGATAATGGAAGGGTATTCAGAGTCTGTTTCTTTACATACTACCATGAACTAAGGTAAAGCATCCTCCATATACTCTATGATGTATGGCAAACCTGTATATCTCATCCTTAAAACTACCAACCCTTTGTTTGGTGTTATCAGCTGCCCAGTCTCACAAATGTTATCTCTTAAACAACTGTGTTATGTTAATCTAGATCAAACTACTGCATGTCCTCTATTTTTTAAAACGGATTCACACATTTCAAAAATGACATATTTGGAATTTGACAGGTGTTCATTGGCTTGCATGTTAAATTTGTTTGAATTATTGTTTAGATCATCATATTAAAAAGACATGTCTTAGATCAATCATTCATTTTTGAGCGGTTAAATTATATATTATTTGAATAAAAGGAGCTGTAATTAAAGTATGGTAGATCTTGTGTTACTATAATTATTGAAAGAGTAAATATTAGTATGAGTTTTTCTAGTTTCAATTGTGCATATTTTTCAATCGATGTTTTGAATCACACTCGGTGATTCATTATCAGGAAGAGGAAATCCAAAATGTCGATTGGAAAAAATACATATAATTGAAAGAAGAAGCACTCATACTATTCTTCATGTATTGTCGGAAAATTATGTTTACTAGAGTAAATGTTACATTGATCTTGATATTAGGCATTTTGCATCAAACATATCTTTGATCTTGTCAACAACAATCAACAAGGATTTCATTAACGATAAAGGAAGGAAAGTAATCTAGTCCTAGCACAACTAACTCCTAAATGTGTTCATCAACATTCTATGTCATAATTAAGATATCTAGAATAGGCAAATAGAAAATTGAAAATTTTAGTTACATAAGATATAACCTAATATTTTGAATTGAATTTCATATCTAAAAGTTATCTTCACTAATGTGAGTATTTATAGAAGTTCAAAGCATAAGTTTCAATCACTCATAATTACCTACACATCATTCAAGTACTATTTTCTATATACAATATTCATTAGTCATAATTAACAAGAGCAAGACTCAAGTAAAAAGAAACACACATTCTTATCCTTTCCTTTTCTTATAGATCTAAATTATAATTAAATTACTATGTGTTAGATCTAGATTAATACATAATAAAGGAATTAAAGAGATCATTTACAACACTAGCTTTCTTGATTAGAATATCTTGCTCCATAGATTTGATGCTTGAACCATACTTTATGCCAATGTCACCCATCTACCATCTAGTGCAACCAATATTTATATCAAAATGTACAATTGTTTTGATGAAAAAGGGATCCTAGGTCTAATACATAGAACACTAGGATCAAGCCTTTCTTAAGAGAATATTAGGATGCAAATCAACAAGGTGATTAGATTGACTTTCAACCATGAAGGTGAGTCAATCAAACTTGGATATGATCCTTTAGATTTTTGGAAATTGATTAGAATTAAATTGATTTAATTAACCTAATTAAAATGTGTGCCCTAATTTGAAAAATGCAAGATTTCGACAACTGACAAACTATAACAAAAATTCCAACACCAGATCTAAGAAAGGCAAAGTTTTGTGCACCTATCCTATAAAGTTGAAGTTGTTTTGGCAAGATAGAGGTACCTAGGGCACCTATGTCCCTGTAGGCTTATTTCAGATCTATTTTTGTAGTCCACGGATGCCAGATCAGAGCTTCTATATTTAACTTTTCACACTGTTTGATCACAGTTGAATAATTTTATAACTAAGTTTTTGTTAATTTCCAAGGTGTAGAGTTTCAATTGGAACAATAAATAATTGATCTTCAAACTTCCTTCAATCTTCTTTAGACTTGAAGCTTTCACATTCAAAGAGAGAAGAAAGGTTGTGCCATTTAGGGGCTTCCCTTGGTCAAACCCCTTGATAGTGTTTCCACTTCAACAATGGTAATGTCAATGATAAATGGATAAATGATAGGAAGGATTGATGAATCCACAAAGTGTTGAAACTCACCACCATCTAATGGCTTTTGATAGGAGTTCATAATATTTCTATGGTTCTAGGTTTTGACCCCATTTTATGTGCTTTGGGATGAATTTTAATGGTTAGGGTTTATCTAAGCTATGTTTAGGTTTCCCTTTGTTAGCTAAAATCTTACAAAAACCCTAACTCTTTGAAAACTTTGGCCCTTTAGTCTATTTCCTTGTTGACCCACTATGTTAGTTCCAAGTCCATTATGTTATAACTTGAGCCCTTTTAGTCGTATGTTGGCTGGCCTCACCTACCTTGTATTACTGATTGGTATGATGTTTCAATTCTCTTGAAATGTCCTTATATGAATCATTAAAATATTACATGTTATGTCCCTTAGAAAACATTTAACTTAATTGAAATATTTGATCAAATGTCCTAAATCTGTGTTATTCTTTTGCCTTTATTAACTCTTATTCATTCAATTACCTAGGCAAGGTCCCCATCTTTAAAACAACATATTAAGCACATGTGCAAAATGTCTCACTTAGGTTTCTTATCCAACGTTCCGCTCGAGCCACATGGCAGCCTATCATTCCATCACCTGCTCTCTTCACATCACATTTTTCCTATCCACTGCTTTCTTCCTTTGTGCGATGTGTGATGGCTTTATATTTCTATAACCTAGTGGACAGGTGTCGACCCCTTGTTGCATTGCAATGTTACTTTGCATCCCGTTTCCATTCCTAGGTGCTCAGTGCAAAGTTGTGCTATGTGCGTTGGCCAATATTAAGACACGTGGTTGCATCTGCATTCATCACTCACATGGACTTAGCATCACAATTTCAAGTTGATAGCATATAATGTAAAATGTGATATGCGATGAAGAGGATATAAGGAAACAAAGGGGAGAAGTATATGCTTAAAGTATATTATGTGGATAGGTGTCCACTTCTCATTCCATCGTGAGGACACTTCAGATCACGGTTTGTATTTCCTTGAGGTGGAAGAAAGTGTGATATGCACTAGGTACTCTAGATCGTGACATGTGTTCACATCCAAATGCATCAGAATTCTATGTTGGAGAGGGATAAATACCTAGAACTATAATGTACGATGAGCGAGGAGAAGGAAGGGTATATGCTGGAAGGCATATTCCCTGCCAGGTGTCAGTATAGCAGCTCATCGCAAAGGTCCTTTACATCATGATTTCAAGTCATGTAGTAAAAAACTTAAATGTGATGTGTTGCAATATGAAGGGGATGTATAAGGTGACGTGCCAGTTTCTCATTGCATGGCGTTGATGTGAGGAATCACATTTTGGTCTTCCTGAGAGGAAAAGATGGTGGTAAGTTTTAAATGGCTAGTGAGGACGCGTGGCATTCTCTCAGCCCATCGCGTGACCCCTTCATGTTACATTTTCATAAGGGCAGAATTAAAAGCAAAAATAGATGTAAAGAATGCTTATGACAACCATTGATCTGGTTTTAAATCATCTTCATTGATAGACAACATTCAAATGAGAACGACTAACTCGCAGATCAATTTTTATTTTTATTTTTATTTTTTTTAACTCTAGAGGTATCCCCGCGACTCAGGCCAGCGCCCAACCAGTCCTTGCCTTGGTCTTACTTTATTTCCAAGTTGGGGTCCGGAAGGGGCGAGCTGAGGCGAGACTAGTCCTCTAGGGATGAGAGCAGCCGCCCGCAAGCCACTCGCATCGGGCGAATCCGGACCTCCGAGTCGGGTAGATCAAATATTTTACTCGTACTAGTCGTCCCTTTGACTTAATTATGTATCTGCTCCAATTCAAAGGCAATAAAGTAGTGAATTTCTTTATTTTTCACCATTTTTCACAAGAGAATTCAAGCATTCAAGTGAAAGGAGCTCATTAAGCAGTTTCAAGTGGAAGAAAAAGCTAGGGTTTCCCAAGTCAAATTTTCTTATCCTTTTGAGCATAAATTTGGTTAAGTATAAAAGCAAAGGGATTGTGGAAATATCTAGGGTAAAAGTTGTGATTATAGGGGATTTATGTGTTGAATTTTCAAAGAGGAATCATTTAGTGCTATATTTCTTTGAAGGTATATTTGTGAATTTTTTCATAATTTGAGCGGAAATTTTAGAAAACCCTAGAGGGATATTAAGTCATTGTAAAACCCTAGAAGCTTTTTTTGGAATTTTGAGACCCTAGTTTATTTGAATTCTACAAAATTGAGTGAACTTAGTGCGACCTTACAGGCTAAACCCAAATCAAGAGGGGTGTAGAGAGATTTGACTAGGTTTATGTAAGATGACCTAATGGCCTTATTCCCTAGAGATAAAGTAGTGGGAAAGTGAGCAACAAGTGAGGTTATTTTAATAGATCATTTGCAAGATGTGGCAAGGTCACTTGGTGATATCACTGTACCTCAGAGTGGTTGGGAGATTTTCAATTATGCCTACAGAAGATCAAACAACCCTCGTCCATCAAACAATTTGTGGATCTATGAAAAAGATTATTGTACCCAATGCCTTTGTTGATGTTGATTTTATTAAATAATTGGTAGAGTGTTATGATGTAGAGGAAAGAGTGATCAAAAGTAAGAAAGGTGCACCATTGCAAGATTTCACAAGACATCAGATTGTCAAAACCTTTGGTTTGAATCTATTTGCTACAATGACAATCAACATTGGGACACTTTGTAGAGAATATGAGAAGGATAAGTATGGGTACAAAACTTATGTGTTTCCTAGACATAGTAAGAGAGACACTGGCATGAATAGGGTAAGGTTTTTCCCCGAGGAAGTGGAGCTTTTCAGCTATGATGATTTTGAGGAATACTTCAAAAACACATACTATAGGCTATGTTAGGTGTTAGGGAAGAAATATGACTTCATAATTCCTATTTATCTGATGATGTTGGCTATGGATATTCAAGACAAAAATGTGAATAGGGACTTTGATTATGCATCTTATCTTGCAGAGGAAAATCACAAGCAATTGAAGGATTTAAAGGAGCCCAATGCTCCCCTACATTTCACATATTATTCATTTTTGTTTCATATGATTCTATGGAGTGGTGAGAAGGCTTGGTCGAGGTTCATGGATCTAAGGAAAAAAGATGAAAAGGGCAGAGATTTTCCTGGGCAAATGTGGACGCATGTGGTACAAGAATTACCCTAATTCAAACTATGCATTCTTTTATAATGGGTTGGTATATGGAATCTTGGATAATCTTGGTTGTAAACCTACTCACAAGATTTTAATGAATATAAAGTGAATTTTTAGATCTTTGCAATTAAACCCCCAAACCAAGTTGAAACACAATTGGGGTGACTAGTATTTGCATACAACTTGTACAATTTTCAAGGTTTACAATGCACTAGTACAACCACATTTTCCACCTATGTATGTGTTAGATAGACTTTCTTTTATGGAGATAATGTGGCATATTGACAACATGGACAAGGAACACTTTAGGCTAGCCAAGAAGGGATGATTTATCTAGGGGCAATTTACATTTTCACAATTCAAATTTACATCAAAGGAAGGATTGGAGAATTTCTCCAACATGTTAAAAACTTATAATATGAAGGTTGAGAGGGTCAAGAGCTATTACCCTGAGAGTTTTATAGACAAGGAGAGAAAGGAGAGAAACAAATTTAGTTTTCAACATCAATTCCTTTATACAGAGGATGTCATCATAAATCTACCAAATGATGCAAAAGTAAAAGCTAGAAAATAGGCTTGGATCCACATAATAAAGATTGAGGAGTAGAGGTTTAGAGTAAATCCATTCTATGTGAGCCCATATTTTGAGATTCTAGATCCATTTCAAAAGGCAATGCAAATGTTAGAGGAGTATAAAAGTGAAGGTTTCGTGAATTTGATAGAGTTAGAAAAAGAGGCTACAAAAAAAGAAAAAAGAAGAGGAAATGACCAATGTGCAAAGCATGCTAGCTCAGTCATCTACTATGGACCCACCAGTTCAACTTATGCATATTGAAGAGATTCCAATGGTTCATACACTTGTTAAATATTTTTCAAAGACTGGGGTAGAAGATACAATGGTTGAACAATAAGAAAAACATGTTCTAAGTGTTGAAGAATTTCATCAAAAGTTCCCCTCCCCTTAGATCAAAGATGATATGGATGAGTTTGTTATAGCAGATAGAATGAGTACCAATGTTTATGATGAGAAAAATCCAGGGCTGAAGATGTCAGGCTAAAGTCTTGTGAGGATTTTATGGATGATGAATCTTTTGTGCAAACAAAAGAATTTAAAGTATTTGTCATTTAGGTGAAAAGTGTTGATTACAAAGAAATAATTGGAAAGGAAAAAGAGGGAGTAGATCCCCTACAACATGAAGATATTGATCAAAAAATAGGGGTTCAAATTTAAAATGAGATTTCCAACATATCCCCTATTGAAGGAAGGCAATTGGTTAAGTAGAGTGAGATGATTTTACTACAAGGATCGTGTTGAGGGTGTTTTTTGTACAACAACAACTCAGACAAAATATGGAAATCCTGTCTCTCTTGAAAGGTAAATCTCTATCAACAAGCCTCAAGAGATAACCCCAAGGTCTCTAATGTCAGGTCTTGACAATGCATAAACTCAGTGATAAATGTGAAAATGTTGGTAATCACAAAGGGACCTTACTACAAGCAAATGTTGAATCTCTAATTTATCAGATCTAGCAATATGATGATA
This sequence comes from Sequoia sempervirens, assembly GCA_007258455.2. Taxonomy (NCBI): domain Eukaryota; kingdom Viridiplantae; phylum Streptophyta; class Pinopsida; order Cupressales; family Cupressaceae; genus Sequoia; species Sequoia sempervirens. The sequence goes on from VDFB02168118.1 coordinate 181,355,835, forward strand.
CTTCAATCCTAAATCTAACCCAAATGATAAAAGAAATAACAAAAGATAAGGGTTTCAAAGAGATTTTTAAATTAAAACTACTCCTAAGATTAACAATGCAAATGATGAAATACTTGAAATTGACCACAAAACAAGTCGGCCCAAGGAGAACTCAAAATAAGATAAAATATGCATTAAATGCATGAACTCCATCTAGGCCGGCTTGGGATCTCCAATATAGTTCAGACCGATGCATGCAAAATAATAGGGAAGCACAAATTCCGATGTAGCCCTACATTAACTGCTTTCCCCTTTGTCTTTATTTCGCTCCACCCTATCATGCACCGTCAAAAGTACTTTGTCCAAGTCAGCTATAGGTGGCAGAGGTAAAACCTTAAGTCTCTTTTGAATAGATTTAATATTTTCTCTTGACTACTCCACCGACTTATCCCACTCAACCTTACTGGACTGATATCTATCAATAACTGTAATATAGGTGGCCGCATCATCCAACTGATATTCAGTAACTGGATCTTCATTGACTGGAGAATATACATCTCGCCACCATTTTCTCAACTATTCTAAGCTCAAATGCTTTGGTACAAACCTTTTTCTCCCTGTCATTACCTCAAAGAAAGAAATGCATCTATTATAGATGTCAGTCAAGGTATCCTCAATTTGCCTCCTCTACTTATATATCTTCTTCAAAACCTTCTGCCTTATTTGCAAAGCTTCAAACCATTCCCAAGGTTTTGCAGCTTTGGAGGAAGGGAGAATTCCATCACTCACAAACTTATCTTTAGTGTATTCCATGACGGTCTTGTTCTTTTGTAGCAGGAGATCTGTATCTTCCTTATCTTGAGCTAATACATCTTTCAACCAATTTATCGACCTCATTGTATCTCCTCCAGTTGAAAGGATTTCCTTGATAGCATTATCCCCCTTAATTTGCACCCCCTGTAACCAATTCGTTGTGGCAAGAGTAGTAGCCTTCATTCTTTCCAACTCAGTTATGGTTTCTTGTGGTAGGAAACTCGCAGTAGAAGATGAGGAGCTAATAGATTGCAAGGGCTTCATCAAGTCTTGCATGTATTTCTTTAATTTATCATTCTCCTTCTTAAGTTCTCACTTAGTCTGCACTTCTTTCCTCAACCTGCCTAGGATCACTGCACTAGAGCCTCCATAATCTTCAATATCTTGCTCCATGGAAGTAGGCCCTAGGTTGATGGTTCGTACATTGTAATCCTCTCTAGTTGCATCATCTTTGTTCTTATCCAAAGCAGGAGTAGCAATGTGGACTACCCTATTGTTGGCCTCATCTTTTTTGATCTTGGAAATGACCTTGGCATTCTTCTTTCCTTTCCCCTTTCCTATGTTTTCCAACATCTCATCCCAATTGGGAGGGGTGTCATACACGACAATTTGTTTTCTCTTCAATTCCCTATCCAACCAACCTAGAACAGTAGATCTTGACTGTGCTTTACTCTATTCAACTTCATCTTGTTGGTTCTTAGGTGCATCTTCATTCAAATCCTGCTTCTCAGGAATCTCCTCAGCCTCATCCTCCTTTTCTCCAGTATGCTCTTCTCTGTGCACAGACGATGGAGTCCTAACTGGCATTTCTTCTCTTTTAGGAGGTCTAACTTCTTCAGTTCCAATAGGTGAATCCTCATATGTAACCAGGGGAGACAGCAACACCCTCTCTATTTCTTCCTCAACATTATAGAGCTCACCCTCTTGAAATTCTTCTGCTTTTGTATCTTGGTGACCCTCAACTTCCTTGGATTCCCCTGGTTCCTCATGAGCTTCATGGGTTGAAGGGATATCATCATGTTGTTCTGCATGAGGAGTAACCGAAGGAGGATCCTTCTTTGGCACACTATCCTTATGAGAAGGAGTTCTTGATTTCCTTGTATATACTTGTGTCCTTTCTCCTGAGCTCTCCACATCTACCACAGGTGGGTTAACTTATACTCTAGCCTTGGAGCTTACCTTTTGTGAAATTCTTACAATTCTTCTTCTTTTGGGCACAAAAGCACTAACCTCAGGATCTTGCTTTTCACCTTCCTCTTTTCCAGGCTTCTTAGCCTTTGAAGCATGTCCCCTTTTTTTGGCAATAGGTTTTCTTTGTTTTTTTGTTTCTTAAGCTTCCTCCACTTGAACATCTTTAATCTTGATTTTACAAGGAGAGCTCGCCTTACCCTTACCTTTGGGATCCTGCTCAGTTGACTCCTCAGTAGAATGAGGGTCTAAGTCTCCCATCGGATCATAGGTGCATTGCACACCTTCATTCTCCAATTCCCATATCTTATGCTTCAGCCACAACTTTGTATACTTGGGTATGTGCAGAATCATGATGGGCCAAAAGTGGCGATATGATGGGTATGTGTAGGGTATGTGGTATGACCTTTTTACCCAAAATTGATGAAACAAAAGGGTTTTAAAGGAGAGTCTCAACTTTCCATCAATATAAATTATGCTTTATTTTGAATTTAATAAATAATTATTATTCATATTATTATTCATTTTCTATTTGAATTCACTAAAGTCGATTGATAGGTTGATTGAAAAACATCTATAGCTTTCAAAGCGGTATCAAAATTTTTGAATCTAAAACATGTGTCACATTCTATGATTTGCATACTATAGGATTAAAAAAAAAAATTAAATTTCATGAAGTTTTGACCAAGTTAAGGTGGTAGACATATGAGTTTTTATATTTTTTAAAGTTGTAATAAAAATTGATAATTAATTATTTACTTGGAAAAATTACAAAAAATATGCATCACATCACATGAGTCCTCTACTTATATCTAAAATATTATAAAAAACATGATCATTTTATTGTGGTTAGGGTGGTAATGGACACCTACTTATTTTTCCCTAAAATTTAAATACTCTTGCATTGAAATTTCAAATTTTCACCAAATAGATTTAAAAATAAAAAAATAAACCTAGTAGTTTAGAAACTACATTCAATTTTCTATAGATTCTATTCTTACATATTTTTGAAATAATATAGATAACTTATTCAAATTTTTACGTCAAGTTGCCTAACTCTGATTTTTTTGAATTTTTTGCTACTTAAGGGCCTATTTTTTCCATGATGATCCTAGACATACCCACTTAATGATTGGATTCATCAACTGCTCTAACTCTATTTTTTTTCTTCCAACGAATCTATTTTGCCAATTGGTCTATCCTTTACTACCTCATAAGCATGGCCCTGAATCAAATCTCTGTCATCTTCAACCTAATCTAGAATTGCCTTCACATTGTATAGTTGAACTGAATCTACTGGCAGTCGGGAAAAATTCTTCCTTCTTACCTCATACTCATCATTGCAGTTAGCCCAATAGTCTTCCAAATCATCCTTGTGGCTATACTCTCTACTGGCTTTCTTTTGTGCTTCGCCAGTTCTGTCAAACCTAGACTTCTTGGAATGAAAGGATAACCCAAGAGTACTCATCTCCTCTTCTAAAGCTTGAGCTAAGTTAATGGAAGGGCATGCTTCTCCAGTGCCTATCCTCAAAGGGAAGTCCCCACCAAATCCAATCTTATGTTTATCTTTCTTTAGAATGGCATCAAAGTCACATTTTTGTCTTGTGACCTCCAAGAGTATGATATGATCAGTGGGATACCTTGGAAGTCGATATGAAGCCCTTTGACAGCCATCAATCCTTATGTACGAGAAGGTGGGAAACTATATGAACCAAGCCCCATACCTCTTGATTAGCTCCTTGGCTTGATCAGAAATCCTCACATGCTCTGCACCTTGGAGTAACCTGGTGATGTACATGGTGAATGCATCATTCACCCTTCTGTAGTTAGAGTTACCCAAATGTAGTTGTGGATAAACCTCATAGATCACATCCTGCTCGAAGATGCCTCTGGTACTTAGCCCCTTATATGGATGGATTCTTGCAAGCGCATAGACCAAGTAGGAATTTATTGTGAAGGTCTTGGTTTCTAGGACATTACACAGTTGCTCATGAATCATAGTAGTTATAACACTTGCCCAATGATAATTAGTATTCTGATCCATCCTTGTAGTGACCTGGAACATCCAACCCTCAAACACTCCAACACTCTTCAATCCTACCACTCTACTAAGAAGGGTGATAGCATCATAATATTCCTTCTTGAACTTTGCTCTGAATAGGTGTTTGGGCAGCTTGGAATAGTGAGACTTGGGTTTCTCCAACCAAGAATTGATAACCTGTTGGGCCTTGATGGTATCTTCTTCATAGAATTTCTTTGCCATATCCATATCAAAAGCCACCACATGAGACCTATCAGGCATGTCAAAGGTCTGGGCAATAGACACTAGATTCAAATTTTCTATAATTCTCCCTTGGGGACCGAGTATCCTCTGGGTACCTCTGTCATAGCGCCTGGCACACTCAAGCACCAACTCATAACATTGCACTATAGGAGGGAATCCAGCCACATGTGCCAATCTTGATTCCAATGTTCTTCTAGCCAGTAGAGTAAGGTTTTGTGCTACCATTCTGGCCTTGAACTCCTCATAGTCCCATAGTCCAACATTTATGTCAATCACTTCTGACTAGATGGAAGTAATCTTGCTCTCCGGGATCTTACTCTTGATATCCATCTTGATCCTTTCTACTTCAGACACAGAAGACCCTTCTGAACTTCGATCCACCATTCTACCCTTGGTTCCACTTGCCACCGCCTTACTTGACTTAGCTTGTACTTAACAAAGAAACCATAGTAAAGATCACCTAAAAGCCAACTTAAATCAATCATAAACAACATAATCATCATCAAAATGAATCTTAGATAAACAAGGTGTCATTAGTTCTCATAAAAATTGATCATATCAAAATTTGGGTTTCAAGTCATCCTACGAAATCCAAGCCAAAGAGGAATTTTAGAAAATTCCAAGCTAGGTGGATTCCAGTGAAATGAACATGAAAAACATCCATTAGCTATTTAGTAAATTATCATAAGCCAAGAAACAACATGAGACATCTTACAAAAACTCAAATTAATCATAATATGCATAATCATATGTTAACAAACCATGCTATCTCATATTCCTTCACTTTCCACTAAATTTTGGGGAATTCCGCGCAAGACAGATTTCTACGAAAGAGGCGATAATCTACAAATTCCAGAAAGACGAAGGGACAAAGGAAAACTTGGAAGAATTCAGAAGTAGCGAAAATCCATGGAGAAGATAAAACTCTGAAAAACTGTGAATTTCGGGAAAAAGGAGAGGACTAGGAAAATCAGGGAAATCCACTAGTGAAGGAAAATCCTGAAACTGAAAGAAATCTTGAATATCGATGTTCTCTCATGATCTCGCTCAAATTGATTGAATGACCTCAAATTTGAGGAGTTTGGGCCTGCAACAAGTTTGATTTGAACCTCCTACTGATTTTCTTTGAACTAAAGACTCCCCTCAAAGCAAACTGGAGGGAAATGGTGATGCCCTATGTGTAAAACCCTAAATTTCAACCATTGATGCACAAAGCAAGCTTGGTGTTTAATTATCTAAACTGCTAGGTTCTCATAAAGGGTTATTTATGGCTCACAAGCAAGCTACCTCATAATGGAAATGAAAGAACGAGCTCAAAACTTACTTGGGAAACTATAAAAATGACAATATCAAGCAACCCTAGCCTCAGAGACTCAAATATACAGAACTACAAATTCCAAGCACGCCCAAATAGAAAGAATCACTCACATTTGATAATCAAAAGTGGGGTAATAAACACATACCATTAATAGAATGCAAGTCGATTCCAACAAACACAAATGACAATCTTGAACTCCCGAGCAAGTAATAGCAATGATAACACCCAGGGAATCACAATCAAATCCAACAATTCACAAATCCAGCACGCCAAAGCCAGCCAAGCACCTCAGGATCGAGTACTTCAACTCAACAGGATGCAAATAATAAAGTAGAATGGCATAAAGTTCCCCAAAAAATTGATTAAATACCACCTTCAGAGATCGTACAAATGACATTAATGCAATCAACAATACATCCAGAAAAAATCCAAAAACCCAATAGGACGACGAATATTCTAAAAAGTCTGGCCACAACAGAATTCCACAAAGACTAGAAATTTTTGAACCACGGTGCAAAGGAAACAAGACTGGACTTGGAGAGGATCTAGGGAATTCTACCAGGAGTGGATTTTCCCGAAAGCAATGAAAAACCTGAGATAAGCTCAAAACTTAATATTTTCAATGAATACCCCAAAGGAGATCACCCAAGCAAGAAAGATAAACACTTAAGCTTCTACCAAGGCAAGGTAAGTCCTCAAAATCAAAGGGCCAAAACACCAAAAAAATGAAAGCGAAAGAGGGTCCCTGCTTTCAGCGGGGCGTGTGTGCAAAGACTACACAACAAATCGGACTTAACATCTATTACTGTTCTAGATACAATAAGGAGTGATACATAGGCACTCATATCTAAAGAGCAATAAGACAATAAAGTATTTGGTTTAGGGTTTAGCCCATAGTTGCACACATTGTCAATTGGGTCTATGACATTGAATATAAGGAAACCCAGGGTGATTAGATCAGTGGGGGAAATCACAAGAGAACTTTTTATTAAAAGAGCATAAAAAATCACCCTTACACAAGCATCAAAGTTGACTGTGCATGCGGCCATGTTGAGTGTTGACACAACTGAGATGGCACAAGAAAGATATGATCAAATGTTAGCTAAATTTAATAGGTTACGAGAAGAGTATAACAAGTTGTAGGGTAGAGCCCCCAAGGAAAGGTTAGCATTACCATGGATAAAGGTCCCTCCACCATCCCATTCCTCATAGGAGTTATCAGTACAAGACAGGGAGACTTTGTCTCTAAGAATAAAATGATTAAAAGAGGAGTTGGAAATGGTGAGAGAAAGTGAGAAAAAGGATAAGGAAGAATCAAAGAAAGTGGTTTCCAAATTTATTGATGATATTCTAGGACATAGGATTGCTTGCATTTTGCATAAACTTGAGAATGTTTGGAGTGTGTTCAAGAACATGCATGAAGCATACAAGAAGTATCTTGAGTTCCAAGGAAATTTTTAAAATGTTTGGAGTAAATGGAAAATGACGACAGATGTTATAAGGGAGATGATGAAAAATATGGATGCTGATCCTAAAGCTCCCATAAGCTTGCCCCAACTCCTTTAAGGAATTGGATTGTTGGGAGATATTTCTACATTTCAAGACAAGCTAGATATTTTGTTCAAAGGAAAGTTGAAAATGTTAAAAGATAAGGAGATTAATGGAATACCTAGAATTCTTAATGAGGAGGGTGAATTGAAAATTGTTACCAAAGTGGAAGGAAGAATTTGGAAGCATAGTTCCTTCCTTGTCAGCATATATTTCAAAGATGGAAAACCTAAGTTGGCAATGTTGAAACACTCAATTGATGAGTTGCTCAAGATGGAAGTAAACTTGGATACCTTTTCTAAAGAGGCTAGGGCTATCATGGATGCAAGTTATAATATGCACACCACTAAGGTGCAAAAATTACTTGTTTTTAATTGGTCAACTAAAGAGGAATACAACACATGACTCTAAAAGTATACAGATTGAGCCTAGTTTCAAGTTGTGTTTGACCTATTTCCTACTGATTGCTAAGGTGGAGTTGGTTTCTTGTCTTTTCTTCTTATGCTTTTAGTTCCCATAATTTTGGAGGATAAAGAAGGTGAAGACAAAAAGAATATTTTGTTTAAAGTGAAACCATCTTCTACAATGATTTTGGGAATGATGGAGAATCTTCTTCAACAACTTGAAAATAACTTTTATCTTATATGGCATTTCTCCCCACGGGTAGTTGACGTCATTTTTGTAATGTAACTGAATGTCAAATGAGTATATGACATGTTCCAAATGAGCCTAAAGCTTTTTGTTTCTCCCTTGTTCTTATGAAAATTTTGTAATGCAAAGCATAAAATAACTAGAGTTTGAACTTTGTATCTACTAGGCCATTTTTTAAGTTTGAAATTGTATGTAATTTGCAGGATTTTGTTTTATAGTACTACCATCTTGTTTTGAAATAAAATGGCATAATTTCAATCCAATTATCTCCTTAAGTATACTTGATACATTTTATGAATGACGTTGATCAAAAATCATTTTATTTATCTTCATTGTCTTTCATTTCAGTGTATGTTTTTGTTATGGCTCTTATTGAAAGGAGAGGTCAAAATGTTTTAATGGAAATATAGATTTATATGAATGTATGCAAGGAGTTGTAAGTAGAATTGGTTAGGAATTTTGAATGTAGTAGTGTAATGCATTGCTATGAAGCTTTGTGATGCTTAAGGGAAAATATTGTTGAAAAAACCTCAGTTGCATGTTTTTTTGACTCCATACCTTGGATTAAGGTACTAGTCTACTGAATTTGTGTCTAATTATAGTATGCATGGTCACTCATATAAAGAAAATTTAAAAAATTTAATTTCAGTTGAAGTCATTTGTGAAGTCTAATGCCATTTTTTGTTCTCTTGCTTTGATTTGTCCAAATGCTTAAAGAATATTGCCTAATATTTTGATTTTCATAATCATCAAGAAAATTTATGAAGAGCACATTTTCTATTTATAGTATTTCAGATAATGAGGAAAGGAGGTCTTATAAATACTATCGGGGAGCACCCTCTTGAGTTTATAGAGTCCAAAGTGAAGAGGGAAAGTTTTATCCAACTTTATCCTAGTTGTTGGCCAATCCCTCCAAGTTATTGATAATTAGAAATGGAAATTCCATAGATTACTTGTAAGAATATGGTTGGGAATTAAACACAACAAATAAATTGGAAAATTTTCTAGGGACTAACTTCTTAAATCTCTTGTTACAGATCAATTACCTTCAGAGTGAGAATTTTTAAAGCCATGCACGTAGCCAAGCATGAAACTATGATAATATCCCATTAATTATCAGTGTTAAGTCTCTCATCTAAATTTTTTAGTTATATATGCATATTTGTGTTAATTTATTTGCAAACTATCCTAGGATTTATCAAAATTATCTCTGAATTTAAAAATTTCTCTAATAATTGTTAAAATATTTTTAATTTCCCATAAATTGGGTGGTGACTCTAAGTCTCCTTTGCCAATGCAAGAAGAATTTAAAGAAAGAAAGAAGAAAAAAGTTGTGAGAAGTTGTAGAAGCTAAGGGAAGAACCATAGGACATCTAAAGAAGCATCTTGAGTAGAGGTTTGAAGGTGAACTACCACAAAAAACCAAACAATCGTGGAAATAGAAAAATGTAGATACAAGTAAATTTATTTCTCCTCCTCTAATATATAGGTGTTCTCATGATAGTAGTAATGAAAATTTGCAAAGAATGTTTGAGTTTGGTGTGCCTTCTGCAAATGAGGAAAACCCAATTCTAAAAGAGCTTGCTAATGGAGAGCAAGCTTGCTCAGATCCTTTGGCTACAAAAAAAGTACATCAAGAGAAGTTTTGGGAGCATAATATTGATGCTAAGTTTGCATCCTAGAAATTGAATCATGGAGCATACCATACCCCCAATCCTCTAGTATATGACTTGTTTTTTGATCCTCTTAGCAAAGTAACTACCCCTTCTGTCCACATGAATACCACAAATCTTATGGATAATACTCTTAAAAAAATAGATTCTGAAATTGCATTTCCAAATGAAGATGAATTGTTGGATGAAGTATAAGAACTTAAAAGAGAGACAAACAGGTTGGAAGAAATGAGGATCAAGAAATCCGATGAAAGAGAGTAGAAAATTAGAAATGCAATGCATGTGAGGGATAGGTTGAAGAGGAGAGTTGAGAAAATGAAATTACTTGGCCAAGAGGAACCTATCTCTTTTCCTAGTTTATCTAGTAGTTCAGTACTTACCCCCATACTTGGCTCCAATACTTTAGATACCGGAAATACTCACACTAACACATGGACTAGTTCTTCTATTACTAGTATAGTACTAGTAGCTTCCACTAAAAATATCCCATCCTAGCTTGTAGAAAAAGGAAAGAAGCCTACATATTGTAACAAAGGAGTAAGCATAAATGAGAATGCATCATCTCATATAGTTTTTGCATATGTTGGACCTGACCCATTATAATTGAGGCTACATAAGGAGATAGAGAAATTACAAAAAGAATTAGAAATAATAGAGAAACCAGCTACTAAGGTTGACTTGGAAAGAAAAATAGAAATTCCTAAAAGCTTCGTATGGGCTTGTAGATTGCTCAACCTCCAGTTCTCATAATCCACCTTAGTCTTTACCCCAACCTACCCCAAAAATTGGCATCAATATATCATCTCATATAGGTCAACTTGCCTCCCATTCACAACCTCAGAACATGAGTGGAATTTGAAAATCTTCTTAGTATCAAGGAAATTCCAATACTCAATCTGGTGGAATTAATGCAAGTCAGAAAGGGAACCAAAATATTGGAGGGAATAATGCAAATCAAGGAAATAAAAACACTACAGGGCAGGGTAATGTTGGGTAGAGATAACATAATCATGGAGATCTATTTTCTATAAGGCATTTTCAATTAGAAAGGTATACACAATTATCCTTTGATGGGATCCATGGTTACCCTAATCTTATCCTAGCTAATATCATAAATGTCCTTGTCCTATTTTCTTGAAATTATTCTTTATCAAGGGAAGACCATTTGAGATTTTTAAATAATATGATGGATGACTTTGAGATTGAAGATGAAGATGTAATGATGAAGTTATTCATGCAATCATTGACTAAATATGTCAAAGACTGGTTTAGAAGTTTTCTTAATGAAAGCATAAGGTCTTGGGAAAAATTCAAGACAGTGTTTAGAGAATAGTACGAGGACAAGAACAACCCTAGGTTCATGTTCAATGAATTTAATAATATCTCAAAAGGGCATAATGAAATGGTATATGAATTTAATACTAGATTTTAGAAATCAATGTTCAAAGTTCCTATAAATTTGAGACCAAATGAACAAGTCTATTTGGTCCTTTATTGCAATTCTTTTGACTCCAAGATGAGGTATCTATTAAGAGATAAAAAATTTCAAGATATAAGAGAGACCTTTAGAGATGCATTACACATTAAGAATAATAGAAGAGCTTCTAAAAAAATGGGAAAGAGGGATGATGTAAAATCTTTGAAGAACCCTAAAGGTCATCATGAGAAGGCATTAGTCCCTAAACACGAAATGGATAAGGTTATGAGTGCCTTGAAATACTTGAGTCACAAGATTTCTAGGAATGAAAAGGGCTTGGAAAATGAGAAGCAAAATTTTCAAAAAAATGAAAGACCACCGAGACTACATGATCATCCTTATAATACAAACTAGCATAATGGTAAGCCAATATTCAATAATTAGAAAAATGTGTAGAGAAAGGAAACTCCATATCCCTTGAAGATAAATTCTACAAATTTTATAGATGACCCTCCATGGTGTATATCATGCCAACTACCCCATTCACCTCACCAATTTTTAGTAGCATAGTCTTTAGAAGAAGAGAAAAACACATGTGGTGATTTTGATTTACCTCATGAGAAAGATGGGGAGATCAACATGTTGTTTGCTAATGAAGAATGTTCCTCTAGTGAAGAGTCCAATGAGGTTGATGTAGACAATCAAATCCATATAGAAAATGCATACCATCAACATGACTTATTTGAGGAAGATGATGAAGATAATTACATTATGAATACTCTTGAAATAGAATAAGCTAGTGTGACCTTAAGGAGACCATCAGATGAAGAGATCAAGGAATTAATTGTTGATGTCATTGCTCAATTCAAAATAAATTACCTCTTGAGAAATATGACTATGAATAATGATCAAGGTAAAGTGGGTAGTGTATTCATCAAGGAACATGGAAAAGACAAGGAGTGTCAAACAAACAAGAAAAAGGAAGATCCTAAGGAAAGAAACGCCAAAGTATGGGGAGGGAAATATAGAGTAATGCACATTGATGAACAAGTGGTTTCCCCATTGATTCAAGCTAAGTGTCATCAAGGAACATATGATATTCCCAAATATGACCTAGTTGATATGTTCTAATTGTTGTCATAGGTAAAATTATTAGTCCCTCTTATCAAGATGATGAGGATTGAGGAGCATCAAGACAAGACAATTTCCCTTATCAATGGTGTAGCTACAATCTTTAATGACAAGAAGGTGGTTACTCAACCTGAAATGAGTAAAATGAAGTCAAAAGAAGTTGGGGAGACCAACAATTATGCCCCTAAGTATTCTTAGGTGTCATGTTCACAACATGCACTAATCAGGTGTACCCTTTCTATGTGACTCTAGTTGTTGATGATAAGTTAGTGAAAAACTATATTATTGATTTAGGAGCATCTTCTAATATCATACCAGCTAGGGGGTATGTGTAGGATCATCATGGAAAAAATAGGCCCTTAAGTGGCAAAAAATTTAGAAAAATCAGAGTTAGGCAACTTGACGTAAAAATTTGAATAAGTTATCTATATTATATCTATATTATTTCAAAAATATGTAAGAATAGAATTTGTATCAAATTAAATGTAGTTTCTAAACTACTAGGTTTGTTCAAAAAAGAAAAAATTCTATTTGGTGAAAATTTGAAATTTCAATGTAGTGGTACTTAAATTTCAGGGAAAAAATAAGTAGGTGTTTGTCGACCACCCTAACCACAATAAAATGATAATATTTTTTTGTAAGATTTTAGATATAAGTAGAGGACTCATGTCTCGATGTGATGCATATTTTTTGTAATTTTTTTCTAAGTAAATAATTAATTATGAATTTTTTATTACATTTTAAAAAAATATATAAAAAACATGTATGTCTAGCCACCTTAACTTGGTCAAAACTTCATGAAATTCATTTTTTTCTTTTTTTTAATCCTATAGTACGTGAAGCATAGAATGTGATGCATATTTTGGATTCAAAAAATGTGATACCATTTGAAATCTATAGATATTTTTCAATCAACCTATCAATCAGGACTTTAGTCGTAATTTGAATAGAAAATGAATAATAATTACTTATTAAATTCAAAGTAAAGCATAATTTATATAGGTGGAAATCTAAGATTCTCCTTTAAAGACCCTTTTCGTTTCATCTATTTTGAGTAAAAAAATAGTCATCAGCCACATACCCATCATAATACCACTTTTTGGCCCATCATGATCCTGCACATAACCTATGATAATGCTAGAATTAGGACTGAAAATTATTGAAGTATAAGGAAAATATTATTCCATGGACTCTAGAGAGGTTCTTGTAATAGGAATCATAAAGGAAGCACCTTATAGGTTTGCATCATATTCAAGGAATTTTTGATGAGTATAACTGTGGTGGACATCCCTCCCACTTATGGGATACTTTTGTATAAAAGATGGTATGTTGCTATTGGAGGTGATATATAACTAGATATGTCCTATGCAACAATCCCTACTGATGGGAAAGAGGTGAAGTTGTTTAGGGAATCAAGATCAACACATTTAATTGAGGAAACAAAAATTAAGGAAAGCATACACTTTGTAGATATTGATATGGAAAACTTCATGGTTGAAGAGTCACTAGAAGAAGAGCAAGAAAAGGAACTTGCATTTTTAGAGAAGGAAGTAATAAAGCAAGAAAATCAAATGATATGCAGACCATGTATTTTTTATGGTGATTTCTCAAAAGAAGGATCTAGTGTAGGGGTGATATTTATATCACTAGCTGGTAAGTCCTACAAGTTTTCATTCTCTTTAAATTTTGCTTGTACAAACAACATAGCAACGTATGAAGCCCTTTTGTTAGGACTAAAATTAGATATAAAACATAAGATTAAACAACTCAAAGTGTTAGAGGATTATGAGCTAGTTATATCCCAAGTTAGAGCTAAGTTTGTATCTAAGAACAAGATATTGAAGTAGTGTAAATCAATTATTTGGGATCTGATCAATTTTTTTGATTATTCTGGGATTGATTGGGTAGAAAGTAGAAAGAATAACATTGAAACTTTACTGTAAAATATTGCATAAGGCTACAAGATATTCAGTTTGTTGGCATTTCGAAGGTTGAGGAGCAAATAAAGCCATCAATCCCATACAACATCCAAAACTGGCAAGTGTTTAATGATTATGAAGACATACTAAATTTCCTACAATGTGTTGATCATTATGAGAGCTAAGAGATAGAATTTGAAGCCTTTGTATAGGTAATTGATAGGAAGGATATAGTGTTCGGGAATGAAGTAATTAAATTGAAAAAAAAAAGATTCCCAAAGGCCTTGTAGCATTAGGGAGAGTGTTTGATGGCCTAGATAAGAGAAACATAAAAAAAAATCAACTCATCGGGATCATTTAGAGGAAGTCAACTTAGGAACTGAGAATGCACCTAAGAAGGTGTACATAGGGAAGAAACTCAACCCTAAAATCAAAGAAATGTTGATTTCTCTTTTGAGAATATATAAACATGTCTTTGCCTGGTCCTATGATGCTTTAAAATAATATAGGTATGATCTTTTCTAGCATGAGATTCTATTGAGACCTAATGCCAAGTTGTTTAGGTAAAGACAGAGACATATTAACCCAACTCTAGCACCCAAAATGGAAGAAGAACTCATGAAACTTAGGGAGGATGGAATAATCAAGCCTATTAGGAATTCCACCTAGGTTTCAAACCTAGTGCCAATATGAAAGAAGAATGGTGATATAAGGTTAAATGTGTTGACTTTAGGAACATGAACATATCATCATTGAAAGATAACTACCCATTGCCTAATATGGAGGCAATGCTACAAAAAGTAACTGTTTTTGAACTCCTATCTATGATAGATAGATTTTTGAGTTACAACAAGGTAAAAGAGAAGGAATCAGAGCAATACAAAACTACATTTACTATCCCTTGGGGCACCTATGTGTATATTAGAATGCCATTTAGTTTAACTAATACAAGTGCCACCTTTCAAAGATCCATGGGTGTTAATTTATCAGATTTATTAACATCTTCATGGTAGAATATTAAGGTAATTTGACAACATATTCCAAAAAGGAAGATGATCACTGTATGCATCTAGAAAAAATATTTATGAGAGCATTGGAATATGGGATTTTCTTAAAACCCAAGAAATGTTCCTTTGGAGTAAAATAAGGAAATTTTATTAGGCCACATAGTATCCAAGGAAGCCATCAAGATTGATCTTGAAAGAGTAGTAGTAATTGACAGGATATCACAACCTAAAAATGTAAAAGGAATCTAGTCGTTGTTTTGGAAAGTAAATTTCTTGAAATGGTTTGTAACCAACTTTGCAGAAATCACAAGACCCATTTAAAAATGTTAAAGAAGGGAGAAATAGTGTCATGGAATGATGAGCCATCTAAGGCTTTTAGAAGCATTAAACAAGCAATTAAAAAGGCCCCTGTATTGAAGTTCCCTAATTTTATGAATACATTCCAAATATTTTCTTTTTCTTCTTTTCATACCATTGCCATTATTTTATTACAAAAGAATGATGAAGCCTGATATGAACAACCAATTTCTTTCTTTAGTAAGTCACTTCAAGCTTCCAAATTGAAGTATGATATAATTGAGAAATAGGCTTATGCCTCAATCAAACATGTGAAAACTTCAAACCATATCTGGTTAATGCAACAATTGTTGCATATGTTCCAAATGCAGATGTTAAGGACATTTTTATGTAGCAAGAAGTGATAGGTAGAAGATGTGGATGGATAAATAGGACTCAAGAATTTAACATTCATATCCAGATCACCAACTTAGTAAAAGGGAAAGGGTTGGAAAATTTAATGGCTAAATCAAACTTGGAAGCCAACCAAATCAATAATGTTGGTGAAGATCAAGTGAATCCTAGTTATGACATGATAAATTCTAATTGGTATAAAAATGTGTTTTATTTGCAAACTATGTCTTTTCCAAAAGGAATGAATGACAATAAAAAGAGGATATTGATGTTACAGGCTATTAAGTATGTCATATATGACTATGAACTATGGTGGAGAAATCTAGAAGGTGTGCTACTTAGTGTGTGCATGAAGAGCAATCATCAAATATTTTATATAAAATGCACAATGTTGTATGTGGAGGTCATTATGTGGCCAAGACAACAACTCATAAGGTATTGAGAGTTGGGTATTGGTGGCCTTCTATATTTAAGGATGCTCATGCATTGGTTAATAAATGTGATGCATGTCAAAGTTTTGCAGGCAAGTTGAAGTTTTCTGGGAACTTGCCTCTTAGACCAATGATTGCTCAAGCTTCTTTTCAACAATGGGGCACAGACTTTATTGGTGAGATAAGTGAAAAGTATAGGGGAGAACATAGTTGGATTTTAGTTGCAACTAATTACTTCACTAAGTGGGATGAATATGTTCCTACAAGGAAAGCCACTAGTAAAGTAGTGGTTGATTTTCTAATGAAAAACATCTTGACCAAATTTGAAGTGCCTGAAAAGATCATATCAGACAATGTAATGTGCTTCAAGTCTAGGGAATTCATATGTTTTTTGCAATCAATATGGGATATACATCTCATATTATTTCCATATCATCCACAAGGGAATGGCCAGGCTGAGTCTAGCAATAAAGGTCTAATGAAAATCATCAAGAGAATGATTGAGAAGAACAAGAAAGCTTGGGACTCTAAATTGAAGCTTGCTCTATGGATAGATAGAGTAATAGTAAAAAAGGAAACTAGATATGTACCATTTAACCTGGTTTATGGCATGAAATCTTGGATTCCTATTGTAGACATGCAAAATATGCATACATTTCAATCCACCAGTTTAATTAAATAACCTTCATTTAATCAAATCTAACATTTCATCCTTCAATTAAATAAATTCACTTCATCATTACCTCATTTAAATAAATCAATCAAATCCTAACATTTCATCTTTCATAAATCATCTCCTAGATTCATCTTCCTCAAATTAATTAACCTTTATCTTGCATCATCCTTTTAATTAAATAAACCAAACTTTATTTAATTAAATCTCAAAATTCATATTTCTCCCTCTTGATTTAAATAAATCAAAATATTTAAGTCAAATGGGTCAAAACCCCTAATCACCATCTTAAGTTAATCAAACTATGATTAATCTAATCTAACCACCCATCACATCCTCTAGCTTTTCCCACTTTCACAAATAAATCAATTTATTGATTTATTAAAATAATCATTTTCTCTCAACAGGGCATCTTTGGAAGAATATTCCTCAAGTTCGAATATGAAGGCAAGTTGAATTGTCCCTTCCAACATGGCAATAACTTCTCTCTTACATGTCCCCCACGTAGCATTTAACTCTCAAATTCAAATTTGAATCTCCCCCTCTTTGGCACATTGACCAAAACTTGCACATTCCTCAACCACTCACAAGGTGACAAGTGGCTTCATCTCATTGGTCAAAACATTATCCCACATTGCTCTCTTTTGAGCACTCTTCCAACTTGAAAATCTATAAATGGAAGCTTCATTCTTCAACAAATCATCTACAATCTCATGCAAAGTTACTCTCTTCAATTGAGAGCTTATTTTGTCCACTTTACTCCATCTTCAAGGCATTGCATCATTTGAGTTTTAGCAAGGATTGTGAAAGGGTCACTTGCACAATTGACACCAATCCAATATGGAATAGGTATATGCCATTTTTTTAAATGTCTTTTAATCCTTGTTATTTGTTGCATTTCTTGAGCATTGACATGTTATTTCATAGGAGCATTTGACAAGTTTGCATTAAATAACCCTTGTTTGAGATTTTAGAGTGTATGCAGATTTTTGAAGGGTGCTCACACCTATAAATAACCTTTTGTCAATTTACACGTTTGTTGAAGAGTATGATTATGAAATTTGTGATGAAATATAACATAGAATCAACCATCTAATTGATTTGGATGAATTAAGGAGGGATGTATAGTAGAATAATATTAAACTCCAGTTGTAAGTTAAGAACCTTCATGACAAGAAGTCTTCCCACACAAAAAGTTGAAGTTGGAAACATGGTACTGATGTGGAATGCCAGGGCAAAAGATAAAGGAAAGCAGAGGAAATTGATGCTTTGTGGTTGGGTCCATATTTCATTAGTAACACACATGGGGAAGACTCATATTTCTTTCAAAACTTGATTGGAGAACTTCTTGAATTGTTAGTTCATGGACAATTGTTGAATCCATACTTCACTTGAGGTATGTTATTATTCCATGTATATGTATTGTATTTTTATGTAAGTATCTTGTATATAGTGTTTGGTTTTTCTTGGTATGGGTCTAGTCTTCTTTTTTTCTGCCTTGTTTGGGCTCCCACTTGGTTTTTTTTTTTCTTCTCTACTCTATGGTCTACTCCACCAAAGATTCTTGAGATCTTGCTTTGTTCATCTTGAACAAATGTCCCAAAAAAGAGCCACTGATAGGACTTCATAATATTTCTATGGTTCTATGGTTTGACCCCATTTTCTATGCTTTGGGATGAGTTTTAATGGTTAGGTTTTACTTGAACAATTTTTAGGTTTTCCCTTTGTTAGCTAAAACCTTACAAAAAAAACCTAACTCTTTGAACACTTTGGTCCTTTGGTCTATTTCCTTATTGACCTACTATATCAGTTCCCAATCTATTAATTTATAACTTGAGCCCTTTTGTTAATGTGTTGATAGGCCTCATCTACCTTGTGTTACCAATTGGTCTGATGTTTCAATCCTCATGAAATTTCCCTTTGCGAATCATTGAAATAATACATGTTATGTCCCTTAGAAAATATTTCACTTAATTGAAATATTTGATTAAATTTCCTAAGTATGTGTTACGCCTTTGCCTTTATTAAGTATTATTTATTCAATTACCTAGGTGATCTCCCCACCTTTAAAACAACATATTAAGCATGTGCTAAATGTATCGCTTAAGTTGCTTCTCCACCACTCCATTCTAGCCATGTGGTAGCCTATCATTTCATCACCTACTCTCTTCACATCACATTTTTCCTATCTACCACTTACTTCCTTTGTGCGATGTGTGATGGCTTTATATTTCTATAACCCAGTGGACAAGTTTTGACCCCTTGTTGCATCATAATATTGCTTCACATTGTGTTTCCATCACTAGGCACTTAGTGCAAAGTTGTGATATGTGTGGTTAGCCAAGATTAAGACACATGGTTGTATCTGCATTCATCGCTCACTTCCTTAGCATCACAGTTTCAATTTGATAGCATATAATGTAAAATGTGATATGTGATGAAGAGGATATAAGGAAACAAAGGGGAGAGTTATATGCTTGAAGTATATTATGTGGATAGGTGTCCACTTCTCATTCAATCATGAGGACTCTTTAGATCATATTTTATATTTCATTGAAGATGGAAGAAAGTGTCATATGTGCTAGGTACTCAAGATCATGACATGTGCTTGCATCCAAATGCATTGTACAACTCCAGTGCATCATAGTTATATGTTGGAAAGGGATAAATAGAACTATGATGTGTGATGATTTTAGAGAAGGAAGGGTATATGTTGGAAGGAATATTCCTTGCTAGGTGTTAGTATAGTAGCTCATCACATATGTCCTTTCCATTGTGGTTTCATATCATATATCATAAGCTAAATGTGATGTGTGTTGCAATATGAAGGGGGGTTTAAGGTGACATTCTAATTTCTCATTGCATCGCATTGATGTGAGGCAACACATTTTGGTCTTCTGAGGAGGAAAAGATGGTGTTAAGTTTTAGATGGCTAGTGAGGACATGTGGCATTCTCTTAGCCCATTGTGTGAATTCTTCATGTCCTATTTTCACAAAGGATGCTTTAAAAGAAAAAAGTGATTTAAAGAACACTTGCAACAACCATTGATCTAGTTTTAACCACCTTCATTAATGATCAACATTCAAATGAGAACAACTAACTAGCAGATCAAATATTTCACTTGTGTGAGTCTTCCCTTTGCATTAATGGTGTAACTGCTCCAATTCAAAGGCAATAATGTAGTGAATTGCTTTATTTTTTTCTATTTTCCCAAGATAATTAGAGCATTCAAGCAAAAGGAGCTCCAAGAATGTTGTTTCAAATGGAATAAAAATCTAGGGTTTCCTAGGTAATTCAAAAACAATTATCCTGTTGAGAAGAAATTTGGTTAAGTATAAAAGTAAAGTGGTTGTATAAATCTCTAGGGTAAAAAGTTGGGGTTATAGCATTTTTCTATGTTGTATTTTCAAAGAGTAATAGTTTAGTGCTATATTTCTTTGAAGGTATTGTACTATAGAAAAATATATCCCTTTACATTTTCACACCTAATCTAGAATTAAATAATTAAAATGAACTTAATTATGCCTTACTTTAATGTTGTGATATGTATTTTACACATTCACATTAAGTTTAGGGCCCTATTAATTAAAATGGACTTAATTGTGTCATATTTTTAGTGTTGTAGAGTGTACCTCTTTACACTTTCACACTTATTTAGGGCTCCCTTATTTAATTGAGCTTATTTTTCCTTAATTGGATCCTTTAACTCAAACCCAAGCCTAATTAATCACATTTTCTTAAGAGGAAACCTAACATTAATTAATTCCTAAACATAACACTTCTCATTAAGCAATGTGTGTCCTAGGTGAGTGTTCTCACTTAGACCTAGGACCTAAATTCAAATTATGTTTTTGGTGGTATTTTAAAATATTCAAATCCATATTCACATGTTGGCTTGTATTATTTGAATTTTAAGAAATTAATGTTACATGCCTATAAATATAAGGTCATTTCACTATGTTTCACCTAGAAAATTTGAAGAGAGCATTCCTATAGAAATTTTATAAGATCAAGAGTATTTCAAGAGCATTTCAAGGCATTCAAGAGCATATTTAGTGAAGAATAATTGCATCAATCAAAATCCTATTAGCATATCAAACTCTTCTTGCATCATGCATGTTATTTGAGCTAATATGTTGATATAGAGTTCATGATCCATTCAAAAATTCAAAGGCATTGTTTCAAATCAAGCTTCAAGACCAAGATCTATGTACATTGAAGCCATTTCATGTAAGTTGCAGATATACATTTTAAGGTTCATTTAATGGTTTTGGTGAACTGTGACATTGAGTTGTTCATTCATCATTCCTTTCATGCTATTTTTGTTCATTTCAAGGTTTAATTACCAAAATGGGGTTTGACCAAGGAAAACCCCCATTCACCCAAAAACAAACATTTTTTCCTCTTTGTGTGCTATAGTTTTGTAGGTTCAAGAAAAGTTGAAGATCGTAAAGTTGCAAAATTACAAAGTTGCATTTGTTGTCATCTCATAGAAACTTAAATCCCAAATTTATTTTTGATTGTTCCACTGTAAAACTTGGGAATCTAGAAGTGTGAAAATAAGAGCAGAGGACCCAAAAACCATTTTTGAAGAGCCCTAACCAAGACCCATTCACCATAGGGTGAATGAGTTCTCAAACAACTTATGAAAAAACACCATTTTATGAGAGGTACACAAAATTTATCTCTTCCATATCTACCAGAATTTTTGTAGGTTCCTCCAGTTTTATGTTTAATTTACTAAATCCAAGTGATAGATTACATTTTTGAGTTTATTTTCTATTATTAATCTTTCTTCCCGAAGTGTTATTTGACCTTGACCCCTATCCTAGCACAAAAAGGGAAATTGCAAGAATCCTCAAAGTATTCACTCACCTAAGGGTTGAAAGTGGATTTTAACTTGAGGGATCTCATTTCCTGAATAAAATAGAAGAATAGGTGGGTTCATTACACTCATCTCTCCCTTTCTATTTATAGCAAGTTTGGTGAAATATTCCAAATTAAGTATAAAAACCTATGTGTTTTGAAACCCTAACCTATTTTTCTTTGTTTCAGGTATATTTGTGAAATATTGCATAATTTAAGTGAGAATTTTAGAAAACCTTAGAGGGATATTAAGTCATTGTAAAACCCTAGAAGATTTTTTTGGAATTTTAAAACCCTAGTTTATCTGAATTCTACAGAAATGAGTGAAGTTAGTGGGACCTCAAAGGATTAACCCAAATCAAGAGGGATGAAGAGAGATTTGACTAGGTTTATGGAAGACAACCTAATGGCATTGTTCCCTAGAGGAAAAACAATGGGAAAGTGGGCAACAAGTGATGGTATTTTAATAGATCATTTGCAATATTCTTCAAGGTTAGTTGGTGATATCATTGTACCTCAAAGTGGCTAGGAACTTTTCAATTTTTCCTACAGAAGATCAAACAACCCTCATCCATTAAATTTTTTTTGGATCTATGACTTGGGAAAGCTCATTGTACCCAATTTATTTGTTGATGTTGATTTTATTAAAGCATTGGAAGAGTGTTATGATAAAGAGGAAAGAGTGATCAAAAGTAAAAAAAGGTTCACCATTGCAAGATATCACAATGTATTAGATTGTCAAAACCTTTGGTTTGAATCCATCTGCTACAGTGACAATCAAGTTTGGGAGTCTTTTATGGAGAATATGAGAAGGATAAGTATGGGTACAAAACTTATGTGTTTCCTAGCCACAAAAGGAGAGAAACTAGCACAAATAGGGAAAGGTTTTCCCCTAAGGAAGTGGAGCCTTTTAACTATGATGATTCTGAGGACTACTTCAGAAACACATACTATGGGTTGTGTCAAGTGCTAGAAAGGAAATATGACTTGAGAATGCATATTTATCTCATGATGTTGGCTATGAATATTAAAGGAAAAAATGTGAATAGGGACTTTGATTATGCGACTTATATTGTAGAGGAAATTCACAAGAAGTTGAAGGATTTAAAGGAGCCCAATGCTCCCCTTCATTTCACACATTATTCATTATTGTTGCATATTGTGGAGAAAATTTTTCCTTTAAGTATGTTTGTTCTATTCTCTTTGTTTCTTTTGACCCCAAAGTTCTTATCTTTTTGGATTTTATTATTCATCTTGCCACATGTCACATTGGTGCATCATTTTGGATGTTACAAGCTAATTTTTGCTAAAAGGTGCACAATGGTGCCACGTAGTGGTTGTGCAACCTTTCCGAATATCACCTTTATTTTGGGCCCAAAGAAGGACACATGGCCATCCTACGGGGATTTTCCATAGGATGCTCTCATAAATCTTGAAGAATGCTCACTAGTGTGCCACATCACCCATCTTTTGCCAGGCGATTTTCTTCATTATCAGAAACAATATCTTTGTGGATGTTGCAGGGTGACAAGGTGTTTTTTCTCCTTCATAATCTCAAGGGTTAGGTTCCTTTTGACAACATTACTACCTCCAATTGATCAAATCAGATTTTATCTAGCATTTACAACCTCGTATCTTCCTTCTGATAGGGAAATCTTCACAAAGATCTTGTGGCATCCATTTCATCAAGTTTTTCCACTCATCACCATTATTGAAGCAACTCAATTTTTATTCTCATGATCGGATCTAATTTTTTATCAAATTTTGAGGTTGTCTTGTGATCATACCTATTAGGGTTTTATATTTGGCAGTGAGGAGTGCTCTATGCTTATACATTTCCCTTATCCTATATAAGGGAATGTCCAATGGCCTCTCTGGAATATCAATAGTAGAAGTGGATAGTAGAAAATAGAGATGAATAGATAGATAGATTTAATAGGGTGTAGAATATTTCTTGCAAAACTCTAATTGCTTTATAGCAATTTTTTAATCAATGTCAAGATAGCTATTCAAATCTGTTATTTGACCTAAACATTTTTTTATTCTATAAGATCAAGCAATAGAAGAATTAAATTGTATCATATTATGCACATGCGACCTCTATTTTATATTTTATTCTCTATTTCATACATGGTAAATTCTCTATGTCATTTTATTTTCATATACAATCTTGATAATTGATTCTCAGTTACTAGCTTTTATGTTCTTCTAAATTAGACTCTTGAGAATTGAACCATGTTATGATACTCTTTTATTTTCCTATTGAAATTATGTTAGATTTCAAATTATGTTGTTAGGGAAAAATACTTTTGTAAGGATCTGAAACATCTTGTTCAAGCTCGGGTTCCCTATTTTATATGGAACCTTGGGTGCTTCCCATGGAATGATTTGAATGAATACGTTGTGGTCGTATAGACCTTAGTTGCTCGTTATCCTTCCAAAAATGAAGGGTATTTGGAATTCTATGTTTATTTTATCAAAAATAGGAACCTATTAGGGTTTTGAAATGTTGTAAAACCTTTCGGTGGTCAAGTTTTATTCCTACATTTCTTTCTCCCTTTACCCAAACACAAAGGAAGAGCTAGATTCTTTAAAAATCCTAGAGGTGATTTAGGGAAGTGAGAGAAGTGTTAGTGTAGGTTTTTTAATATTATTTTTCCTACACATTTTTAAGCATACCTTAGGTTATAGGAGACATGGTTTATGTGAGGAGGCATGGTGTAATCCATTGATTACATGTGTCACTCTCACCCACACTTGGGTGGTTGATTTTCACACCCTCTTTTGGCTTTTTATGCCACCTCACAAAACCACTCGCTTGTCTCTTCCTAAGTAGGTTATGCCACATGTTTGGAATTTTCCAAGTAGGCATAACTCCCACCTAATTTGGTTATTTGGGAGTTATTACCCCTCTTGGAATTATATGCCCATAATCTGCTATATATTCAACACCCACCTTTCCCTCCCATCTAGTCCAGATGAGCTCATATCAGCTCAGTCAGTTCAAGGGAGTCGTGATGCATATTGTATCATTTTGTGTGTGATAATATCATATTCAATTATTGCACCATATTCCAACATTTCATCCTCTTGATTCTCTCATGTAGAAGGTTTATCTTTGTTTTGTAGGTGATCTGTGGTGCTCGAGTTCATCAGTAACTATTATAAGAAGGTCCCCCATTCACTGAATTCCCCATAAGGCTATTCAGAGAAACAAAAGCTTTCATGATCAATAGTTCTTTTTTTGGCATGCCTGGTGGGAACAAGATATTTCATAGCATCTGAAATGCATCCTTAAAGAGGCATTTGAATCATATTAGAAGGAGAGGTTGGTAAACTCATGCCCAAGGTCCAAATGAGGGCATCTTCTAGAGGTAGTTTCCAATAGTCCCAATTGCCTTCTTTTATCTGTCAGAGGAAATGAGTCACAAATTATGTTTCACCTATTAGAGGAAATAGAGTCAAGAGTGCTAGTATGGAATCTATAACCCTATCTACCCCTCCAAGTGGTTGAGCTTTAAAAATTGGAACACCTATTTTTCAGAATTATAGAGGTTTGTTCCTTATGACTCTCCAAGGAGCTCCAAGAAATTTTGTAAACTGGGATAGTGGTAGTCCACTAGTTCCTCCTACCCCTCCCGATGTATGGCCTGCTATCCATGCCAACACCCTCAAATCAATTGCAAAGTTAACCAAGGAGGATTTCAAAACACCTTCTAAGAATCTCCAAGACATCACATATGTGTTGGAAATTGGATTGCATCAAATGGTTGTCATTAATGTCAACAGGTTGTCATTGATGTCAACACAATACTAAATGTATAAGATAGTTCTCAGAAGCCATTTCCTATCAAAGATGAGCATTATATGTGGTTCAGAATGTTGGCTGGTCTAGTGTGTTGGTTTTTAGGTTCAGTTTCTATCATGAGATAAGCTATGATTCTGACATTCGAAGATCTAGGCTGACTCAACATATGAAATATATCATGTGGACTAGTTATGCTTTATGGATTTTTTTTCGACATAAGAAATGTGTTAACCTTATATGGTGCTAACCTAATTGATTATTAAGATATACTTGCATATATAAGAGATGTTTTAAAGAGAAAAAAGAGAGACAAATAGATGAATGTGAGAAGTGGGTGTGCAAGTGTTGAAGAAAGCTGAAAGAAGATCAAAGTCTAAATGCTTTATCAGTTATGATCAATAAATTTTTGTTGAGTGACTATTGTGTATGGCAATACTTCATATTTTTAGCTTCATTAGAATTGAACCCTGCACATTAAAGGTGTAATCCATCAGTTCATGCTTTTGGCAACAATCCATAACTTTTGTATTCTGGTCTTTTGTATCTCTAGGTTGTAGCCCTGTGGACAATGAGTCTAGGCAGTGAGTCCTTATTTTAGGTAGTGAGCCTTTTTGTAATCTTTTTTGATATTCTGTATAGTCTGAGTTAATCCTCACCATGGTTTTTCCCTCACTGGGTTTTCCACGTAAATCTAGTGTTATTGTGTTTATGTGTTGGATTTGAGTTTCTACATTGGAATTTGATGTTTAATAATTTAAGCATTTTTAAGTATTAGTTTTGGTGATTGAATTAAAGGTTAAAATATGTGACAACTGATTCACCCCCTCTCTTAGTTGTCCTATTCAACAACTGGTATTAGAGCTTGGTCCTTTGGAATGAGTTTAACAGCTTGAAGGAGATCTTGGTAGGTTGAATTAAACGGTGAAGGGATTTGACTTAGATGAGGAAGTAAGAACAAAGGATACATAATTTGAAAATGAAGATTTGAAAGAAAATATCAAGCATGCAAATGAATGCATTCAGAAACTAAGGAATCAAATCTAGAAGTTCAACTTGAAACATAAAGAAGTTAACCAGGAACTTTAAATGAACCAAACGAGATTGTTAAGAATCTAAGAATAGAACTTGAAGAAAGAAAAAGGATGGAAGAGAATCTGAAATTGGAAATTGAACAAAGAAAGATAGAGGAAGAAAGACTAAAAAAGACTATCAATTAGAAGACCAAAAAATGTTATGCTTGAACAAGTAGTAATTGTTGGCCTCCTACAATGATTTTAAATAACTAAGCCTTTACAACCATGACTCAAAAATTGTACATCTAATATGAATAGCTATCTCAATCATCATGAAGGTGCTTTTAAATTTTCAACCCATGGACATGAACTTGAAATGGGACAGCACAGTATGTGCACTAGGAACTCTCAAGTAGCCATTTCTAGTCTATAGCTAAGAAACACAATACTGAAACTAAATTGTTGGAAAATGAAATAAAACAAATGTTGAACATTAACCAAAAACTATGCTAAGCTGAAATACATAACAGGAATAAAAGATTTGAGCAACAAACAAGAAACTACTCTGTCTACTTTGGTTGTAGGAACAGTCAACGCTAGATTTCTAACTAAGTACTAAACAAAAATTAATACTAAACTAATGCTAAACTAATAAGAAATGTTACTCACCTAGTGGGCCCCCTTGGATAAGTATCCTCTAAACTAACAAGAACTCAAATGCTCAAACTCATAAATTTATTTCATTCACTGTAAATCATGTGTACAAAGAGTAATGTATTAAAACTGGAGAATGAGTACAATGTCAAATCGTGCAATCTCTTCCTCTCTTATCACTAACTTCAAGGAAGAAGAATCAGATTATTACTTATACTACAACAAAAACAAGGAAGTCAACTCCAGGAATGGGAGGACGCCATTTAGGGAAAGCAGGGGAAAGTGGAACGATGGCATTTACACATGCATGGAATCTAGTTAGACATGCAAGTCAGACACAGACCCAACACAACAATAATTCCCATGCATGCTTGATCATTATGGTCCACAATAGGGAAGTTATGTTTAGTTCACATGAAGAATATTTGTTGTCGGCTGCCTTTGACTTGGAGCGATTCCTCAACTGGGCATTATGGAACATGCCCAGCTGGCGGTGTCTTCCTTAACTTAGCACATTAAATCTGCATGGCAAGGTCAGTATGCATAATAACTACACATCTATATCCACTCTAAGAGACACTCATCAACCACATGCAAAATCAATATAGATAGTTCACATATTATGCCAAATGTCATTAAAGTTTGTAGGGATAAGATAATATCAAATGTCAATGGTTTGAGAGAAACATTATGCAAATACCAACATTTAAGCATTAAATTCCAAGACATCTATGAGAAAATAGACTATAGATTCTACCCAAAACTAGACCAAAAACTAGGCTCATCACTCCCCCCAACTTAACATTTTGTTGGTCCTCCAGCAAGGGAAGAGTTGTTATTATGCTTGGTCAGAACTCTGAAATTTGCAACTAAGAGTTGCCCGACATTAGTGGCTACAGTACGTGAATCAAGATTCCAATAGAATCCTCCCATTCTACCAAGCCTATTCCATCTTTGCCTCTTTGCAACAACATCATCCTGGTAATATCTGAAATTTGGCAAAGGGCACATGAGCATAGGTGGTTGAAAAGTTAGGGGAAGCCAATGTCGCCCCTATGTTCTCCCAATCTCAATATACCTCTCAATTCTTTTTAATGTTGTAGCATAATTGTGGATGGAATGAGGCTCACCCTATTTCAGCTCATCAATCAAACTATTCCATCTTTAGGATAAATATCTCCTCATGGTGTCATCCTTTGCTATTGTCTTTACCTCATACTAAGTGTAAGCTGGCTCAATCCAAGGCATAATCCTATTGCCATAGCTTGGTCTGAGCATCATTTTGTGCCATTCTTTGTAAACTTCCCTTGGGTTACTCGATTCAACTCTAACATACAGAGGGATATCTAACTCCAATTGTTTATAAGCACCGTGTTACTGACCCCAACTAATTTCATTTTATACCTAAGACATAAATGCTCTCAATTGAATATCTCCAATATACAACAATGGATTCCAATCATGGTCTTTTATGACAACATAATTATGTAAATAACATTCACATAGTAAATTCTTCATTTTGGGGGAGGCAGTCCTATAAGCATTGAAGAATACCATGGGAGTGTCAATAGAAGCATTCAAACCTAAGGAAAGTCTTGACATCTTAAAAGAGAGATGCTTCTCTTTGAAGAGTAGAGCATAGACCCCTGGAGGATCTCTACATTCCATAATCTTTGTTGCCAAAGCTGCCATATCATCTACCCTTTGCTTCAAGGTGGAAATTTCTGCATCTTTATCCTCAATTTCTTCATCCTTTTGAATTTCCTCCTTCAATTTCCATTTTTCCTTTATCCATTCTTCCTCCCTTCTTTGTATTTCTCTCCATAAATTCAAAATTGCTACATGAATTGTAAAACTAGGAGGATTATGAATGACTACCAGTCTTTTTGTTGATGGTGGCTCCTCATATGGAACTATTTGCATGGACTTAGGCTGTCCCATTATCTCTGACTATAAGGGTACTATTTCTTCTTCCTTTTGTTGCAAGGACTCCCGTTCTTGTTATGGTTGTTGTTGCAGGACTTTTTTCTCATGCTGTAGGAAGTCCTAATTTTTCTCCAATTCTCCTGCAATGTTGGCAAGATCGGCCAGTGTTATATTTGTTTCTCTCTTAAATATGTATTCTTCTTCTTCAACATTCTCCTACTCCATTGGAGCTTCAAGGTCCTCGTGTGAGGTATCACTAGGTTTAGGGCTTTCCTATAAAGATGTACCAATCACAAGCCTAACTAGCCTTGATTTCCTAGGAGGTCTCCCACATTTTCCTTTAGTTATAGGATGAACAATATCAACCTTCCTCTTCTTAGAACTTGGCACTTTTATTTCTACAAGTTGTGTTTTAACTTTCCCTTTTCTCATTTTTACCTCTCTCTGTTGTACCCTAGTTTTCATGAGGGTTTCAAGAGGAACTTCATCATCAAAATCTAAGAAAGAGCTTCCTTTTTTTGAGTTCTTAATTTCAAAAGAACATTAATCTCTATAGCTTCTTCTCCTGCAGGAAGATTCACACTAGAGCTAGCGCTAGAAGTTGAATCACTAGGGATGGCTTCAACCATGCTTACTCTCTTGCTAGACCGATGGGATTGAGGTATAGCCCTAGGTGGCAAGTTCTCAACATTGAAAAACTCTTCCCGATGATAATTTTGATCAACATTGATAAACTCTTCCTAAGTCATTTCAGATACATCATGTAGAGACTTTTCAACTAGCAATTTGATCAAGCAATGGTGGGAAAAAAAATTATCCCTACCTTTCTGGGTCTCAGTTGCCATGATTGAGAGAAGATTGTACAGGACTTTGGGCACATTCATCCTTCTTTCATGCCTCATGTGGTTCAAAATCTTAAAGTGGACAAAATACAAATTTGACTAGCGACCCTCACAAGTGATGTATTTGATAACATACAAAACTATTTGCTTCCATGGCTCAGGAAAAGATATTCTCTTTGCACCCTATTTGTCTATGCTCAATGGAGGGTCATTTGCCTCTGTAAATTCAGCCCTGGCTAACCTAGCATCTCTGGAAGTAGGGTAATTTTCACCATCAGTAGGTAACCCTGTAACCTCTACAATTTTTTCCTTAGTTGCCACAACTTATAACCCTTTTATTGTGGCTTTCCCTTCTGAAAACATCTAAGAAAATTCAAGGACAACGCCTTCATAAAAACCATCCAACTTCAAAAAGTAATTTGTCCATCCATAGTTTTGAAATTTGGCCAGGCATTGTGCATCCTGTAGTAAAATATTAAGCACCATGGGTTCGTTTTGAATTAACCCACCTCCCATTGTCTGCAATCAAATAAATGCTCAACAACTTCCTTTCTTGCAATTCCCCTTCTTTCTTGCAATTCCCATCTGAAAATAAAATGCACTTCTCTACAATGTTTGCTAAATTCCAGGACTAACCTGCCAAATTCTAGTGCTAGTGCCAACTGAATTTCCTTTCTTTTGTTTTTCCTTTTTTCTTGTAACTCAATATTAGGACAGGGAAATCATGGAAAGAAAAGGAGTGATAAAAGGAAATTATGATAGGAAGAAATGGTGGTTGCAATTTTTGTCACTTCACACATGCAAGTCATCCTTTCAATTTCAAATAAGCTCATTTTTAAATTTTTGACGTAGCCTACTATGGTTTGACACATGGGAAATAAATTCATAAAATATTTGCATTTTTTTGTTTCCCTCCCCACAACCTAAATTTGGATGTGTCCACACATGCAAGATCAGAGTGGTAATGCGACATGGAATGATGGAATTTTATGCAAACGTCTATACTAACGTATAGTGGTTAAATGAACACATTTAAAAGATGATTAAATATAGCAATTAATGCACACATACCTGAATGTGTGGAAGATTTGCTGCAAAGATCATGGATAAAGTAATGCTCACCTTGTTGGAAAATGAATTGAGCAATAAATGAAGTGAAAAGAGGTGAGATGGAATGAAGTGATGGAAGGGAGAAAAAGGTGGTGATGGATGGGTGGATGGGTGGATGACGAAGAAATGGACTTCCACGTAAGTGAAATTCTTTATTATGAAAAGTATGTACGTCAATCAGGCTGAAGGAGGGATACTAGGTCCACTACCTTTGGCTATAGGAAGCTCTGAGTGTTGGGTGAATTGTTGCAAGAACTCTTCTTTAGAATCTAGCTTATGGTATAATCTGAGGCGATGACCATTAACAAGTAATTTGAACCTAATAGGGTCAATGGTAGTGAGCTGAATAGCTCCATTAGGAAAGACCTCAAAAAATTTGTATGGTCCTAGCCACCTTGTCTGTAATTTTCCTACATTGTTCTGGTATCTTGAATCATAGAGCAAGGCCCAATCTCCTGATTTGAACTTCTTATCCTTGATAAATTTTTCATGCCACTTGATCCTTTGATTCTACACTACTTCTGTATGTTGCAGGGCTTCTCTTCTTATCTCATCCAAAGCATTTAGCTACATGATTGTTTCTCTTTGTGCTTTAGAAATATCCATCCCTAAATCCACTATAGTTCACAGAGTCTCACGTTCAAATTCAATTGGCATCATGGTTGTCTTTCCATACAACAACTCAAATGGGGTGAAGCCTGTACTTGTTTTCCATATTGTCCTATAGGCCCAAACAACTTATGGTAAACTGTTTTCCCAATCCTTCCTATGGACAACTATTGTCTTAGTCAGAATGGCTTCAATTTCTCTGTTGGTCACCTCAACTTGGCCATTGGCTTGGGGGTGATAAGAAGTAGACTTCTTGTGCCTTATGTTATACTCATTAATTAGTGCTACAACAAGATTCGATGTAAATTGAGCTCCTTGATCAATCACTATTTCTCTTGAGATTTCATATCTTGTGAAAATATCCTCATAAAGAAATTCTACAACTTTGTTATCTCTCGCATGCTTCATGGCCTTAACTTCTACCCATTTTGTTACATAATTAGTGCATACCAATATATAAGACTTGCCATTTTATGGAGGGTCAATTGGTCCCACAAAATCCAATCCCCACTTGTCAAAGGGAGTGATTACTACCTGAGGGAGAAGTGGCATCTCATCAGATCTAGTTAGTCTACCCATTCTTTGACATCTATCACATTTTTGGTATACCTTCCTGCATCCTTGTGGAGTGTTGGCCAGTAATACCCTATGTTCAAGACCTTCATTACTGTCCTCTTGGTTGCAAAGTTTCCTCCACATGGTTCATTGTGACATGCATGCAAAATGTCATATGTCTCATCTTCTTTAACACATCTTCTCATGACATGGTCAGGTCTAGTATAAACAAACATCCAACAATCCAAGAGAAAGGAAAATATTTTTCAATGAGTTCCCTTTTCTCTTTTGGAGAGAAGTGAGAAGAAATTCTACCTGTAACCATGTAATTGGCTATGCCAGCATACCAAGGTATTTGTACACTGAGAGAGAATAGATGCTCATCAAGAAAAGAGTCATCTATAGGATGATTGTCTTCTGATGTAGTTAGCCTTGAAAGAAAATCTGCAACAACATTGGCCTTCCCTGGCTTATCCACAATGATTATATCAAATTATTGCATCAATAATAACCCTCTTTCCAAACTACCTGTGATCAAAGGTATATTCATGAGATACCTAATGGTTGCATGATCAGTGTGCACAAAGATTTGGTAGCCCATTATGTAATGTCTAAATTTTTTCAATGCATAGATTACTGCCAGCATCTCTTTCTCTGTCACTGTATAATTGAATTCAACTCCTTGCAAATTTTTGTTGACAAAGTAAATAGAATTTTCAACAGCTCCCTCTTTCTATCCTAAGACTTCTCCTAGGGAATAATATAATTCATCAGTGTGGATTTGGAAAGGAATTTCCCAATTGGGTCCCTTGAGTACAAGAGCATGAGTCAAAGCTACTTTCAAGTAAGAAAATTCCTTGTCGCAAGCTTTATTCCACTGAAATTCAACATCTTTAGTGAGAAGGGTATACAATGGTGATGCTACCTTATTGAAATCCTTGATGAATCCCCTATAATATCCTACATGACCCAAGAAACTCCTAACATCCTTTTGTTTTGCAGGTGTAGGAAGATTTGTGATTACCTCATTTTTTGCAGGGTCTACATGAATTCCCTTGTGGGAGATATAGTGACCAAGAACTACACCCTCTTGCATCATCATGAAGCACTTCTCACTATTTAAGGACAATTTTTGATCTTCACATCTTTGTAGGAATCTCTTGAGATTTTCCAATGCTTGATTAAAATCAACACCATAAGTGGTGAAGTCATCCATATAAATCTCCATCCAATCATGAGAAATGTCCGAGAATATGCTAATGACTACCCTCTAGAAAGTTGCAAGTGCATTGCACAAGCCAAATGGGAGTACTGAATAGGTATGGGTTCCCCATGGATAGGTAAATGTGGTCTTCTCCTAGTCTTCTGGTGCAATTTGGATATGGTTGTAGCTGATGAATCCATCTAGAAAAGAGAAGTATTGCTTTCCTGCAAGTGTGTCCAAAACTTGATCAATAAAACATAAAGGAAAGTGATCCTTCTTGGTGGTAGCATTAAGTTCTCTATAATCAACACAAACTCACCATTTCCCTCCTTTCTTGGGCACAATCAATAATGGAGACACCCACTGACTATCTAAAATGGGTTAGATAAATCTTGCATCTAGCATTTTTTGCAGTTCTCCTTTCATAATCTCTCTTAGTGCAGGGTTAATTCCTCTTTGTGGTTGTCTTACGGGAGTGCAATCATCTCTAATATAAATTCTATGTGTACAATGTTTAAGATCCAGTCCCTTCATATCATGATAATCCCATGCAAATGCATGTTGATGGGTCCTTAATAGGCTTGCTAATAATAGTTGTTACTCTTCATTCAATTTACTATTAACATTCAAATATTTTCCCTCTAACACTTGGACTTATGTAGTTAACTCTATCATGGTTGGTTCATTAATACATGGCACCTTTTGTTCATATGGAAAAAATGTATGGAACATACCTGTTGCTATAGGAAGTTTATCTATAGGAACAATGGTTGTAGGAAGGTCATCTACAGGAAGAACATCTACAGGAACAGTGGTTGTAGGACGAGCAGGAAAAAGTGTCCTGACTGGAGTGGAGGATGATGCTTCCTCCATTTCATAATGGTTTTGAATGAGATTAGCCAACACTTCATCTTGATCTTGGAGCTGCATGAAAGAGCTTCTGCCTAGCATTATAAGTTGTGCCACAAATTTAACTTCCTTGGCCTCTTCATCAACATGGGGCCAAATGGAATTATCTTCATCATGAGATGGTTGAGCAGGTGGATAAAGTACAAAGATTTTAGTACTCCTTCCATATGAAATGGTCATGTCACCAAAACAACATCCAATGTATGCATCTACAATTTCCAACCAAGGCCTTCCTAGAATGATGGGAGACTCGCCTAGTGTAGCCTTAGGAGAAATAATCATAAAAATTTTTGGGTATTCCCAGGAGTCTAGAACTACCACAAGATATTCTACTACACCATCAAGCTTAATAGTAGAGCTATCAGCAAGCTGTAGGACAGTAGTAGTAGATATCATACTTACAATATTTAGTTGTTGTAGGATGTCCTTGGTCATTACATTTATTGTTGCCCCTAAATCAATCAGAGCATTCTTTACTTTGATCCTATTCATGACAACTCCTACTATAGGACTATCTGGGTCATTATACTTTGGAATAGTCACTTTTCCCAATATAATGTTAGCTAGCTGGCCCACCACATGAACTGTAGTTGGGTCCTTCTTCTTCCATCCTAGATTCTTAAGACAAGGTTCCTTGATTGCTTTTCCATAGATTGGAACATCCTTTATGGTCTGAAATAGGGGTATCTAAACACATAAATGCTTTAGTTGATCCAGGATGTCAAAAGTAGTATCCTCCTTTTCTTCTTTCTTCTTGGCAACTTCCAATCTCTAAGAAAATGGTGGTTCTTGTTTAGTCTGCTTGACTTGGACTAGTTCAGGATTTTTAGGTGTGTTTGGTTGAATGGGATCATTGAGAGGCTCCTCCTCCTCTTCCATAGGAAGCTTAGTGATAATGGGCTTGGAAGGGCCTAGTAGAGTGGTTCTTGAATGCAGGTGGATATCACTTACACTCATAGCATATGCAGGGAATTGATTTGAATCAACAGAGTATACAGGTTGTTGTGGTTTGTTATTAGGATTGGGTGTGGGCTGAGCTAGTAGATGAGTTGTTTTAGGTACATTTGAGTTTGGATTAGTAGGTGGATGCATTAGAGTAGGCTACTGGGGTTGAGAAGGTGGCTGCATGTAATTGGTTGTCTAAGTAGGCCACTACTGTTCTGCTCTCCATTAATTTGTTTGCTATCAATTTCCTGGAGGTGGTTGCTAGTGCCCTTGAAATTGCTTCCAATTCCCCTAAGGTTGCTACCACTGAGGTGGAGAACTCTGATGATTGGACCAAGAATTTGGAGGGTTACTCCAAGGATGTGATGTATATCCTCCATAATTAGGTGGATATGGGGGTTTCCATTGGTTACCAGATGAATAGGAATTAAAGTATGGATCGACATAGGATAATGGATCAGGTGGCGTACCTTGTCTTGGAGCCCAAGGCTTCCATTGTGCAACATAGTAGACTTGGTCTTCTTCAACCTGAATTGGCTTGAACTTGGGTGAAAGCTACTTGCTTTAAAGATTAGCTACCATCTGCAATCTACAATCTCTCTTCTTTTGTTTATAGTGGGGGCAATATTCTGTCAACATTGCCTCTGCTTCCTCTTGCTTCTTCTTGGCCTAAAGTCTATCTAGCTGAGTAGCTAGATTATTTATAATATCTTGCTTGAATTTTTCCAAAAAATGAGTAATCTCCATTCTTGAAACTCCACTGGTAGTTGACTTACCCATGGAAGGTTGATAAGCTCTCCCTTTCTTTGAGGCTGCCCTAGAGTAGTTTTAGCATATTTTCTTGATATCATCCTAGGGAACTTGGGTGATATCTCCTCCTCCCATAAGATCTAAGGAATCGGTGCAGCTATCATTGATTCCTCTTAGAAAAAAGCAACTTTTGTGCGTCTTCATTAAGTGCATGGTGTGGAGACTTTTGCAGGAAAAACAAAAACCTTGCAATGTAATCTTCTAGGCTCTCATCTTCCTTTTGTTGCATCCTGAAAATGTCACCTCCTCTCATGTCACTACCCTTGTATTATTCCTTGTATTTCTCAAGGAATTTTTTCTTCATGTCTTCCCAAGTTTCCATGGTATCTCTACCTAGGCTAATGAACCATCTTAATGTAGCTTCTTTCAAAGTGATAGGAAATAACTTAAGCCTATGGGAATCAGTAGTATTGTCATAACTCCCACAAAGTATGTCAAAATCAAATAAGAAGGTATCAAGATCTTCTATCACAAGTCCATAAAACTTAGGGAGTGTTGAGGTAGGAATGTTCTTAATGTTGTCAACTTCATTTTGATGAGCAATGGGGAAAGGAAAAGCTAAGTTGATTTTGTTTGTTCCTATTTGCATCACCCATGCCTGCTTGATGTGGTTCCAAAGCAAGGGGGTTCTCAAGCTGATTTTAATCTTCAGAGGAGACTTCAAAACTAGTCAAATCAGGATATGCGTCAACAAAGGGGTGTGGATCTTCTTCTTCTTCTGGTAGATTATAATATTCAACTAGTTGGAATAGATTAGGATTTTTAGGAAGGAATATCCCATAAGCATCCCTTCTCCTTCCTATGTGCGTGTGCTATTACTCACTATCAATCAACTCACACAAAAAAATGGTAATGAATAAGGGGGTCATTACTTCCTAAAAGAAAAAATTCTAGAAACACTACAACAAGAAAAGCTAACAATGACTCCAAAAGACTCTCTAGTTTGACACCATCCCTGACAACGACACCAAAAATGTTGGCCTCCTACAATGATTTTAAATAACTAAGCCTTTACATCCATGACTCAGAGATTGGACATCTAATCTGAATAGCTATCTCAATCATCATGAAGGTGCATTTAAATTATCAACCCAGGGATGTGAACTTGAAATGGGCTAGCACAGTATGTGCACTAGGAACTCTCAAGTAGCCATTTATAGTCTATAGCTAAGAAATACAATACTGAAAGTAAATTGCTAGAAAAGGAAATAAAGAAAATGTTGAACATTAACCAACAACTATGCTAAGCAAAAATGCATAATAGGAATAAAAGATCTGAGCAACAAAGAGGAAATTACTCTATCTACTTTGGTTGTAGGAACAGTCGATGCCAGATTTCTAACTAAGTAATAAACAAGTAATACTAAACTAATGCTAAACTAATAAGACAGATTACTCACCAAGTGGGCCCCCTTGGATAAGTATCCTCTAAACTAACAAGAACTCAAATGCTTGAACTCAAAACTTTATTTCATTCACTATAAATCATGCATACAAAGAGTAATGTATTAAAACTAGAGAATGAGTACAATTTCAAATCATGTAACCTCCTCCTCTCTTATCACTAACTTCAAGGAAGGAGCATCATATTATTACTTATACTACAACTAAAACAAGGCAGTCAACTCCAAGACTTGGAGGATGTCATTTAGGGAAAGTAGGGGAAAGTGGAGCGATGGTGGTTACACATGCATCGAATCTGGTCAAACATGCAAGTCAGACATAGACCTAGCACAACAGTAATGCCCATGCATGCTCAATCATTATGGTCCACAATAGGGAAGTTACGTTTAGTTTGCATGAAGAATCTTTGTTGTCAATTTCCTTTGAATTAGAGCGATTCCTTAGCTGGACATTATGGAGCATGCCCAACAGGTGGTGTCTTCCTCAACTGAGCACATTAAATCTGCATGGAAAGGTTAGTATGCATAATAATTGCACATCTATAACCACTCTAAGAGACATTCATCAACCACATGCAAATTCAGTATAGATAGTTCACATATTATGCCAAATATCATTAAAGCTTGCAGGGATAGGATAATATCAAATGTCAATGGTTTGAGAGAAACATTATGCAAATACCAACATTTAAGAATTAAAGTCCATTACATCTATGAGAAAATAGACTATAGATTCTACCCAAAACTAGACCAAAAACTAGGCTCATCAGTAAACCTAAAATTTGATATGGAAAAAGTGAAATCTCATGAAGAAAGGCTCAAGACAAGTGTTAGGGTTAGAGATGGTAGATATCTAACAATTAAATGCAGATTTAATTAATAAACAGAGAAACTAAAATACACACAGAATAAATCATAACACAAATAATTTAACGTGGTTCACCCAATCTAGGCTACATCCACCAAACCGCAGTCATCCAATACTTTTATTATCCAGTGCAAAACTTATTACAATCTTGTGAATAATCGTGTTTTTCATCATACTGTAATACCCATCCAAACTCCTTTTTAACAAGCTTAGAAGCTTCCATATTTTAGGTTCTACAAAATTGGATTTTTCCTTTTTTGTTGATTTTTTCCTTTTTCCGTGACAACGCGAAAAAGTAGGAGGAAAATTTTTCTTGGGGGTTGCCGCCCCCGAACCCCCACCCGAGGCCTGGCCCAGCCCTGGATCCCAACAAGGATATGTGTCGGGGTGTACAGTATACCATGGGCTATACAGTATAGCATGATCAATCACCACACACCAACAGTCTCCCACTTGGAGACTGATTAGGCTCCACACCAACACAATCTCCCACTTGGAGAATGATTCTGGACGACACTGCTACAATTACAGCTCCCACTAGAAATAAGTGCCTTGGACCCTACTGCTATGTTATACTTGAATTCAATCTTGAAGGCCAACTGAAGCTGAAGAGGAGCTCAGCTTCTCCCTTGTCACCGCCTTCGTAAACATATCCGCTGGATTGACATCTATATGTATCTTGTCCAGCTTGACCTGTCCATCCTCCAACACCGACCGAATGAAATGATATCTCAACTATATGTGTTTTGTTTTAGAATGCAAGGAAGAATTATTTGCAAGATTTATAGCACTCTGGCTATCTGTAAACAAGTAATTTCTAGCCTATTTTTTTCCCAACTCATCCATGAAAAGATGCAGCCATATCATCTCCTTTGCCGCCTCTGTTGCAGAAACATACTCTGCCTCTGTGGTGGATAAAGCAACCACCTTTTGTAATCGAGAAATGCAACTCACTACTGTCCCACCAACTATAAATACATAACCTATGGTACTCCACCTTGTATCTATATCCCCTGCCAAATCTGAGTCAACATAGTCTTTTAAATCAGTATTAGAGCCCCCAAAACATAAACAATTATTGGATGTACCTCTCAAGTACCTGAGAATCCATTTTACCGCATTCCAATGCTCAACTCTGGGATGACTCAAATACCTACTAACAACTCCTACAACATGTGCAATATATGGTCTTGTGCATACCATGGCATACATCAAACTGCCTACAGCTGAAACATATGGTACCTTGGACATCTTTTCTTCCTCCTCTTGTGTCTTTGGACACATATCCTTAGTCAATTTGACATGACTAGGCAAAGGTGTGCTGACAGCTTTTGCATTCTCCATGTGAAATCTCTGCAACACCTTTTCAACATAATTAGCCTGAGATAAAAATAATTTTCTGTTTTTCCTATCTCTACAAATTTTCATACCAAGGATTTGTTTTGCTCTGCCCCTAAATCCTTCATAGCAAAAGAGTTTGCTAACTGTTGTTTTAGCTCACTTATGTGATCCATGTTAGACCCTGCTACAAGAATGTCATCAACATATAGACATAAAATAATGTAGTTGTTATTATCCAACCTCTTAAAATAAACACAATGGTCAGAATTACACCTGTTGTAGCCTTGCTCAACCATAAAACTATCAAATTTCAAATACCATTGTCGAGGTGCTTGCTTCAAGCCATATAAACTTTTCTTCAATCTGCACACTAGTTTCTCCTTACCTTTGACCTCAAATCCTTGTGGCTGTTCCATATATATTTCCTCTTCCAAATCACCATGGAGAAAGGTTGTTTTAACATCAAGTTGTCCTAAATGCAAATCTTTAGTAGCCACAATACTTAAAACAATACGAATAGAAGTCATTTTAACAACTGGAGAAAAAATCTCATCAAAATCAATACCCTTTTTCTATGCAAATCCCTTTACAACTAATCTGGCTTTAAATCTAACCTCCATCCTCCTCTTTCAGCCTATAAACCCATTTGTTTGGCAAATCCTTTTTACCTGCAGGCAACTTGCATAATTCCCAAGTCTAATTTTTCAGCAAGGAGTCCATTTCTTCTTCCATTCCATGCTCCCACTGAACCTTGGTATCCACCTGCATAGCTTCATCATAATATTCTGGTTCACCAGCATCAGTTAACAAAATAGTATACAAAGAGGGAGAAAATATTTATGGAGGTCTACTTATCCTTGAAGATCATCTAACAGGAGTTTGTGGCATTTGTTGTTTTTGTTGTTGCCTAGCATGAGGAACCACTAAAACATCATTGTTTGGAATATCATCCAACACTGCATAATCATTTTCTTTCTTCTCATGCTA
Organism: Sequoia sempervirens; assembly: GCA_007258455.2. NCBI lineage: Eukaryota > Viridiplantae > Streptophyta > Pinopsida > Cupressales > Cupressaceae > Sequoia > Sequoia sempervirens. Next base: position 181,396,408 of record VDFB02168118.1, read on the forward strand.
CAACAATAGATCTTTGTACAACACCTTCTTATTGAATATGACATCCCTACTTCTCACAATTTTCTGATTTTCAAAATCCCAAAGCCTATAACCAAATTCAACAATGCCATATCCAACAAATACACATTTCTTTGATTTTGCATCAAGCTTGGTTCTATTTTCAGAATCTACATGTGCAAATGCTTCACAACCAAAGGTTTTGAGAAAAGAATAACTCACCTTCTTACCTTTCCATGCTTCCTCTGGAATACCACAACCCAAAGGATTAGAGGGACCTCTATTAATTAAATAAATAGCAGTGTTTACAGTCTCTACCCACATTTTTAAAGGCAGCCTAATATGCAATCTCATAGTCCGTGCACACTCCATTATTGTTCTATTCATGTGCTCAGCCACTCCATTTTCCTATGGAGTCCTTGGAGCCGTTTTCTACCTATGAATACCATTAGAGGAACAATAATCTTGAACTCTTTGCTGCAATACTCACCACCATTATCAGATCTGAGACATTTTATCTTTTTACCCGTCTCATTCTCAACCAAGCTTCTCCATTTTTTTAAAGTTTCAAATACATCATATTGCTGCCTAAGGAAATGAATCCATACCTTCCTAGTTGCATCATCAATGAATGTAACATAATACAGAAAGCCACCGAGAGAAGAGACCTGAGCTGGTCCCCATACATCTATATGCACAAGCTCCAATTTCTCATCTTTCTTTTGCTTCCCATCCTTGAAAAAACTTACTCTCTTTTGTTTTCCATACACACAACTTTCACAAAAATCCATATTAACACATTTTAGACCTGGTAAAACATTATTTGAATGAAGTACTTTCATATCTTTTGCACTCATAAGCCCAAGTCTATTATGCCACAGTGCTGATTCAGAGTCCACAGCAACTGTATGATCTTCTACCTACTGAACTACAGCAACTATTCCTAAACATTGACCTTTTTTTGTAACAATTAAAGTAGAAGGAGCATTATGACCTGTACAAAGATATAAGGTGCCTACTTTCACACCTTTTGCTACCACTAAGGCACCCTTTGTGACCTTCCAATTTTTATCACTAAATGTAACAACACAACCTTCATCATCTAGTTGCCCTGCTGAAATTAAATTTTGCTTAACTTTGGAACATGCCTTACCTCATGTAGTAGCCAATGATTCCCATTTTGCAACTTAATCTTGATTCTTCCCTTTCCAACAATCTGACAGGGTTATCTCCTAAATAAACCAGCCCAAAATACATTTGGACATAATCAAGAAAATAACTTCTATGGGGGGTAGCATGAAATGAAGCCCCTGAATCTAACACCCAAGAATCATCAACATTATCAAGGGAAAGAATCAAAGCATCCTCATCAGATTTATTACTTACCACATTTTCCTCTTTACTTCCTTCTTTTTTGTCTCCTTCTTTATTTTTTTGAGACCAACAATCTTTCTTCAAATGACCCGGCTTACCACAGTACCAGCAATCCCTCTTGTCTCTAGATTGGGACCTTTTGTCCTTTGATTTTCCTCGTGACTTCCCACGATTTCTAGAATTTTTTCCTCTCTCCTTTGTTCTACCCCTGCTTTCTACATTCAAAACACTGCTTGATGTGGATGTTCCACCTAAGCTTTTCCTATGGATTCCTTCGCTCAAAATAACACCAACAACATCATCAAATTTCAATGTATTCAAACCAGAAATAGAATTGCTAACAGCCATTACCAAGCCATTCCAGCTTTCAGGCAAAGAACACAGAATCAAAAGAGCCCTAACTTTTTCATCAAAGTTTACTTTTACAGAAGTTAATTGACTGGTGACCGTATTAAACTCATTTAAATGATTAGTAACTGACCCACCTTCTACCATTTTCATATTAAATAAACACTTCATAAAAAATACCTTATTCGAAGCGGAAGGCTTTTCATATAACTTCTCCAGGGTTTCCATCAACTCTTGAGTTGTCTTTTCTTTTGTAATGTTGAATGCCACCAATTGTGCCAGGCATAAACAAATACTACCAAGAGCCTTTCTATCTAAAATCGCCCAGTCCTCATCAAACATTGCTACAGGTTTCTTGGTTCTCCCTTCCAATGGCTGCCATAAATCCTTCTGATAGAGATAGTCCTCCATCTGCATCTTCCATAACTGATAGTTCTTCCCATTAAACTTCTCAACCTTCTTGCCCTCATCTTCCATTGCTCCCACTCAATTGTGAGACTCCCACTCAGCCGTGAGACCTTCATACAGACAATAATTGAAACATAACCCACTCTGATACCACTTGTTAGGGTTAGAGATGGCAGATATCTAACAATTAAATGCAGATTTAATTAATAAACAGAGAAACTAAAATGTACATAGAATAAATCATAACACAAATAATTTAATGTGGTTCACCCAATCTGGGCTACATCCACCAAACCGCAGCCATCCAATACTTTTATTATCCAATGCAAAACTTATTACAATCTTGCGAATAATCGCGTTTTTCATCATACTGTAATACCCATCCAAACCCCTTTTTAACAAGCTTAAAAGCTTCTAGATTTTAGGTTCTACAAAATCGGATTTTTCCTTTTTCGTTGATTTTTCCCTTTTTCTGTGACAATGCGAAAAAGTAGGAGGACCCTGGCAAGGATACGTCCTGGGGTGTACAGTATACCATGGGCTATACAGTATAGCATGATTAGTCACCACATACAAAAAACAAGTTCTATAATGCTTGATGATTTGATTTCATCTTAGAAACCTAAAAAGTATAAAGGTGGTCTAGGACTTGAATAAGGACAAAGCACTAAACCCATTCTCAGCAAAATGAATAATCAAAGGAAATTTCAAGGAAATACTTATCAAAACATAAATCAAAGGATCAATACCTGAAGGATATCCATTCAACAACCTAATTCTCAAAAGGTACTCATCTTTTAATGGATTTTTTTTCTCATGCAATAAATTTGGACATAAAGCAATAGAATGCAGAAGTAGGATGAACTAAAATAGAATAAATCAAAATGTTGGATTCTATGCTGGAAAATGTTATGTGTGCAACAAGTTTGGACATAGAGCTACCAATTGTAGATGCCAAATGATGATGAATAGATTGACACAAACAAAAGGATTTAATCTTTTCAAGGCAACTATTACACATGCAATCCTAATCCAGAAAAGAAAAACATGTTGATGAACAAAGTGCATCCCAAAGAAGTGAGGAAAGAAATGGAAAAAAAATTGGATAAAGAAGGAAGAACCTGAGAACAAGTATAGATCATATTATCCTATATTTGCATCTGGTGCAGATACATACCTCTTTCAAGAACTAAACCCAGTAATGGCTCCAGGGGGAGTAGTCACAAAAGAATCTAACAAACCCCTAATATATGAGGTGTCATATGATGACACAAGGATAAGTGATGTGAATCTCTAGTTTGAAGGCATTGAAGAAAATTTTGAAAGAAAAGATGCAAATTAGGAAATATGTAGAGCCCTTCTTGGCTTACAGTGTTTTTCAAAATTGATCTGACAACAATGGTAGAGGAGTTACTGATAGAGTGAACTACAAATGATGATGTCATAAGCAATAAATTACCCCTTTTATGATGAAATCCTAAAAGTGACAAGTTAAATAAGGATGATTGAGTGGTCACCTTTCACATCATGAATCAAATGAGCTAAGGAGTAAAGTGCAGCTAAAAAATAAGGTGTTAGGTGAAAGTACGAAGAACAAGGTAGAAATAATGAAGTCGAAGTCAATGGTCATATTTAATCCACATAACAATGAATTGCAAAAATTAAGTTACAAATTGATGAATTTAACCATGGAAAGATTCAAAATCTTGAGGCTTCCCTTTCAGTTGAGCAAATGCAAAAGGTTAAGAATCTAGGGCATAATGGTTTAGACATTTGGAGCGAATTTCCATACTTTTCGAATGTGAACATTATTTGAATTATCCTAAGCAAAATTCAAGGTGATCAGATGATCCTCGACAAACCCCATGAGATCACAAAGGAAGCAATTGCAGCAATAACAAGATTATGCAATAATGGACCTGTTCTAATGAAGAATTCAGTGAAGAACAAAGAGGTTGAAGCCCTAACTAGAGTAACATGAAATCAAAGGTCACTTTTAATTCACACTATAATCAACCCTATGATAAGGTATGTGACATATGGAATTTCATATAAGTTCTATTTCATAAATAAGGAAGGCTAGCTACTTTGGAAATTATTGTTTATGTTGTGCATCAAATGGGTGAAAAGAATGAGGATTTTGACTTGTGTGAGTTACTAAGGAATCAATTAATGGAGAACATTACTATGAAAAAGAATTTCAATTACCCTTTTCATTTTGGATCTTTGGTTATATGTTTGATGATGTATTTTTTGAAATTGTTACCATTAAAAGAGAATGTTTTGTGGAAGTCAGTTATACCAGTTGGGAAGTAGGTCTACCAATATGTGGAATGTCTAGCAGAAAAGGAAAAGATTTGTAAAGAATACTTTGAAAACAAAATAAATTTATGGTGCTCTAGCATGGTTCCTAGTCTAGTTGTAATGTATGAGGCAAGTTCCTCCTTTGGAAAGAGAAAATAAAGAAGAATCATCTCAAGTTCTCCTTTGGAAACAAAAAACAAAATTCTAAAGGGAAGAAAGAAGAAAAGGAAGAAAAGATTACAGAAGAAATTGTTCTGGCATCAACAGGTGATGATGATGAATATTTCACTAAGGAGAAGGTGTTGAAGATTCCTAGGAAATCTGATGGATTGAAGAATATTGGAGATGTTTAGTTGTCACAACCATCATATGAACAAGATGAGATCATAGATGCTTTGGTTATTTACATAATTCATAATGATATTGATCTAAGAAAATTGATGTGTTTTACTGGAAGTATTGATTGAGTGGATTGAAAATAGACTATGGGCACAGTCACCTAGTGAAATAGAAGGAAAAGATAAGATTCAATTGGCTATGGAAAAAATTGAACCACAAATTTTTGTAGGGAGGAGATCTCTTGCACTTATAGGGTTTTTCACCTAAAAGGAGAAAGGTATCCCACAAAAACTTGGGGGTTCACTCAAGACTAATGTTAATACAACTAAAATATTCCTAAATGTAATCCTCTAAATGCAAAGAAGTGAAAAAGGAAATGAATTATTAATGCAAAACTAATGAAATGCAAGATGTTTGAAAACACACTGTGATATGCAGAAAGATAGATTGAATGCAATATAAAACAAAATAGAAAGGTTAAACAAAAAGAGTGCACCTAGAAACTGATGGAGGCTAGAATGAAGATAGTAGATGTCTCTAAAATTCTAGAAAATTTGATTTTCTGGCCAACTAGGACACTTATGCCAAGCTAGGTCACTTAGTCCTAGATCCGAGAAATTGCTCCGAAGCTTGTTTCAGCCAAATGGGTATCTAGATCTACAAAAAAAAATTTCAAACATGTGTAGTGGGACTAAGTTGCCACTGTTGTTGGCTTAGTCCAATTTGGCTTTTCTAAAAATTTGAAATTGTAAATGGAAGCCCTCAGTCGGCACTTTATTTTCTGATGGAAACTTAGATCCAAATCTACGGAAATACCTACAAAACATAATATAATTTGGTTTCTAATGGGGGGTTTTCCTTGGTCAAACCCCTAGTTGGTATTTAAACCTTGAAAGAGATAATGAAATCTACATAAATCCCTAGCCCTAAGTGCATCTAAGACTAGGAAATCTGAAGAAAGATGTGACCTTATTCTAACATGCAAGAATAAGATGCATAAATGAAACTAGAATGATACAAGACTCATTCCAAGAGACCCTAAATCACATTAGAAATGAATCTTAGTAACATGCAAACCTTCCTTAGGCTAAAAATAGAGAGAAAATGGAAGATTGAATCACTTTGAAAGCAAGTCCTTAGGATTGATTTGATGGCTAGTTCCATCTCCTCAACCTAGATTTCTCCATGATTCTCCATAGGAATCCATAAACAAGCCTTGAAAATGCAATATCTTGGACAAAAGGTGAGCTTGAAGACCTACAAAAACCATAGATTTATGCCTGAAAGCTTCAACTTTCCTATAGATAGACTAATAAATCTTCTTTTGAAATATATTCAACACTTAACTCTTGAATTTAATTGTTGAAAATGACTAGATGTTGTAAAAAATTCCCTAAAAATGTATATTTATAGGCATCAATACCTAATTATTCATTATTTTGACTTCACTGGCCAACATCCATAAGAAATTTGAATTAAGTCAGTTGTTTTCCTACTCAAAATATAAAAATCCCCCAAAATGGACTAAGTCACCACCTTGAGAAATTTAGTCCCACCAGGGGTTTTTTAGGTGGGTTTTCTAGAATTTGAATGATTTGAATGTTGTTTGTCAAGATTTGTATGATTCATGAGTGGAATAGGCCTTAAGGTCCAAAATAATGAGTCTTAAGGGCCTATAAATTCTTTTTTAAAGGGTGATTAATGCAAGGGTGTCTAAAATAGGACCAAATTAAGCACAAAATTTCCTTTGTCTTCAAGAGTATACAATTTTTGGGGACACAAAAAGATGCAGAAATTCATAGAAGAGATTGACTAAGAGCATAAATGAATTGAAAACATGCATCAAGAATGTAAACAATGTGTATAGGTATTGTCTCTAGTGGCCTACTGCTATCAGAAACTTCAGAGCAAAAATTGATACTATTGAGTTTGAGCTAGATTCTATTGGAAAAACATATGATATTCTTAATGACAAGGATGTAGTGCAAAAGAAAAGGATCAATTCCTTCTAGTCTAAACTTGCAGTCATTGTGGTACAAAGGGATGGTATTGTGAAGACTTTTTGGAAAGTTAAAGAAATAATTGAGCTAAGATTGGAACAACTTTCCGGTCTTCTGGTGGAAGCTGAGGAAAATGAACAAAACATCACTATCCTAAATACTCTTCTAGAAACAATTGATTTGATAGAAAAGAACAACAATATTTGTTTAAACATCAGGTTGGAAGTGGATTCCTAGAAGGCATTTCTTTCGAAGCTAAAAGAAAAATACAAGGAGATATTTTAAGGGAAGAAGGATTGAAGTAAAGAGCCATTTTTTTGAATGCTTTTTTGAAGGGGGAGATAGACCCTTTTTTTTCTTTTCCATTGATGTCAAAGGGGGAGAGAAAGCATGTGAAAAGAATTAAAATCATTCCATCTTATCAAAGGGAAGAACCACAAGGTTGTTGTTGTTATATTTTCACATCTTGTGTTTCCATTAATGACAAAGGGGGAGATTGTTGGAAATTAGATTGCATCAAAAGGTTGTCATTGATGTCAACACAGTACTGAATGTATAAGATAGTTCCTAAAAGCTATTTACTATCAAAGATGACTGTTATATGTGGTCTAGAATGTTGGTTGGTCTGGTGTGTTGGTTTTTATGTTTGGTTTCTACCATGAGACAAGCTATGATTTTGATATTTCAAGATCTAGGCTGACACAGTGTATGCAATATATTATATGGACTAGTTATGCTTTATGGATGGTTTGTTGACATAATAAATGTGTTAATATTATATGGTACTGACCTAATTGATGATTAAGATATACTTGTATATATAAGAGATGTTTTAAAGAGAAAAAAGAGAGACAAACAGATGAGTGTGAGAAGTGGGTGTGCGAGTGTGGAAGAAAGTTGAAAGAAGATCATAGTCTGAATTCTTTATCAGTTGTGATCAATGCAGTTTTGTTGAGAGACTATTGTGTATGGCAGTACTTCATATTTTGAGCTTCAATGGAACTGAACCTTGCACATTGAAGGTGTAATTCATCAATTCATGCTTTTGGCAGCAAGCCATAACTTTTTTATTCTAGTAGTGAGACATCTTTTGTATCTTCAACTTGTAGCCCTATGGATAGTGAGTTTGAACAATGAGTCCTTATTTTAGGTAGTGATCCTTTCTGTAATCGGTTTTGATATTCTCTATAGTGTGAGTTAATCCTCACCGTGTTTTTTCCCTCATTGGGTTTTCCACGTAAATCTGGTGTTATTGTGTTTATGTGTTGGATTTGAGTTTCTACATTGACATTTGATGTTAAATCATTTAATTAGTTTTAAGTATTAGTTTTGGTGATTGAATTAAAGGTTAAAATCTACGACAACTGATTCACCCCCCCTCTCAGTTGTCTTATTCAACAATATGTTTGTACAATTCATAATATCATGGAGAAGAATATAGCCCTCAAAATATTCACTGCGTCTTTTAAAGGCAAGGCTCAAGACTAGTATATTTTACTAGCTTCCAATTCCATCTGCTCTTGGGATAGACTTGGATAAAAGTTATTCAAGTGATTTTTGGAGAAAGTATATCCCTCATCCTTATTACAATAGTTGATAATGATCAAGAGAGCTCTATAGGAAGCTATGATAAATTTCAATACCAGGTTCCATAAAACCTAGCAAAGGATCCCCACAACAGCCATACCTCCAACAACAATAGCATTCATGTTCTACTTGAAAGCTTTCAATTCAAACATCACAATTATGGTATAGTTGCTTGGAGGAAATACCATGTTCAACACATATGATCTAGCCATAAGAGTGAAGAACAATTTGATTGATGGTGGGAAGCTCCTGCCATGACTCTCGATGCTAATGTTTGCTGAAATATTTGATAGAATGCAAGAGGAAGTAGCCCCCAATATGTTTGCTTCACTTCCTAGCACATCAGCTACACTAGCACCTTCAATGTATGTGTATCTAAATACATAACCAAGTACGTCAAGATCTTCTTCACTAGTTATGGATGTAAATGATTGATGCATGGAAAATGGGATATCAAGAGATATCACTCTTTTTCCACTAGTCATTCATTAATGTCCTAGGAGTCCTAATTGGATTGACTAAGAACCTCACAAGGTGAGTCAATTTCACAATTAGAAAGGACCTAGGAGGGGGTTCTTTAAGTTCTAAGGGGTTCACCATCAAGCAAATACTTGGAAAAGAAAATTTTGGAAAACACACTCTGATATGAAAAATAACCTAAAATAAGCTAAATTAAAGATACAAATGATGAAATTTTGGAATAGGGAGATATGATATGTGTACCTGGGAAATTTGGAAATGTTGTGACAATTCTGGAAATGTAAAGAAGCTATCAAAAAGTGTTATGGAGTACTACGAAACCCAGAGTGGTGTATTAGTCCTGTTGTTATTTTTTGGGGAAAATACAAAGTCTTCGGATAATAGAACATAATCTTGAAGAATCTCTGACAAATACCCAGTGGAGGACTCAGATGCCCTAGGTGGTGTATTAGTCCTATTTTGAATTTTTGAAGTCATTGAATGTGGTACTAAGGGTTGATGTCTGCATTTTCTTCTCCCCAAATCCAAGGTCCTCAATCTTCTAGATCTAACCTATAGGTGAGTTTCCATGAAGATGACAACTTTGCAATGCAACTTTTCAATTTTGACAATTTTTCACTTTAAAGGATCTTCAAGTCTTCAACCTAGATCTACAAATACAACACACAAGAGAGGAAAAACTTGTTGATTGTTAGTGAATGGGGGTTTTCCTTTGTCAAACCCCTTGTTGGTAATTAAACCAAATGATGAAATGAAGCATGAAACATGAAATACGTAAGTGATATCACCTTGTATGATGTCTTGTGAAGAAAATATACAATCTACCATGTAGTGGCCATGAAGAATGTAGATCTTGGATCCTTGGATATAGTTACAAATAGATCTTCAATGCTACATCCACAATCTTGGCTCAACAACATGAATGGATGCACTGAACCCTTGACATGATGCTTGAATCTTGATGAATTTCTCTTGAATGTATAAACTTTCCGTAGGAATAAATAATTGAATGCTTGTTATATTGTTATGAAAAATGAGTGGGGGGGGGGGCTTGCATTTGTACTTATCTATGCTTAATATCCTAAAATTACATCACACCAAGCTGAGATATGAATTCATTAAATAAAGGAGGCTAAATCTTGCCAAAATTTGAAATTGAATCTCAAAGATAAGCCAAGGAGGACTAAGATTCCCTAGGTGGCATCTTCATCCCAAGGCTCAATCCTCGAAGCACAAACTCCAAAAAAGGACCTTTTTAGGTGTTTTCAATATCAGGGTCCCAAGACCCATGGAGGAAAAAGATGCCCTAGGTGGCATTTTAGTTCCACTCCACAAATCAGGGACACACAAAGAGAAACATTAAACGACCATTTATCTTTTGAGGTTTGTCAGGATTTTCCATAAAAATATATAGTTTATTAAGCTTTTGGATGCAAAATAGGGCCAATTAAGCCATAAAGAAGAATAAATAAAGCAAGGAGGGCCCAAAAAAGTGTGAAAATGCAAGGGTATGCATTTTGCTACTCTACAATGATATGAAAAATTTAATGAGAACTTTTGTGAATAAGCTCATCACTATAAGGTGCCAACAAGCAGCACCTTTGAACAACCCCCACAAAACTATCAAGGAGGAAGACCACCCTTCTAGCATAATATGTACTAGGGAGCTCAAAGAGGAGGCAACCAGCCCCAGGCATTGGGCTAGATAGTCCCAGTAATCACACTGTTACAAATGGTTAAGTCCAGCAAAAGCAAGGTATTAATCCCAGGCTAGAAAAACCTTGTGGAAGACATAAATGCATGATGCTTCCCATGTGATGACACCCATATGCTTCAAAATTGTGCAAGAGGAAATCTTCAATAGAGGGTGGTGAAATAAAGGATTCAAGGCATTCCTTCAAATGTCGAAAGTTATCAATCCCTCAGGATTGAAAATGCAAGGGATGTCTCTAGAGAGAGAAGTAGGTATCTCCCCTGACCAAGTGCTCTTTTCTTAGATGGAGGGAGAAGATTCAGTGCTAACAAATGAAGTTTCAATAACAAGGAAATCGTAAGTGTAGTCAAACTATAATACCCGATTCTAAAGAAGGTTTACCAAAGAGTATGTGCCATACGTGCCATAGGTTCCACCAGCTCATAAACCACATTAGTCTCAATCACAAATGTGATAGTTTCCACCGAAAGTATCTAATAAGGTTCCCAATTAGCCTTTGATAGACTATCCTTTTCCTAATGTAATGGAGACGCTACTGTTCAAACCAAAGGTGCTTCTCATCAGAGAATTAAACGTTGAGGAACAATTGAAGAAGGCTCCCACCAACATATCTTTATGTGATGTTCTATCCATTTTAGAGTAGAATACTTTGCTACAGGGTGCATTGAGTAAAGAGGAGTAGGATCCACAACTAGATTCAGTCTTGCCACACAACCAAGATAAGGGAAAAAGGCTTGGGTCAGATCCCCAATCTTCAAGAGCCGCACCATATATCACTTTAGGAGACAAAAAAATGAGAAAGAGGTATGTAGGTTGAAACCCACTCCCTTTTTCTTGACTCTTATTGTAGGGGATAAATTATTACACAACATGATAGACTTAGGGGCTAGTAGCACAGTTGATGCCCAAGCTAGTAGTTGATGCTCTGAAATTGAAATATGAAACCCTAGAATAGGGAACTATGCAATTGAATGGAAAGAAGGTCTCGACCATAGGTCACATTAAGAATACCCCCTTGATCTTGTACTCCTACCCAAGCTAAATATTCACCCAAGAGGTGGTCATAATCAACATTCCCCCCATTTTTGGAATGTTCCTGTAAAAATATTTCATATCAAATATTGGCAGATACCTAGCCCTTGATTGGTCCCATCTAATATTGAGGACTAAACAAGGAACAAAAAAGAAAATTATTCCTGAACCTTTGCATCCCAAACACGTCATAGTGGATGTAGTGATGAGCTTCAAAGCTACAGACACCTCCATTTCCAAAAAAGAGATGTATTGTGTTGAAATTTTCAAGGATGAAGAGGTCACAAGTGATCGAAGCCTAGAAGAAGAAGTCCTGCTAAACCATTTTATCAATTGTAACGCATTTGATAATTTACATGCCACCAGTCTGGACATGTACGTAATATTTGACGAAGATCAATCCCTCCCAAAGATGTTCAAGGAATAAGAGAATCCAAGAGAATTTGTTAATGATGGCGTATGGACTTTGTACTTTGATGGTGTAAAATGCAAGACCAGTTCTCAGAGCTAGGATCCATCTTGTATTTTTAGTTGGGTGGGAGACTATCAGAGCTTTCTATTTTTAGTTTCCATGTACAAAAATTGACATGAAATATGAAGGACTAGTTCATGACCTTATGCTAGCAAATTAGATGGGCATTGAAGGGATACAAGTGTTCAAAGATTCTAAGCTAGTGGTGAAGCAAGTCTAAGGATAGGAAACCACTAAGAACATAAGAATGTGATCCTACTGGCACAAGTTGTGAGATTTGATCAAAGGGTTTCAAGCTTTCAACATCTAGGTCATTTTGAGATCTCAAAACACCACTACAAATAGAATGGCTTTAATTAGCTCATAGTTTGAGCTAGCCTCTAATTCAACTAAAGGCTAAAATGCGATAAAAGTCATTGTTCAACTGTCTATCCCCAAAAGTAATTAAAATTGGCAGGTCTTCGAAGGTGATTCCTAAATTTTTGCATTCCTATGACAGTCTAGAGAATTTATCGAACAAGCATAGTCGAGGTCTGAAGAACCTAGTGAGGAGAAAATAATCCAACTAAAGAGCAATAAGCTGTTGTAGGGCCTAATCACTTTGGAGAACATATTCCATTGTGAAGATGCAATGAACAATAAATGGAGATTCACAGCTAATAAGGAAGACTATGAGGACCTCGATGTTAGAAGTGGAAGAAAGCTCAAAATCAAGAGGAACGTTCCACTTGAAAATATAAGCAAAGGTTGAGATCCTTATGTACTAAATACAATGAGGTCATAGCTTGGACCTATGATTATCTGAAAGTCTATGATACGGACATAATGCAACACACCATTAATATAGTCAAGGGGTCCAAGCCGATTTGATAGAAGCAAGGGTCAGTTAATCTGAAAGTAGAATTTTTAATGGCATAAGAGCTCACAAGGTTGATTGAGTCAAAGTTCATATACCCAATTAAATAATCTACTTAGCTATCTAATCTGGTCTGTTTCTAAAAGAAGAATGGCAATATTTGACTTTGTGTGGATTCTTGAGACTTAAACAAAGCCTCTTTAAAAGATCATTACCCTCTACCTTCAATGGAATAGATCTTGTAGACCATAATGTTCTCACTGCTTGAAGGATTTTTGAGTTATAATTAGGTCCATATGAAAGGAAAAGACCAACACAAAACAATTTCCACCACCAAATGGGGAACGTTCATGTACATAGAGATTCCTTTTGTCCTATCAACATGGGTGACACTTTTCAATGTGTGATGGATGTCGCATTCAAGGATTTGATCAATAAGATCATCCTCATCTATCTACATGACTTGACCATATTTTTGAAATCTAAGGGTGTCATTTCGATCACCAAGAAAAAGTCTTTCAGTGGTGTCAAAAGTTCAAGATTTCCTTAAATCCCAAAAATGTTTGTTTGGGGTTCCACAAGGCAAGTTGCTTTGCTTTGTTGTCTCCAAGGAAGGGATAGCCATCGACCCTGAGAGGGTGAAAGCTATAACAAAACTACCACTACCAATCAAACAAAAGGGATTACAATATTTATTAAGAAAGATAAAATTTGTTAGCATGTTCATCTTGGATTTCATAGGAATTGAGAGATCTATTACATTGATGTTCAAGAAAGGCATAGATCTCAAGTGGAAACTAGAAGGAAAGGTTTCTTTTGAGAAAATTAAGGTAGTTATTTCCACAACTCCAGTGTAGAAAACCTAGATTTTTCAAAGGACTTTGTGTTATATGTCTACAGTGGTGAGCATAGTATAGACTTTCTACTTATGCAAAAGGATGAGGAAGGAAGTAAGGAACACCCTATTGATTTCCAATCAAGGACCTTGAAGGGGTATGAGGCCAAGTATAACTTCATGGAGTAGCAGGCCTTCACGATAATAAAGTCTTAAAAAAATCTAACACTTGGTTTCAACCAACAAGATCACAGTCCTCATCACTCACCCAAGCATGGAGATCCTAGAATAAAACATAGACATCTATACCATGAAGTTAGTCAGAGGAAGAGGCTTGTGTGAATATCTCGCCAAAGAACTTAACCCCAAGGAAAAAGCTGAAGATACCGATCATGTTTTTGTGCAATTCAAGTTGGAGGAGTCTTGGGTAGTTCAGATAAGTTTCATGCAGACTGGCAGATATCCATCTGACCTCCTAGTGCACAAAAGAAGGTATTACATACTCCAAGGCATCGGGTATGTGTTAATTGAAGGCCTTTTGTTCAAAAGGAATTTTGATGGAGTCCTCCACAATGTATACAAGGTGTAAGCCAAAATATTTTTGGGTGAATTCCATAGTAGCACAGAAGGTGAAAACTTTTCTATGAAAACTACCACTCTAAAATCATGCAAGGAGGGTATTATTGGCCCACCCAATTTTCCAAATGCCATGATCTAGTGAGAAATTTCTCTTAGTGTTAGTTTTACATCGACAAGCGAAAGAACTCATCTATGCCTTTGAGCCAAATTGTTGTTGAAGAACCCTTAACACAATGGGGATTGGATTTCATCATGATGATCAATCCAATTTCCAGTTTAGGACATAAATGAATCTGAACAACCATGGACTATTTTATGATATGAACCAAGGTGGCCCCCCTAAAGAATGCTTCTGAAGTAGAGATCGTCAAAATTTTTGAAGAACTGGTAATGAGGTATGGATCTCCTAAAACCATCATCTTAGACGGCATGTGATCCTTTGTAGGATCTGGGATGTCATATTTTTCTCTCAAGGATGGATTTTATTTGAAGACTTTATTAAATTACTACCAACAAGGGAATGGACTAGCAGATTCTACCAATAAAATTTTGATCCGGCTAATAAAATGCATTAAGTCAAAACACTAGAAAGAATGGAACAAGCATCTACAGGAAGATTTATGTGTGGACCACATCTCCTGGAAGTAAGTCCTAAAGGCTTCTTCCTAAAAATTAGTATATGGGAAGGAGGTGGTCATACCCATCTCAATGGAGATTTTGGCACTACAACTATTGAAGTCTTTGGAGGTCACAAAGAGTGACATAATGGAAGTAAGGCTAGTTGAATTGCTAAGCCTTCAAGAAAAAGGATAAAAAGCATTCAATGCCATGGTCAAACACCAATAGGTGGTCAAATGATGGTTTGATAAAAAGGCCTCTGACCCAGGATTCAAGGAAGGAGCCTAGTTTTAAAATATGAGGAACGTGCCACTAAGCCAGGAAAACATGCCAAGTTCAACTCTTTGTGTAAGGGTCCCTTATGTATTTCTAAATGCAAAGCTAGTAATGCATAAAAACTCAAATAAATGAAGGAAAATGTCATGGGGATACCAATAAATGGTATCACTTGAAACTATTTAATTAAAGCTTGAAGTTCATAAAAAAATTACACTTTATGTACCATATGTATAAATGTTTTGTAAATATGGTTTTTTTTACAAATAAGACAAGATACAAAAATGATAAAAGACTATATTATAGTTATAAGACAAAATTTACACATAATTTAAGGTACTAAGGCCTTTTTTGAGGGAGCTTGCAAGCTTAGAGTAGAAAATATAGAATCTTCTTTTTAAAACAGCCAAAATGATATCCATCTTCATAGCCAAAATTTTGGAGGTGGTAGCTTAGGGTAGGAGTAATTTTAACCTCCAAGCCACAACAAGCTAAAAATACGGTGGTATTTTTCAATTCTTGGGCTTACAAGAGTAGGGTCTTCATCACACATCTCCACTGAAACTTATTGAGGGTTATTCATCGATGTTCAAAACCACTCTTCCAATGTTGTACACCAAATGCTCAAAGGAAGTGTATCATTCTATGTTGAAAATTGGCTCGACATTGTTTAGATAGAGGAGAAAGGAGCTAGCAAGCCTCGCTCATTGGAAATGTTTCTCAAGAGTCATTGTTTAGAAACTAGAAAGCAAGGGAAGGCAAGGCACCAATTCAACTTTATCCACATGCCGACGGAGGTCCATGGCGGAAAGTATACCAAGGCTTGATACTGCTATTTAGCAATGAGTTCTTCATGTCTTATCAGGTACTCCTTGAAGAACATGGCCTTATAGAGATGCACTATCCACAACTTAGTGATATTTAGGTCCATTAGGGAGGAAAAAAATGAATAAATAACATTCGTATTGGCTCAATAGTGGCTCAAGTCTAGGACAAAGTCCCTCTCCAACACCCACTTAAACATAGTAATGGTGAAGGGGCATCAGGAGCCTTTTAATTCTATCGTCAGTGACCTCTCCTACAAATGTCACCTAGTTTTTCCAACTCAGGAGTCTAATTAGAGTTTCCTTACCTCGTGGAGTACAAAATAAAGTTGTGAACATAATAAATATTTTCACAAGGAAGGCATGCTATTTATATAAGAAAGCAAGCTGAAAAGTCTTCAAATAGAAAATATTTTTCTTGTCATAATGACAACAGGAAATGCAAGTTGGTGGTGAGAACTAAAGGGAGATTGTATGTATGGGATTTTGAAAGGATTTGAAAATTTAATGTAGGTTTTGGCATTGATGATTAGACATACGGCTTATCGCCATGTGTTCATCACCCTCATAATCACCAACCAACTCTGTCATGTGAAATGACCATTTTAAAAGCCAATTCCTACTTATTTAATGTAGAGGTCTTTTCCAATTATGTCTCCCATTTCTCAAGGTTATCCTTATTCGAAAATAATGTAAGGAATGTACTTAATTCCCTTCCCAAAGTGAAGGTTGCATTTCCCAAGAATACAAGCATTTATTCCACACATATTATCTTCATTGGTAGCACTCAAGAGACTAGTAATAATGAACATGCATTTACTCTATACACATCAGTGAAAATTAAATAGCTAAAGCAAAAACGTTTGTGTGAAACCTTGGCAAGAGAAAAATTTCTCTAAGTGAAAAAGAAAGTTCTTGCAAAATTATTTCGAAAACCATGAATAATGGCTATTGAAGCATCATCCTCCGGTAGGGGCACTAAAATTTGTTGCAAGATAGTGTGTCCGTTGGTCTCCTCTGTGTAGTGTGGCACTTGGGTTCATGACATGAGTTAACCTCCTCCTATGGATCTTGTATAAATCTGGTAGTTGTATCAGGCATTAACAGGTTGATCTTTTGGTGCAACGACAACCACCAATCTTTGGTATCAAATCTAAGGTCACAGGTTCAAACCCTTCGCTTGTACAAGGGGGATTGTTGTAAGATGGTGTTTCCCTTTATCTTCTCTATGTAGTGCAGTGCTTCGGCTCATGACATGGCTTAACCACCTCCTATAGGTTCCCTCTTGAGGATCTAGAATGGATGAGGAAACACTAGAACCACTTGACTATTTCGTGGGCTTGGATTTTAATTTCATTAGATTCCATGGGTTTACAAAAGAACCCTTTTAGCTACCAATATTTGTAACAAATAGGACATTGGCCTTGGAAATATACCAAAAATTATTAATTGCATATTACACCTATGACACCAAGAAGAAAAAGACAAAGTTTCATGCAATCCCTCTCACTATTGGTAAGAGAAAAGTGAAGCTCATGAAGAGGGAAGAGCAAGATATATTGACCAAAAAATTGGCCTATCTTGGCCTATGGCTTATTTGCAACAAATAGAAATATAATCCAGAAGGGCATCTATCATTTAGGCATGATCCACGCCTTTATTAGGAAGAAAGGTGAAATCCAACTAAAGGAAATGAAGACACCTATGTCGACTTGGATGCCATACCATTTTTACAGCCCAGTGGCTCACTTTCTGTCAAATCATGGAGGAATTTAGACCAAATAGCCTAATGGATAAGTTCGTCAAACAAAAATTGAAGAATAAAGGGTGGTTTGAAAGAAAAAGTGACAAAATTCTGGAGAAATCAGAAAGAAATTAGGCAAATAGGCCCCCTACATGAAACTATCCCATAAGACAGATTTTGAAGATATTTATGATAAAGA
>VDFB02168118.1:181414493-181447899 GCA_007258455.2 Sequoia sempervirens
TCAAACAAATCCCTACAGATAGAGGAAGATGGAACACCTCTGAAGAAGCTTCATTTATTTCTTTTGAAATCAATTTAATTAGCTTTCCTTTAGTTTAAAGTTCTATTATTTGTGTTTTGTTATTTCATTTTGATCATACATATTTAACATACATGATATGATTCAAATGAAAATAATACAAACAAAGGAAAGAATGTTTAGATACAAAACCAACTTCAAATTGTGCCATCTGTTCCTTTTGTTCTAGTATGTCAGGATAGTCAGGAAGCAAAGACAAGTGCAAGTGGAGAAGAAAGAACATAAGAATCAGAAGTTTGAGAGAATCCTAAAACTCTAAGGTATGTAAAGCTAGATCATTTTGAAAATAAAATTATAGTGGACAAGAATAAAGGTGTGCAAACTAGAAGAAAGATTACAGAAGAGTATTTCCTGATATCCAAGATTGAACCAAAAGATGTCAATGAATCCTGCATTGATGAACACTGGATGGAAGCTATGAAGGAAGAATTAATGCAGATTGAAAAGAATAATACATGGGTACTTGTTCCTAGACCTAAAGGTAAGAATGTGATTGGTACTAAATGGGTCTTTCGGAATAAGCTGAATGAACAAGGTGAAGTAGTTAGAAACAAAGCAAGACTTGTATGTAAAGGGTATTCACAAATGAAAGGTATTGATTTTGAAGAGTTGCCAGAATTGAAGCTGTAATATTATTTCTTGCTTATGCTACATATAAGAACTATAAAGTCTATCAAATGGATGTGAAGTCTGATTTTCTAAATGGTGAGCTAGAAGAAGAAGTATACATTGAATAGTTGGATGGATTTCAACTAATTGATGAGGAAAACATGGTTTGTCTACTGAAGAAAGCTCTATATGGACTCAAGCAATCCCCCAGAGCCTGGTATGCTAGATTGGACAAATATTTACTTAAGCTTGGATTAAATAAAGGTACTATTGACAACAACTTGTATTTCAAATTGGATCATGATAAAGAGTTGATTATTGAGTTGTTTATTGATGACATTATTTTTGGAGGAGATGATAATCTATGTATGAAGTTTGCTAATGAAATGAAGAATGAATTTGAAATGAGTATGATTGGAGAGATGAAGTTATTTTTGGGATTGCAAGTTACTCAGTTAGACAAGGGGATATTTATATCCCAGTCCAAATATGTGAGAGAGTTGTTGAAGAATTTTGGCATGGATTATTCAAAGCCTATTGGTACTCCCATAATAATTGGATGCAAGTTAACACAAAATGATGATTCTCCTAAGGAAAATCAAACAAGGTATCTATGATTGGTGGATTTCTCTACTTAACACAGAACATACCAGACATTATGAATGTTGTGTGTATGGTTGCTAGATTTTAGGTTGATCCAAAAGAGTCTAATGTGACTGTTGTAAAGAGAATCTTTAGATATTTGAAAGGAACAATTGATTTTGGACTTTGGTATCCTAAGGATGATGATCTTACTTTGAATGCATATACTGATGTAGATTGGGCTAGAGATGTAGGTGACAGGAAAAGTACTAGTGGTGGTGCCTTCTTCCTAGGGAATATGTTGGTGTCTTGGTTGAGCAAAAAGAAAAATTCCATTTCTCTATCTACTGCTGAAGCAAAATATATTGCTGCTACCAATAACTGTACTCAAGTGATGTGAATGAAATAGATGTTGAAAGATATCAAAGTAGTATATGATGAACCTATTACCATATACTGTGATAACTCAAGTGTTATTAACATTTCTAAGAATCCGGTGCTACACTCTAAGACCAAGCATATCAATCAAGTTTCACTTTATGAGGAAGAAAGTAAGTGAGAAAGAAGTCAGACTGGAGTATGTGCCTACCAAAGAGCAGATTGCAGATATTTTCACTAAGCCATTTCCAAAGGATACTTTTGAGTATCTCAGAGGGATGATAGGGGTGATTACCCCTCCTGATATGAACTAAGGATGCATTAATTTGCATCAATCTGTGCATTTCATGATCATACTTTGATTTAGATTGATGTTTTTTGTGGCTGCTACTTAGGGGGGAGTAGTCAGATGTGTAGATATGTGGTTTAGAGCTTGTATGTGGAAAGATAATGCTTATCTTTTCCATTGATGTCAAAGGGGGAGAAGTGCAATATGAAAAAATGCTAATTATTTGGGGAGAGGAGCCCTGTGGGAACAAGATCCTGAGAAGAATTGAGGAAATTGTTGGATGTTGTGGATGTGTTTTTGATATGTGGTTGTCATTGATGTCAACACTATTAGCATTTGGTGTATTGAAGGCTATATATGTCGAGGATATTGAGAAAATTATTAAAAGAAGTATTCTAGGTTCCCAGTGGAACTGTGAAGGTCATGAAGGTGTCTTCTTCTGTAAATTGAAGGCCAATTCTTGTGGTTTAAATGGTTTTCTATTGAGTGTATCTAGTTCATCCATCGAAAGCTTCAAAGGTCTGCGTGTAGATTTGATTGTGTTGTGAACAATTGTGTTCTGACAATATTTCTGTGGGTTCTTTCAGTATTCCTGATTGAAGTTTATGTGCTTCTGTTGCTGCAGATGTTTCTCTATTAGTTCTTGTTTATGTTGGATGCTTCTAGATCATGCTCTATCTTTGTGGTACATCCACATTGATCAGTGTGGTTGTGATTGCATATTTTTCTCTATATGTTCCATTTTTCATGTTCCTGGCCGACATGTTGATGGTAGCATGTTGTGGATCTTTGAGGTGAAACTAATTGAAGTCTTTTTGTGTTGGAATTGTTAATTTGGGTCTCCACTATGTTGTGGCCGACCTTGATGGATTCACATTGTAAATTTATTTGTAAATTTGGGCCGACATTGAAAATATGTTTTATATTTCTAGTTGACTAAGTTGTTGGTGTAATCTCATGTCACAGTTATATAAGAGTGATTTTTTCATCGGTGTAAAGTAATCTCAATTTTCTCCTATGTGTGTATGTGTGAATATAATTTGTAGAGAAGAGTGCGAAGAAGATTGAACAAAGTGTGAAGAAGTTGAGCGAAGAGTGAAGAAGGTTTTTCTGTGCTTAACTAGAACTGTAATCAGGCTTGTGTAGAAGCTATTTTCTTAGTTCACATTTTGGATGGTCTTAATCCAAACTCCTTTTGGATGGTGAGTCCTCTTTTGTATTTAAGTAGTGAGCTCTAGGCAGTGTGCCTAAATGCATGTGCATTCCCTTATTTCTCATTATACTTTTAACGGGGTATAATACTATGGACTAACATCCATCATGGTTTTTCCCCTAACAAGGTTTCCACATAAAAATATTAGTGTTCTTTGTCTCTCTGATGTGCTAATTGTCAATGGTTTATTAATCTTTCATCAGATCTGAGATTAAGTTAAGTTAGAAGAAGTTTAAATATTTTGCGACAACTGATTCACTCCCCCCCTCTCAGTTGTCTGTCCTTGTTTTTCCAACACGATGAGCCCCCGAGGCCACAATAGGTCAATCCATTAGGGTTCCTCACATTCATTATCACACATGTCTCATATTTGTAATTAATTCAAATATTTTTTTAGTCCATCGTGTCAGTCAAAATCATGACTCAATCCATCTTCTATGGGACAAAGTCATTGGTCATGTCGAACTATGAGGTCTCTGCATGTATAATGTATCCAAGACCATCAATCAATGAGCCCCTAATGCCACACTAGGTTAGTCCTTTAGGGTTCATGGTCATAGATAATCAATTATCAACACATCATATAGAGTCACACATCAATAAGATGAACAAGTCAACAATGTCATCAGGTCAAATCAAACAAATTTCCAAAGCAACAACCAAAACAAATCAACTTATGTCTACTACAGGATGTGTCCTTCCTAAATATAGAAATTATCAAAATAATCAACTTATGTCTTATATAGGACGAGTCCTTCCTGAATATAGAAACTGTGAAACAATCATCATAGCCTCACACAGGTTGTCACATCAATGACATCAGACTCAACGTCTTATATGATATGTGTCTTTCTGAAACTAGGCTTTTGTCATGCTTTATATAGATAGTCATAACATCGAAACCAAACTCAATGTCTTATATGGTATGTGTCCTTCTTGAAACAAGGCTTTATCAATCAAATCATCTAAACAATCAAACAATAATAGATCAAGTTTTGGAAAATATTTTACTAGCTTTGACTTTGTGGGTTATTTATCTTTTCATTTCATTTGACTTTATGATTGGAATCCTGTTACTAGATTTATCAAGGACGTCCCATGAAGGATTTAGAGAAGCAACAATGTATTAGAATTCTCTTTTCTTTGATTGTTGTTTGTTGACTATCTTTTGGATTTAATTTTTGAGTCATGTTACTAGCTTCCTCAAGGATGTCCCATGAAGGATTTAGAGGAGAAATGATGTCTAATGAACCATCTTTTATTTTATTTGTTGTTTGTGGTTTGTCTTGACAAAAATATTGGGGCAACTTTTCCCTTAGTATGAGTCAAGACACTCCTTGTCTACGACTGTTTGTTTTTAGCAGGTGGACGACCTTGTACACCTTGGTCTATCTCATATCATGATGTTTGTTGTCCATTTGTATAGTTACCACCCAATGATGATTTAATGCAAGGCCTATTGTGTTTCGACAAAAACATCAAAGATTTCTAGTACTAACATCCATGTCTTTTATGTTACCTTTCATTTTTTTCCACTCTAACATTTCTTCTTTTTTGCATCTTCACCACCCTTATCTATGTTCCTCTATCCTTTTTCTCCTTCATCTTCTTTCATCCATTTCAAGAGCACACTCGTTTTCTTCAAACCTTCATGTCCTCTCGAGGGGGCATATCACTACTTCCTCGTCATCTTTCCTCATCCTACTTTTACTAGGGAATATCTTTTTTTTTCATATCTTTTTCTTTGACACAACAAGATAAACAACATTGTATCAAAGATGGGAAAAATGTAGACACTAAAATTTGGTCTAGGTCTATGACTTCAATTTCTTTATAATTCGTACCTTCATAATCATGATTAAATAATGTTAATTATTTAAGTATTTTCTAAAGTCCTTTCTCATCTATTAATTAAATAACTTTAATTATTTAATTAAGTCATTATAACCTTTATTCCTCTATTAATTATATAATTTTAATTATTTAATTAATTAATTATTTATCTTTATTTAATTTGATTAATTAAATTAATATTCTTTATTTTATTACGTCGCTAATTGACTTTATCCCCTTTCTTTAATTAAATAATCACTTTAATTATTTAATTATTCTTTAATCTTTTCTTCATTCAATTAAATAAATATTAATTTATTTAATTTAATCCTCTAATTTTGAATATTGAATTAAATAATCATTTAATTCATACAAAGAATCATTCTTGGCATATTCGTCTATATTTGGATAATCACCTAAGTTATCTAATTAGTCATTTCCACTTAACTTGAGATTTAACTAAATAAGTCAGTTATCTCTTGATTTAATATATAATTGTCTTTAACAAAGAGACTTCCTATCTTAATCAATCAGTTATCTTGTTTTAATTCTTTTGCGTGCACACATTTATTAATTAAATAGCTTTATTTAATTAATTAATTCATTTGTGCATTCGAACATACAATTTCCCCCATGTTAATCCTCATCTTTGCATGTGATCATTATTCTTCTAATTTTTGAATACTTTCAACTAAAGATTAAATCATTATTTAATCTTAATTCCCACCTTTCATGTTTTATCACTCATGTCGCTACTGACACAAATCTCAATGCATGTCAAATCTTTTAATTTGAATCATACATCTATCTTTCAATATGAGCCTGTCATTCGAACAATCATTTTTCTATAAATTGACCTGACCTTCATCATTATTACTCCTCCCAAAATTGTATGACTTTTGGAGAACTTGTTTAATCTTTGATATTTTTCTATAATCACATACATCAAGGGTATACTTGCACACTTACTGAAAATCTGAGGGCAAGAATACCATCACGACAAAATGGAGAAGGACAATCAAGGTCAATCATGGAAGGATGTAGATATTGGGTGAGATCGCTCTTTGTTTATGTTTATGCTTTCTTTGTGCTTTGTTGTTTAGCTTTTGATTACATTAGAGTTTTATTGCTATTGAGTTGCTTTGATCTTTCCTATTTTCATGATAGTTACAATTTCTTTTAATTAAAAAATAAAATTAATGATGTATTTTCCTGTGAATAGATAATGTGGAGATCTCCTAAATCTGCCCCAACACACTATCCTCTTTGGCACTGTATTCATTACTCCAGCTGCTAGGGTTTTGCATGTGACATCTTTAATATCTTCATGACCATGGCTTTTAAATAGATCTCAGTATTTTCTTTAATCCTTATCATGATAACCCTTGAGTTCAATAATCCACCTTCAATCTCTTCTAAGAACGTTGTCTTAAGCTAGATTGAATAGTATGCATATAAAGCAAGTCCTTTATACCTACCATTGTCCCAAACCACCACTCACTGTCTTGCTTAAAATGCTGCCTCCATAAACACAATAGCATGTTTTAACATCATGGTTGCCAGTGATTGACCATTAAGGTCACTACTTTCATCAAGATACAATGATATTTTTGTCTTCAAACTCAAGGAATTATGCAAGATAACATTGTGAAGTTTTTGCTATATACGATTTGATTTTCTTGCACATTTACAACTTTGCTAATTTCCTTTAAGACTAGATATTGCACCCTCAATTGCAATCTCAAATAGCTCATTCACTGTAACTTGAAGATTCCTTTCATGAGCATCCTTCTATGAAATCAAACTATGCCCTATAGACTACCTACTTACTTACTACAGGGGACTCATTGTTTCATGGTATTGTGGGTCTTAAGATCCTTCAACATTATTGTCACTACTTTACAGTGCACAAGGTATTATTCACAATTATCCCATCTTTGATGAGTCTCAAAACACTGCTCAAACATGCAATCCACTACCTCCACTATACAATGGCTAAGAAGAAACATTGAACCCGTGATTACCACTGTTACTTTATTTGGACAGTCATTCCTTGATTGCATTTTCCTTGTCTAACACTACCAAAAGCATTTGAAAAATCATTAAGGTTAGTAAGGGGGTAAGGAAACTCACTGTTAAAATATCCACTTTAATATGCAAGGTTTGAGCTTTATTATCTTGTCACTGTTCAACCTCTTTTTTACTGTCACACCTCGAGTGGCTATCATTCTTCTTGCCATAGATTGCATTTAAAAATGTCATTGAGCTACATAGTGTTCTTGTTATTGGCTATAATATTTAGATTGCAAGCTTTTGTTATTAGCTACAATGTCTCAATCTTTCTGGTGTTGCAACCTCACTAATTCGCTAGAGTTATTATTTATGTTTTTATGAAGGCCTAGGATTTGTACCCTAGTCATGCTCTTACTAATACTTCTATTGGTATTAAAAAACAACCTTAAATTTTGGGTCAAAAAATTAGCTATCTTGATAGGGTTGTGGTATGATCTTGGATTGTATCCTAGAGTGCATGGGAAGCTTGTGTTTGATCATTAAGGTATGTAAACTTGATCAGGAAAATGTATCCTATACAACATGGGTCTTGCTTTAATACTTTCCATAATGGTTATTAGCAGATCACATTATTATAGTTTGTGATAACCCAAGATTGCATTCAAGTATGTAACAAACTTGGTTTGTAGTTTAAGTTGTACACTTTTAAGTAAGATTCATAAGGTTTAGAAAATCTTGATCACTCTCTAGAATAGCCCATTAAACATGGGTTATTCTTGAATGCACTAGATAATTGATATAACACAATGACTCTACATGTATATCAACTAGAGTTATAGGCTCTTTATTGGAGCAAGAGGTAATCGCTCTTGGATCATGCTATCATTACATTGTAACCTGTTAAACTTGATTCAACCTGAATGTACCCAATGATGATTGACACCTAATTGTGATGATAGTGATTTGTACATGAATTGTGCTCATATGAGTGCTTCCATTTCTATCACAACACAACCACATTAAACTTGGGTCACACATGAATGCATCCTATATTTTTTATAGCACAATTGTGCCACATGACCAATAGAGTTATGGATCACATAATTACAATCATAAGAATTTGTTCCTCGGTTGTGCTCTTATGGTGATTCCATTATAGTTACAACATAACCCTTTGGACTTATATTGCTCAAATCCTTACATTGCTTATTTTCTCTTTGGATGGATTGATTTTTGGATTTTTTGTGATTTATACTACTTTTGTTTTGATAGTAAATGGCATCGAATAATTTTTGAAGCTGAAATTATTTATTAATTATTGTTTTATGATGATTTTGAGTTTTATTTAGAAATGGTTACTATGTGGCATTTTTATGTGCAAGAAGAATAGATTGTGATGCAACATTCATGTATGGACGGTTCTAGAAAAATTGGATTGCTATTAGTGTCATAACCAAGTTGGAGAGTACCTTGAGCCAGTGTGAAACACTTCTGGGTGTTTTCGGTTGGAAGCAGAACCTATATGTAAGAATTTATGAATATCCGACAGAGGAAGTTCCTTTATTCTAAAGATAAAATCATAAATCTATCGGTCCAATTGGAGATCCAACTTGAGATCTTTAATATCCGATTGAGAAATTTTGTACATTGTAAAGATAAAATCATAAATTTTACCAGTCCAATTTGAGATCCAATTTGAGGTCATGGAGCTCTGACAGAGAAAATTCCTACATTCTAAAGATAAAATCATAAATCTACTTGGTCCAATTTGAGGTCCAATTGTAAGGATTTTTATTTTTAATTATACTTTGTAACATTTGGATTGATACAAATTGTTACTTTAGAATTATTGTATTTCTTTTCTTCTAATGTTTTCAACCCTCATTTCAGGGAAGAGCTTCGAAGATGGTTCCTTTAGATGGAGACTACACTTTTCACTATAGGTTATGTCTAGAAACACCAGAAGCTCAAGTACTATCATACTCAGGTACAACAAAATTTGAGGTGAATTTCACTTAGTATTTTATGTTGAAATGGATATGTTCTATCCTGTAGTTAATTGTTGTAGCATAACACATAGGCTAAATAGTTGTTCATATACCATAGTTTCAAATTCTAAATTGCTATACCTTATTCTAGGAGCAAATCATAGGGGGAGTCTATACATAAGACACCATTGAACATTGAAATTCAAAATTGTTGGCTCTTTCACAATTGTTTGCTTCATTTATTTGATCTAAGACAACCTTCTATATAGAATATCCTCTCAAAATAATAGTAAAATCCTTTATTTTGAGATGACTATTCAGAATATTTCCCATCATAACAATGAACAAAAGCATCAGCCATTAACTTGAACTTTACAAGAGTTTCATCAAATTCTACTTTTCCACTCTCTTTCCATTCTAAATTTTATTCCCAATTTCATCCATGAAGAACTTCCCCAGCTTATAGATCCTTCTGTCATCCATAACTTTACCAGGTACAAAGATAGCTTCAAGTTTTACCCAAGCAACAATTGACAAAATTCAGCCTTATCTATTATGGTACAACAATTAACTACAGGTTAGAACATATCCATATCAACATAAAATAGCAAGTGCAATTCACTTCAAACTCTACTGTGGTAATTGATTTATAAGGAAGTTTGCACTCCATGAACATTCTTTTTGCACATCAGTATGTTAGTTATTATCTCGATCTCCTTTGTGATCAAAAGAATAGTGAAGTTCATTGCATAACTCATGACCATTTTGCAGTGTTCTGATCCAGTGCTCCTTTACTTCTTACTCACTGTGTTCTCAATCACCATGTGAAAATGACTTAGAGGATAGATCTTTGTCACCATTTGATAGTAAATTTTGTTTTTTTTGGACTGTTTTTTATGATTCAATCACTGCTTGACAGTGTTCTTCCTTTCTCAATCCTATAGGATAGAGGAAAATTCATAGTTTGCAACTCTCTAACTACAGTAAATAGATACAATAAAGATATTTAAAATTTTAGAAGTGGACTTTTTTTGAATTGCTAATGCCTATTTATCAATTTTATAACTTAAAATTATTTAAGCTATTTGAATAGCTAAAATTTATATCATAAATCTTTAAAGTACAATAGAATCAAGTACTTAAAATGATTACATAGAAGTTGAATGGAAATAAGTAAATTACTATTGATTTAGCTTTTCCTTTTGCGTGTTTATAAGGTTATTTCTTCTAGCATTTGTTAGGCCTATTTTGGATTTTATGGAAACAACAAAGGCAGTTCCACATCCAAATCTAAATGAGGTGATGACCCATCCTTCTATGATGAAGTTTGCAGGATACACCCAAGAATAGATCTAAAAATATCAGATTTTTAAACCTTTAGATCTTTGAGATCATTGCAGATTTGATTTGATTTTTGTACAGTTGGATGGATCTTAAAAAAAATTGCTTAAAAATTATGTAAATTAAAATGTTATTGTTTAGAATAATCTAAGAGTAGTATTTTTCACTTGTACAATTTTTTTTTGTCTACCTTAAGATAACCATTAAAATTAACATTTTGTTGATCATAATATTTCATTGTATATTTGTATTTTGTTAGATTGTATTGGATAGTTAATGGTTAATTTTTTTTTAGAAAAATAAATTCAGCATAATATACTTTCCATGTACTTCTTTTCATCATTTGTAAATCTAAATTTTTGTTACTTTTTGTGATCATCAAAAATAGAGATGATTTTAGTCTTTGTGAAACATTTTCATGCATGTTTGAGATCTCTACAAGGTGATGAAAAAGGCCCTATTATTTGGTAGGGTTTTGAGTATCCTTATTCTTTTGATGGTAATGTTGTCACTAATTTCTCTCCTTGCCAAAATATAGTCACCTGATAAACTTCCATGATGCTCTTGACTGTAAATTACATTGTTCTCCCTACCTTCTCACTACAGGTCTAATTCTTCAACTCTACCAACTACCCTTCCATCTCAGTGTCTTTTCATGCTCTTACATCTATTCTCTTATGACTATGAAAGCTATCATTAGGTCTATTATGAATCTTAGGTATTTGAGGGTATATGATTTTCTACAATGAACTCTTAGTTGTCATACTTTTGATGACAATTCTCCAAGGATGTTTTCTCACTGACTTAACTCTGTGTATATTCTCCATTATGCATTGAAAATTCATGGTTTCTAGTTAACTATTTATTGGTGTAACCATTTTCATGTTTCTTGGGACTGTCATCCCTATAGGATATTTTCCTTATATATTTGAATGTAGCTTAAAAGGTGCCCATAAATATTGACAAGTTTCATAATACCGCCATACGGCAAGAGCCAAGAAGATGGTCATGACAAGTTTCATAAGACTATTGTAGATGATGGTTGTGTCAAGGTAGTAGATGGTCGTGAAAAGTTTCATAAGATTGTTGTGACAAGTTTCATAATACTGCCATACCACAAGAGCCAAGAAGACATGATGTGGTGTAGTGGTAACATCTTGCATTATTGTGAAGGTTGAGCAATAAATGTGCAGTATGGAAGTAACTTAAATACTTCTCTCACATCCCTACAAGAGCTAAGAAGACAAGATGTGGTGTAGCGGTAACATCCCGCATTACTGCAAAGGCTGAGCAATAACGGTGCAGTGTAGTGGTAATATCCTGCATTACCATGAAGGCCGAGAAATAACGGTGTAGTGTAGCGGTAACATCCTGCATTACCGCGAAGTTCAAGAAATAATAGTGTGGTATAGCAATAACATCCTGCATCACCACAAGGATCATGTAAAAATAGTGCAGTATCACGGTTAAACTATAAAAAGAAATATCACATTTCTTTGAAGCATTTTTTTGAAACAGTGTGCTTGCCTTGTGTATATATTGCTTCCACATTTTCATGTATGTCTAGCAGGGCACTTGTAACTACAACATATGAAAAAAAATTCTCTACTGTTATGCTTTGATGGATGTCCCTTCGCTATTACTGGATATTTGATGTAGTGCACATTATTATAGTGTAAGCCTAATTTTTAGATTGTTTCATTTAGTATCACTAATATTCTCCACAAGAACATTGTCCCTATTTAAAATGATGGAAATGGTTCACATCTCTTAGAATAATTTCTCTTGCAACAATCTTGGAGATGAATTTAGATGTAGTGTGAAAATCATAACATACTCGAAGGTTCTTAATAACTCTAATAGTTGTGATAGGGGCCATGTTTAAAAAACCAAATGCAATTGCTAAATTTTCACTATAGTGGCAGATAAATGGTTCTTTTTTCTTCTATTTCACAACATTGAGTAAAAGTATTGAATCTAGAAATACATTGCTTCCTTCATTTTCCAAGCCAATTTCTCCAATTTTGCATAGATCTCCCATTTTCATGGATGTGATCTATCTCCTACAAAAAAAAGCATGTACCATTTTATGCCCTTCAATCCAACTACATGCAAGTATCTTTTTAATTACTCTATCTTTCATCAATCTCCTTACTTTTGAACCTCACCACACCTACTCGCTTCTACACAAATGTTTTAGAGAAGAAGATAAGTTGCAACATTTTTAGGATCGAACTAAAAAATTAGTGTTGCTAGAATAATTAGCCTATATTCATATATGATCCACAGGAACCAAAGGTTTAACTGGCATCTTAGTAATAATGTTTAGGGTGTCCTCAAGATAGCCAACACGAGGACGAAGGTCAACCATGCACACCTAATGATCAACTATATATGTAATACAATAAGGGTTACTAACATGTGAAGTATGTGTAGTCCTCATAACCTGCATGACTGCATGTGATGAGGGCACAACCTGAGACTTAGAAAAATAACACACAAACAAGAGAATAATTTTATTATTCAGAAAATGGAGCTTCTTACATGCAGAGGATCTCAAATCCCCAATTTCTACAACACATGCAAGTTACAGAAAGCTATAGAATCACCCTTTCGCAATATGCGAGCTTGTCCCCAAAACGTTACCCAAAAATTAGAAACCCGCCCATAAATAGAGCTCCTCTTTAGTTTGGAGCCAAAACAACATTCAAATTTGAGTTTAGGCGGTTTGGCGCTGAAAAATTACAATTTCAAGTTCAAATTTCAAAAGAACATTTGCAATTGTATCTTCTAGAAAGTGCGCCAACTTTCTGGGGCCATAACTTTTGATCCGGGACTCCGATTCGTGAACCGTTTGAACCGTTGGAAAGGTCTCGAAGTTGATAATGCGCTTGAAATTGCTACACCAATTTTGGAAAGTTTTAGGGCCGTTCCGAGAACTATAAGTGCCTCAAATCTAACTCGGAAGATTTTTAGGTGCAAATCTGGGAAACTAAAACTACAATATGTTTCAACCCAGGAATAGAAAATAAAAACCGTAAATTGAGAATTTCATTATGATGAAAAGGGTATCCAAAAATGTAAAAACATATAAAAACAGAGAAACTTGAAATTTAACTATTTTTGGGTGATGCAAGATTGCCCTTACACCACTGGATGCTCCTGCATCAGACACCCAGGGTAATTTGAGAAGTGACCTGTCACATCTTAGATGGTTGAGGAAAACCCAACTGGTCAACCACTGCCTTAGATAGCCAGGATGAATCTTCCATAGGCCTTCCTCTCCATTTCACCAAATATTCTTCATACTGCCTATTTCTAGTACTCCTTCCCACACGACTATCCAAGATTGCTTCAATCTCCTCCCTTTTTGAAGTAGGTGCAGGAATGCCATATTGCCCTATTGTTGGTGCTTCCTCTGTTCCACCTTCATGATACTTTTTCAAATATGAAATGTTGAACATAGGGGAAATATTGATTCCATTAGGCAACTCTACCTCATATGCATTCCCTGAATCATGCTTCTTCAAAATCTTACAGGGACCGAATTTCTTCATCTTCAATTTGTTATAGGTTCCCACAGGAAACCTTTCTTTCCTCAAGTGGACCATTACTTCATCGCTAGTCTGAAACTCCTTATTCCTCCTTTTCTAATCTACCTTAGCATTATATTGCATAATCATCTTATTAATGTGTTCTCGTACCTTCTCATGTATATTCTTGATGTCCTCTGCAAAATATTTGACTTCAGTACTTATTTTCTTCTCTTGGTCCTCGTCCTCAATTCTGGAGCTGTTCTGGGGCTACCTCCATACACAATCTGGAACGATGATCTACCAGTGCTTCTATTGACAAAATTATTGTAAGAAAATTCTGCCTAGGATAAGATCAAGTCCCATCCCTTGGGTTTATCTCCTACCAAAAATCTCAGTAGGTTACCCAGACCCCTGTTAACAACCTCTTTCTACCCATCTGTTTGTGGATGGTGTGTAGAACTGAACTTCAACTCTGTCTTCAGCTTCTTCCACAAGGTCCTCCAAAAGTACCCCACAAATTTGGTGTCACGATCTGAAACAATACTCTTTGGCAGACCATGTAGCCTCACCACCTCTTTGAAGAACAAGCCAACAATGTGGACTGCATCAATGGTCTTTTGACATGGAATGAAATGTGCCATCTTCGAAAACCTATCAACCACCACAAAGACTAAATCATTCCTTTCAAGCAGTCCTTGAAAACCAAGAACAAAGTCCATACTTATATCCTCCCATGGCCTCTTTGGTAAGCAGTAAGGGCTGATATAAGCCCTGTGATATGGCTCACTCCTTTTAGCCATCCTCGACATACCGCAACTTTCTTTGTAGAAAATTCTTCACATCCTCGCGACAAACCCAGGGCCAATAATAATGTCAACGATAATGGCAATGGTCTTATCCCAACCAAAATTTCAGGCCATTCCTCCACTATGCTTTTCCTTTATCAGGTTCTCCCTCATGGAACTCCTAGGAATACACAATTGACTTCCCTTAAATAACATGCCATCCTGATTATGAAATCTAGCCACCTTGTCCTGTCCATCAGAATGTGTTCCTTGTAAACTTCTGTAAGCTTCCTCTCACAAATCGATCTTCAAGCGCATGCTGTCTTTAAGTTCATTGAACTCCAACCACTTCAATCTACATCTTTGTCATCAATGTATTCTACTTACAAGGCCTATAACCCTATTTGACTTCCTACCCTATGTTTCCAAAAACAAAGGTATAACTCCTCCTCGCGAAAAACTCTGTACCCATTTCCATATGCCTCGATGACTTTCCCTCGACTATTTAGGGTATCGTATGCCCAATGATCGCGATATAGAACAAATTTTCAAGAACAAATAATGTCTCCATTTCTTTAATGTTTGAACTATTGCATAAAATTCCTAATCATATACAAAATACTTTCTCTTGGCATCATTTAACTTTTCACTGAAATAGGCAATGGGCTTACCTTCTTGACTCAACATTGCTCCAATGACACAACCACTGGCATCACAATCCACCTGAAACATTATTGTTGAAATTTGAGAGGGCTAGAACAGTTGTTCTCATCTGCTTCAATAGATCAAAACTCTTTGCCGCCTAGTGCTCCACTTGAATTCTTTTCTATCCCCTCTCATTGTTTCAGCCAGGTCCAAATACTATTGAAGTTTCTAATGAAATTTCTATAAAAATAGCCAAAACCATGGAAAGATCTCACCTCGATAGCAGTTCCTTGGGGTAGGCCATTCCTAGAATAAGCCTTCACCTTCTCTGGGTCCATCTTGAGACCTTCTGTGAGACAACAAACCCCAAGTACACTAACTCCCTCTTCACAAAACTGCACTTCTTCAGATTAATCATCAGTTTTTCTTCTCTTAACTTCTCAAAGGCTCTCCAAATATACATCGATGCTCATCCAACGTCTTACTGAAAATCAAAATATCATCTAAATACACAATAACAAAACTTCCCAGAAATTCTTTTAGTACCTCATTCATGAGCCGCATGAATGTGCTTGGTGCATTGGTTAGCCCAAAAGGCATGACTAACCACTCATACAGGACCTCTTTGGTCTTGAAGGCAGTATTCCATTCATCTCCCTCTCGAATCCAGATCTGTTGATATCCACTCTTCAGATCAATCTTTGTGAAGTACTGAGCTCCACTCAAACAATCCATCAACTCATCCATCCTTGGCAGGGGAAATATGTACTTGATTGTTATCTTGTTTATGGCTCAGGACTCTATACACATCCTCCACTCCCCATCCTTCTTTGGTGCTAGTACTGTAGGTACTACACATGGACTTAAACTCTCCCGTATCAAACCCTTTCTCAACAACTCTTGAACTTGTCTGTTCAAATCCTCATTTTCTACTGGAGTCATTCTATGAGCTGCCTTATTTGGAAAATTGGCTCCAGGAATCAAGTCAATTTAATGACTGATCTTCCTTATTGGTGGTAAACCATCAAGTACATTATTAGAAAAAATATCTTGAAACTCATCCAACATCCCAGAAACTTCTTCTGGAACCTTCTCACCATCCTCCTTACTCACTCTAGGAATCAATGCATAACACACATGCTCATGCTTCATACCTTCTAAAATTTTTCTTCCATCTACATAACAAATTTTAGCACTACTACATACCTTTTCTTCGGTCTCCTTCAGGGGTTTCAACTTGTGACGAACCCCGTCCTTTGTCAAGGAATAAGTGTTTGCATGGCCATCATGTATAGCTCGCCTATCGAATTGCCACAGCCTCCCCAACAACATGTGACATGCATCCATGGGGATGATAACACAGAGTACCTCATCATGGTAGCTCCCGATCTTGAAATTTACTAGGCACTGCTCATTGACCAAAACTTTGTGGTCTTTCTGCAACCAGGAAATCCAATATGGATGCAAGTGCCTTCCCCTCTTTAGCTTCAACTTTGTGACCATCTCTTTCAACATCAGATTATTGGTTCTCCCACCATCAATAATGACATCACAACATTTTCCTTCCCACTTGCACCTTGTGCAAAACAGATTCTTCCTATGTTCTGGTTCCTTTTCCTCAGTCACCAGGGCTCTCCTAATCACTAGGGCTTCTCCCCTTTCAGCATCATCTGAATGTTCAGATTGGGCCTCTTCATCTGCATGCACAACCCTTCCACGACCTTCTAGCCTTTTGTCTGCCCTTCCTTGGTGTTGTGGACATTCATAGGCTCGATGCCCTTCTTCACCACACTGGAAACACATTCCTTTGAAACCACCTCGTCCAGATCCTTGTCCATATCTCCCTCGTCCTCTACCTCTTTGATCACCACTGTTTTGATCACGAGGGCGGTAGAAGTTTTCATTCCTTTGACTTCGGCTGGTACCCACATCTTCACTTTTCTTTTCATCATCATTTCAGCTTCCTGAAGGTCTTCCACTGCCCCTTCCACTTTGACCTCCTTGTCCTTTTTGCTTGCCATCAAATCTTTTGTTCACTTTTCTTCCACCTTCAGCAAACTAATACACATCCTCAATGGTGGTCATTCTGACTAGGCTTAACTCCTCCTGAATGCTCGGTCATAACCCATTAAGATATCGCTTTTGCTCTCCTTCTTCTTGGCCTCCTTGTGGCCCATTTTGATGATTATCTTGTAAAAATATTCAGTGATATTCTTTCACAGATCTGCTTCCCTGCTTCAACTCCTTGCAATTTCTTCAATAGATCTAACTCGTAGGGTCCAAGGTATGAACTGCTTCTTTAGTTTCTCTAATATGCATCCCATTTGGTGATATTTCCTTTTCCCTCTTCGATTTCTTTCCAACTGGACCTCTTTCCACCAAATACTAGCATGGCCCTTCAGCTTCATTTTCGCAAACCTAACTAGGTCCTCTATTTCCTTCATACTCAAAATATTCTTCTAGCTCTGTTGAGCCTTATCAACTCTTCCTGTTCGACTCGAATAACTGGGGACTTCTGCTCTGGGTCTTTTCCCGATCTTTGAAATGGCCCTTATTAGCTGCATTTGGTTTTGATCAATTGCTTCTTCTTCCTCTTCTACATTTGAACCTTCTTCCTCTCCTTCATCCTCACTTTCCTCCCTTAGGTTTAACCCTCTTCTCAACTGCTCTTGTAATGCATCAATTTGTCTTTGGAGGGCTGCCAGTGCATCTCCTCCACCAGCATTTATGCTGCCTCAACCACCTCTGGCACCACCACGCCTACTAGGCATCACTCTTGGAGGCATCTTTCTTGACCTCGACCCACAACCACAGTCCTGGCGCCAACTGCCTCACGATCGGTGATCTGTCCACACGCTCAAGAAAACACTCTCTGATACCACTTGATGAGGGCGCAACCTGAGACTTAGAAAATAACCCACAAACAAGAGAATAATTTTATTATTCACAAAATGGAGCTTCTTACATGCAAAGGATCTCAAATCTCCAAGTTCTACAACACATGCAAGTTACAAAAAGTTACAGAATCACCCTTTCGCAATATGCGAGCTTGTCCCCAAAAAGTTACCCAAAAATTAGAAACCCGCCCATAAATAGAGATCCTCTTTAGTTTGGAGCCAAAACAACATTCAAATTTGAGTTTAGGCGGTTTGGAACTGAAAAATTATAACTTGAAGTTCAAATTTCAAAAGAACATTTGCAATTGTATCTTCTAGAAAGTGTGCCAACTTCCCGGGGCCATAACTTTTGATCCGGGACTTCGATTCGCAAACCATATGAACCATTGGAAAGGTATTGAAGTCAATAACGCGTTTGAAATTGCTACACCAATTTCAGAAATTTTTGGGCCCGTTCCGAGAACTCTAAGTGCCTCAAATCTAACTCGGAAGATTTTTAGGTGCAAATCTGGGAAACTAAAACTGCAATATGTTTCAACCCAGGAATAGAAAATAAAAACCATAAATTAAGAATTTCATTATGACGAAAAGGGTATCCAAAAATGTAAAAACATCTAAAAACTAAGAAACATGAAATTTAACTATTTTTGGGTGATGCAAGATTGCCCTTACACCACTGGATGCTCCTGCATCAACATGCATCTAGAACACAAGCAAATCTTACAATGTCAGTGTTCTAGAGTGCTTCATTAATTCAAAGGTTTTGAGAGCTTCCTTGCAAAATCCATTTTGTGCACATTCTGCAATCATATCATTTCATTCCATGAGAGACACCTCTTTGAGGCATTCTATCAAAGAATTCATTTTGTACTACATTTTGGTGTCAAATATTTGGTAATTATGGTGAGTTCCATTACAATCAAATTCTAAATTCTTGGAAATTATATACAGTAAATAGATTGATGGTTGTTTGGATAGAGAAATCAAATCTCTTAGAAATTAACAAAAATATCTAGAAGGATTTAATTAAAGAGGATTTTGTGGTTATTTTTGTAACAATGATTAATAATGATTTTATAGTGCATCTAGCTTGCTATTTTCATTCAAGATACAAGTCATCAAAGTCAAGCACATACCAAGAAGATGGTACTCTACTTCAAACCCTCAACCTCACTTACTTTAGTCTAATTACATGGGAATATTAAGGAAGTTGGTAAAAAATTAATATATATCATATTTTTTTTGTGAAGGAGAATCCTGTAAGATTCAATATGGCAGTGGATCAATATCTGGTTTCTTAAGTAAAGATGATGTCACAATTGGGAAACTTGTTGTGAAACATCAGGTTAGTAATTTTTTGGATGTTAAGGCTTCCCAGTTGGATACCAAAGATATTTTCCCATCAACTTAATTTGGAATTTATGTAAAAATGGATTCTTCCATGGTGCATATATTTACTCAGACAAAATGTGAACCAGGGTTGACATTTTTGTTGTCTAATTAAGTCTGATGACATTCTTGCACTTGGTTTCCAGGAGAATTTTGTTGATAATGTTGTTCTAGTATGGTTAGTGTTGATAGCCTTCATTCTATAATGTCAACTTCATTCTATAGTATGAGCATATCACCTTTCTTAAAATTTAAAGAAGGTTTTGAAATCAAGGGTTCAATATGCATATTTTAGGCCTATGTTGAACACTTTTTTTAAGGCATTTGTTGAAAAGGATATAGTTTTTTAATTGATTTATCTTTCTACTGTGTTTTGACTTTTGTAAACTTTCAATATACAATGCAGTTTTATTCTTTCTAAATTGAGACTAATAGTAATTTTGTTGGTTGTATTGAGGCATATCTTCATTCATGGTGGAAAAGGGACCACCCTATTGCTCATATCGGATGGAACATTGCATATAAAGGAGGAAAGATTCTAGCTAGGTTATTGTTGATTGCATTGAAGGAGAGAGCTTCATATATGGGACATGATCAACACTCTCCTTCTTGGATTCTACACATTAAAGCTTGATCCAAGAAGATTGCCCACATCATTGTAGAAGTTTTAAGAGATGAAAGGGGTATGTTCTCGCATTGGAGGGCTTCAAGCATATGTTTCCATCATTGTAGAAGTTTTTTGGAGAAGATTCTTTCTTGCAATCATTTCTATGTAATATTGTAATTCAGATTTTGAGTCTTGTGACTGAAAATAACAATTGTAATACTCTATTTATAACTTATAATTAGAACACATTTATTTTATTAATAAATTTCATCGATTTTTCCTTCTCAATGGCTCTCTTATTGTGTGCAATTGATGATAGATTTGTATTTCTATGTTTTATGCTTAAATCCTCAAATATCAGTCAATTAAAATGACTAACTATACTACTAATTGACATCAATTAATAATTAAATTGACTAAATATGCTACCAATTGATAGAAATCAGCGAACAGTGAATAAAAATGACTAAATAACTGACCAGTTAACAACAATCAATGACTAAATATATCAGTGAATAAAAAAATGACTAAATAAGTGACTAGATTATAGCAATCAATGACTAAATAAAAAACTAAGTGACCAGTTAAATATATCAGTGAATAAAAAATGATTAAATAAGTGACCAGATTACAACAATCAATGATTAAATCAATGACTAAATGTAATAGTGGAAAAAAGTGACTAAATAAGTGACCAGATTGCAACAATGTATGACTAAATCAATGGCTAAATATACTACCAAATCAATCAATCAAAACAACCAATAAATGACTAAAAATGGTTTAGTCATCAATCTGGTCACATCATATATGACTGGAAATAAATTACTAGTGGTCACGTTACCAAATGTAGTCATTTATAAGCAAGTTTTAGTAGTTTTTTTTAGTAGTTTATTATTGTTTTTGTACTAGTGACTCTTCATCAAAACACATCTCTAGCTTCGGGCTTGCTAGAGCTATCACAACCCTAACCAATTACTTCTATTTTCTTTCCCTTTGAGCTTGCTTGGTCAACTCTATTTAGGTCTGGAGGTTTTGTAGAGATGCCATAAAGGGTGGGGTGGTGTGTGCTTTTGATTGTTTGGGCTTGGATAGAAGCGAAGGGAAAGGCTATTAGTGAGAAGGGTGGGATGCCTTGCAAATATTGAGTAGAGTGTAGAGCACTCATTGGGGTAAGGGGGAAGTGTCTGAAAATAGAGGCATAGACCTAGAAGTAGGAAATGGTGATGAAGATTGTAACATGGGTGACTCTGAGATCAAAATCTAGGCCTTAGACAAAGAAATTAAAATGTTGAACGCAATTGTGGTGGAAGATGCATGTTCTATGCACGGGGCTTTGACAAGAGGCTTATTAGTAAACACAATACGAGGTGTATCAAGGATAAGCAGGTTAGAATCAACTGATATAGGATTATTCTCCTAGGATGGAGGACCTATAGTTACTCGTGGAGTAATGGAAGAAAGAATAGCAGGTGCAAAACTTATTTGAACCACAAGGATCGAAGATTCTTGTGAGAAAAAAATCACTTCTTCATCTTACTTGTTCAAAAGTCCTTGCTTTCCCAATTCTTGGATTCTCCTTCTCTTCACAAAGAGCTCACTTGTTACTCTAGATCCTTCCACTGCTGACCCAGAAGAACCTTGAGTTTCTTGACTTGCTAAAGACTTCTTCATAGATCGTCAGGTCCATTTTTCTTTTGTTGGAATGCTGGTAGAAGAGAAGACTTGTGATTCCTTTTGTTGTGATACTTCCTTATCCTTCCACTTTCCTATTTCAACCACTCAGGGTGGCGAGTTAGAACCTTGGAAATATTCATGTTTGGGATCCTAATTAGACCCTTGATCCAAATCAAACCTAACCTCTTTATCATAAATATCTTCAAAATATGTCTTATGGGATAGTTTCATGTAGGGGGCCTATTTGCCTAATTTCTTTCTGATTTCTCCAGAATTTTGCCATTTTTTCTTTCAAACCACCCTTTATTCTTCAATTGTTGTTTGACAAACTTGTCCATTAGGCTATTTGGTCTAAATTCCTCCATGATTTGACAGAAAGTGAGCCATTGGGGCTGTAAAAATGGTATGGCATCCAAGTCGACATAGGTGTCTTCATTTCCTTTAGTTGGATTTCACCTTTCTTCCTAATAAAGGCGTGGCTCATGCCTAAATGATAGATGCCCTTCTGGATTATATTTCTATTTGTTGCAAATAAGCCATAGGCCAAGATAGGCCAATTTTTTGGTCAATATATTTTGCTCTTCCCTCTTCATGAGCTTCACTTTTCTCTTACCAATAGTGAGAGGGATTGCATGAAACTTTGTCTTTTTGTTCTTGGTGTCATAGGTGTAATATGCAATTAATAATTTTTGGTATATTTCCAAGGCCAATGTCCTATTTGTTACAAATATTGGTAGCTAAAAGGGTTCTCTTGTAAACCCATGGAATCTAATGAAATTAAAATC
Organism: Sequoia sempervirens; assembly: GCA_007258455.2. Taxonomy (NCBI): domain Eukaryota; kingdom Viridiplantae; phylum Streptophyta; class Pinopsida; order Cupressales; family Cupressaceae; genus Sequoia; species Sequoia sempervirens. Next base: position 181,437,139 of record VDFB02168118.1, read on the forward strand.
CAAGCCCACGAAATAGTCAAGTGGTTCTAGTGTTTCCTCATCCATTCTAGATCCTCAAGAGGGAACCTAGAGGAGGTGGTTAAGCCATGTCATGAGCTGAAGCACTGCACTACATAGAGAAGATAAAGGGAAACACCATCTTACAACAATCCCCCTTGTACAAGTGAAGGGTTTGAACCTGTGACCTTAGATTTGATACCAAAGATTGGTGGTTGTCGTTGCACCAAAAGATCAACCTGTTAATGCCTGATACAACTACCAGATTTATACAAGATCCATAGGAGGAGGTTAACTCATGTCATGAACCCAAGTGCCACACTACACAGAGGAGACCAACGGACACACCATCTTGCAACAAATTTTAGTGCCCCTACCGGAGGATGATGCTTCAATAGCCATTATTCATGGTTTTTGAAATAATTTTGCAAGAACTTTCTTTTTCACTTAGAGAAATTTTTCTCTTGCCAAGGTTTCACACAAACGTTTTTGCTTTAGCTATTTAATTTTCAATGATGTGTATAGAGTAAATGCATGTTCATTATTACTATCCTCTTGAGTGCTACCAATGAAGATAATATGTGTGGAATAAATGCTTGTATTCTTGGGAAATGCAACCTTCACTTTGGGAAGGGAATTAAGTACATTCCTTACATTATTTTCGAATAAGGATAACCTTGAGAAATGGGAGACATAATTGGAAAAGACCTCTACATTAAATAAGTAGGAATTGGCTTTTAAAATGGTCATTTCACATGACAGAGTTGGTTGGTGATTATGAGGGTGATGAACACATGGCGATAAGCCATATGTCTAATCATCAATGCCAAAACCTACATTAAATTTTCAAATCCTTTCAAAATCCCATACATACAATCTCCCTTTAGTTCTCACCACCAACTTGCATTTCCTGTTGTCATTATGACAAGAAAAATATTTTCTATTTGAAGACTTTTCAGCTTGCTTTTTTATATAAATAGCATGCCTTCCTTGTGAAAATATTTATTATGTTCACAACTTTATTTTGTACTCCACGAGGTAAGGGAACTCTAATTAGACTCCTGAGTTGGAAAAACTAGGCGACATTTGTAGGAGAGGTCAGTGACGATAGAATTAAAAGGCTCCTGATGCCCCTTCACCATTACTATGTTTAAGTGGGTGTTGGAGAGGGACTTTGTCCTAGACTTGAGCCACTATTGAGCCAATATGAATATTATTTATTCATTTGTTTCCTCCCTAATGGACCTAAATATCACTAAGTTTTGGATAGTGCATCTCTATAAGGCCATGTTCTTCAAGGAGTACTTGATAAGACATGAAGAAGTCATTGCTAAATGGCAGTATCAAGCCTTGGTATACTTTCCGCCATGGACCTCCGTCGGCATGTGGATAAAGTTGAATTGGTGCCTTGCCTTTCCTTGCTTTCTAGTTTCTAAACAATGAATCTTGAGAAACATTTCCAATGAGCGAGGCTTGCTAGCTCCTTTCTCCTCTGTCTGAACAATGTCAAGCCAATTTTCAACATAGAATGATACACTACCTTTGAGCATTTGGTGTACAACATTGGAAGATTGGTTTTGAAAATCGATGACTGACCCTCAATAAGTTTCAGTGGAGATGTGTGATGAAGACCCTACTCTTGTAAGCCCAAGAATTGAAAGATACCACCGTATTTTTAGCTTGTTGTGGCCTGGAGGTTAAAATTACTCCTACCCTAAGCTACCACCTCCAAAATTTTGGCTATGAAGATGGATATCATATTGGCTGTTTTGAAAAGAAGATTCTATATTTTCTACTCTAAGCTTGCAAGCTCCCTCAAAAAAGGCCTTAGTACCTTAAATTATGTGTAAATTTTGTCTTATAACTATAATATAGTCTTTTATCATTTTTGTATCTTGTCTTATTTGTAAAAAAAACCATATTTACAAAACATTTATGCATATGGTACATAAAGTGTAATTTTTTTATGAACTTCAAGCTTTAATTAAATAGTTTCAAGTGATACCATTTATTGGTATCCCCATGACATTTTCCTTCATTTATTTGATTTTTTATGCATTACTAGCTTTGCATTTAGAAATACAGAAGGGACCCTTACACAAAGAGTTGAACTTGGCATGTTTTCCTGGCTTAGTGGCCCATTCCTCATATTTTAAAACTAGGCTCCTTCCTTGAATCCTGGGTCAGAGGCCTTTTTATCAAACCATCATTTGACCACCTATTGGTGCTTGACCATGGCATTGAATGCTTTTTCTCCTTTTTCTTGAAGGCTTAGCAATTCAACTAGCCTTACTTCCATTCTGTCACTCTTTGTGACCTCCAAAGACTTCAACAGTTGTAGTGCCAAAATCTCCATTGAGATGGGTATGACCACCTCCTTCCCATATACTAATTTTTAGGAAGAAGCCTTTAGGACTTACTTCCAGGAGATGTGGTCCACCCATAAATCTTCCTGTAGATGCTTGTTCCATTCTTTCTAGTGTTTTGACTTAATGCATTTTATCAGCCAGATCAAAATTTTATTGGTAGAATCTGCTAGTCCATTCCCTTGTTGGTAGTAATTTAATAAAGTCTTCAAATAAAATCCATCCTTGAGAGAAAAATATGACATCCCAGATCCTACAAAGGATCACATGCTGTCTAAGATGATGGTTTTATGAGATCCATACCTCATTACCAGTTCTTCAAAAATTTTGACGATCTCTACTTCAGAAGCATTCTTTAGGGGGGGCACCTTGGTTCATATCATAAAATAGTCCATGGTTGTTCAGATTCATTTATGTCCTAAACTGGAAATTGGATTGATCATCATGATGAAATCCAATCCCCATTGTGTTAAGGGTTCTTCAACAACAATTGGGCTCAAAGACATAGATAATTTATTCCGCTTGTCGATGTAAAACTAACACTAAGAGAAATTTCTCACTAGATCATGGCATTTGGAAAATTGGGTGGGCCAATAATACCCTCCTTGCATGATTTTAGAGTGGTAGTTTTCATAGAAAAGTTTTCACCTTCTGTGCTACTATGGAATTCACCCAAAAATATTTTGGCTTACACCTTGTATACATTGTGGAGGACTCCATCAAAATTCCTTTTGAACAAAAGGCCTTCAATTAACACATACCCGACGCCTTGGAGTATGTAATACCTTCTTTTGTGCACTAGGAGGTCAGATGGATATCTTCCGGTCTGCATGAAACTTATCTGAACTGCCCAAGACTCCTCCAACTTGAATTGCGCAAAAACCTGATTGGTATCTTCAGCTTTTTCCTTGGGGTTAAGTTCTTTGGATAGATATTCACACAATCCTCTTCCTCTGACTAACTTCATGGTATAGATGTCTATGTTTTATTCTAGGATCTCCATGCTTGGGTGAGTGATGAGGACTGTGATCTTGTTGGTTGAAACCAAGTGTTAGATTTTTTTAAGACTTTATTATCGTGAAGGCCTGCTACTCCATGAAGTTATACTTGGCCTCATACCCCTTCAGGGTCCTTGATTGGAAATCAATAGGGTGTTCCTTACTTCCTTCCTCATCCTTTTTTGTAAGCAGAAATTCTATACTATGCTCGCCACTGTAGACATATAACACAAAGTCCTTTGAAAAATCTAGGTTTTCTACACTGGAGTTGTGGAAATAACTAAATTAATTTTCTCAAAAGCAACCTTTCCTTCTAGTTTCCACTTGAGATCTATGCCTTTCTTGAACATCAATGTAATAGATCTCTCAATTCCTATGAAATCCAAGATGAACATGCTAACAAATTTTATCTTAATAAATATTGTAATCCCTTTTGTTTGATTGGTAGTTGTAGTTTTGTTATAGCTTTCACCCTCTCGGGGTCGATGGCTATCCCTTCCTTGGAGACAACAAAGCAAAGCAACTTGCCTTGTGGAACCCCAAACAAACATTTTTGGGATTTAAGAAAACCTTGAACTTTTGACACCACTGAAAGACTTTTTCTTGGTGATCGAAATGACACCCTTAGATTTCAAAAATATGATCAAGTCATGTAGATAGACGAGGATGATCTTATTGATCAAATCCTTGAATGCGACATCCATCACACATTGAAAAGTGTCACCCATGTTGATAGGACAAAAGGAAACTCTATGTACATGAACGTTCCCCATTTGGTGGTGGACATTGTTTTGTGTTGGTCTTTTCCTTTCATATGAACCTAATTATAACTCAAAAATCCTTCAAGCAGTGAGAAAATTATGGTCTACAAGATCTATTCCATTGAAGGTAGAGGGTAATGATATTTTAAAGAGGCTTTGTTTAAGTCTCAAGAAGCCACACAAAGTCAAATATTGCCATTCTTCTTTTAGAAACAAACCAGATTAGATAGCTAAGTAGATTATATAATCGGGTATATGAACTTTGACTCAATCAACCTTGTGAGCTCTTGTGCCATTAACAATTCTACTTTCAGATTAACTGACCCTTGCTTCTATCAAATCGGCTTGGACCCCTCGACTATATTAATGGTGTGTTGCATTATGTTCGTATCATAGACTTTCAGATAATCATAGGTCCAAGCTATGACCTCATTGTATTTAGTACATAAGGATCTCAACCTTTGCTTATATTTTCAAGTGGAACATTCCTCTTGATTTTGAGCTTTCTTCCACTTCTAACATTGAGGTCGTCATAGTCTTCCTTATTAGCTGTGAATCTTCATTTATTGTTCATTGCATCTTCACAATGGAAGATGTTCTCCAAAGTGATTAGGCCCTACAACTTATTGCTTTAGTTGGATTATTTTCTCCTCGCTAGGTTCTTCAGACCTCGACTATGCTTGTTCGATAAATTCTCTAGACTGTCATAGGAATGCAAAAATTTAGGAATCACCTTCGAAGACCTACCAATTTTGATCACTTTTGGGGATAGACAGTTGAACAATGACTTTTATCGCATTTTAGCCTTTAGTTGACTTAGAGGCTAGCTCAAACTATGAGCTAATTGAAGCCATTCTATCTGTAGTGGTGTTCTGGGATCTCAAAATGACCTAGATGTTGAAAGCTTGAAACCCTTTGATCAAATCTCACAACTTGTGCCAGTAGGATCACATTCTTATGTTCTTAGTGGTTTCCTATCCTTAGACTTGCTTCACCACTAGCTTAGAATATTTGAACACTTGTATCCCTTCAATGCCCATCTAATTTGCTAGCATAAGGTCATGAACTAGTCCTTCATATTTCATGTCATTTTTTGTACGTGGAAACTAAAAATAGAAAGCTCTGACAGTCTCCCACCCAACTAAAAATACAAGATGGATCCTAGCTCCAAGAACTGGTCTTGCATTTTACACCATCAAAGTACAAAGTCCATACGCCATCATTAACAAATTCTCTTGGATTCTCTTATTCCTTGAACATCTTTGGGAGGGATTGATCTTCGTCAAATATTATGTACATGTCCAGACTGGTGGCATGTAAATTATCAAATGCATTACAATTGATAAAATGGTTTAGTAGGACTTCTTCTTCTAGGCTTCAATCACTTGTGACCTCTTCATCCTTGAAAATTTCTACACAATACATCTCTTTTTTGGAAACGGAGGTGTTTGTAGCTTTGAAGCTCATCACTGCATCCACTATGATGTGTTTGGGATGCAAAGGTTCAAGAATAATTTTCTTTTTTGTTCCTTGTTTAGTCCTCAATATTAGATGGGACCAGTAGAGGGCTAAGTATCCACCAATATTTGATATGAAATATTTTTACAGGAACATTCCAAAAATGGGGGGAACGTTGATTATGACCACCTCTTGGGTGAATATTTGGCTTGGGTAGGAGTACAAGGTCAAGGGGATATTCTTAATGTGACCTATGGTCGAGACCTTCTTTCCATTCAATTGCATAGTTCCCTATTTTAGGGTTTCATATTTCAATTTCAGAGCATCAACTACTAGCTTGGGCATCAACTGTGCTACTAGCCCCTAAGTCTATCATGTTGTGTAATAATTTATCCCCTGCAATAAGAGTCAAGAAAAAGGGAGTGGGTTTCAACCTACATACCTCTTTCTCATTTTTTTTTGTCTCCTGAAGTGATATATGGTGCGGCTCCCGAAGATTGGGGATCCAACCCAAGCCTTTTTCCCTTATCTTGGTTGTGTGGCAAGACTGAATCTAGTTGTGGAGCCTACTTCTCTTTACTCAACGCATCCTGTAGCAAAGTATTCTTCTCTAAAATGGATAGAACATCACATAAAGATATGTTGGTGGGAGCCTTCTTCAATTGTTCCTCAATGTTTAATTCTCTGATTAGAAGCACATTTGGTTTGAACAGTAGCGTCTCCATTACATTAGGAAAATGATAGTCTATCAAAGGCTAATTGGGAACCTTATTAGAGACTTTCGGTGGAAACTATCACATTTTTGATTGAGACTAATGTGGTTTCTGAGCTAGTGGAACCTATGGCACGTATGGCACATACTCTTTGGTAAACTTTATTTAGAATTGGGTATTATAGTTTGACTACACTTATGATGTCCTTGTTATCGAAACTTCATTTGTTAGCATTGAATCTTCTCCCTCCATCCAAGAAAAGAGCGCTTGGTCAGGGGAGATACCTACTTCTCTCTCTAGAGACATCCCTTGCATTTTCAATCCTAAGGGATTGATAACTTTCAACATTTGAAGAAATTACTTGAATCCTTTGTTTCACCACCCTCTATTGAAGATTTCCTCTTGCACAATTTTGAAGCATATGGGTGTCATCACATGGGAAGCATCATGCATTTATGTCTTCCACAAGGTTTTTCTAGCCTGGGATTAATACCTTGCTTTTGCTGGACTTAACCGTCTGTAACAGCGTGATTACTGGGACTATCTAGCCCAATGCCTAGGGTTGGCTGCCTCCTCTTTGAGCTCCCTAGTACATATTATGCTAGAAGGGTGGCCTTCCTCCTTGATAGTTTTGCGGGGGTTGTTCAAAGGTGCTGCTTGTTGGCACCTTATAGTGATGAGCTTATTCACAAAAGTTCTCATTAAATTTTTCATATCATTGTAGAGTAGCAAAATGTGTACCCTTGCATTTTCACACTTTTTTGGGCCCGCCTTGCTTTATTTATGCTTCTTTATGGCTTAATTGGCCCTATTTTGTATCCAAAAGCTTAATAAACTATATATTTTTATGGAAAATCTTGACAAACCTCAAAAGATAAATGGTCGTTTAATGTTTCTCTTTGTGTGTCCCTGATTTGTGGAGTGGAACTAAAATGCCACCTAGGGCATCTTTTTCCTCCATGGGTCTTGGGACCCTGATATTGAAAACACCTAAAAAGGTCCTTTTTTGGAGTTTGTGCTTCGAGGATTGAGCCTTGGGATGAAGATGCCACCTAGGGAATCTTAGTCCTCCTTGGATTATTTTTGAGATTCAATTTCAAATTTTGGCAAGATTTAGCCTCTTTTATTTAATGAATTCATATCTCAGCTTGGTGTGATGTAATTTTAGGATATTAAGCATAGATAAGTACAAATACAAGGCCCCCCCCCACTCATTTTTCTTAACAATATAACAAGCATTCAATTATTCATTCCTACGGAAAGTTTATACATTCAAGAGAAATTCATCAAGCATTTGGAGCCATCATCAAGATTCAAGCATCATGTCAAGGGTTTAGTGTATCCATTCATGTTGTTGAGCCAAGATTGTGGATGTAGTATTGAAGATCTATTTGTAACTATATCCAAGGATCCAAGATCTACATTCTTCATGGCCACTACATGGTAGATTGTATATTTTCTTCACAAGACATCATACAAGGTGATATCACTTACATATTTCATGTTTCATGCTTCATTTCATCATTTGGTTTAATTACCAACAAGGGGTTTGACAAAGGAAAACCCCCATTCACTAACAATCAACAAGTTTTTCCTCTCTTGTGTGTTGTATTTGTAGATCTAGGTTGAAGACTTGAAGATCCTTTAAAGTGAAAAGTTGTCAAAATTGAAAAGTTGCATTGCAAAGTTGTCATCTTCATGGAAACTCACCTATAGGTTAGATCTAGAAGATTGAGGACCTCAGATTTGGGGAGAATCAAATGCAGACATCAACCCTTAGTACCACATTTGAATGAATTCAAAAATTCAAAATAGGACTAATACACCACCTAGGGCATCTTGGTCCTCCACTGGGTATTTGTCAGAGATTCTTCAAGATTATGTTCTATTATCCGAAGACTTTGTATTTTCCCCGAAAAATAGCAACAGGACTAATACACCACTCTGGGTTTCGTAGTACTCCATAGCACTTTTTGATAGCTTCTTTACATTTCCAGAATTGTCACAACATTTCCAAATTTCCCAGGTACACATATCATATCTCCCTATTCCAAAATTTCATCATTTGTATCTTTAATTTAGCTTATTTTAGGTTATTTTTCATATCAGAGTGTGTTTTCCAAAATTTTCTTTTCCAAGTATTTGCTTGATGGTGAACCCCTTAGAACTTAAAGAACCCCCTCCTAGGTCCTTTCTAATTGTGAAATTGACTCACCTTGTGAGGTTCTTAGTCAATCCAATTAGGACTCCTAGGACATTAATGAATGACTAGTGGAAAAAGAGTGATATCTCTTGATATCCCATTTTCCATGCATCAATCATTTACATCCATAACTAGTGAAGAAGATCTTGACGTACTTGGTTATGTATTTAGATACACATACATTGAAGGTGCTAGTGTAGCTGATGTGCTAGGAAGTGAAGCAAACATATTGGGGGCTACTTCCTCTTGCATTCTATCAAATATTTCAGCAAACATTAGCATCGAGAGTCATGGCAGGAGCTTCCCACCATCAATCAAATTGTTCTTCACTCTTATGGCTAGATCATATGTGTTGAACATGGTATTTCCTCCAAGCAACTATACCATAATTGTGATGTTTGAATTGAAAGCTTTCAAGTAGAACATGAATGCTATTGTTGTTGGAGGTATGGCTGTTGTGGGGATCCTTTGCTAGGTTTTATGGAACCTGGTATTGAAATTTATCATAGCTTCCTATAGAGCTCTCTTGATCATTATCAACTATTGTAATAAGGATGAGGGATATACTTTCTCCAAAAATCACTTGAATAACTTTTATCCAAGTCTATCCCAAGAGCAGATGGAATTGGAAGCTAGTAAAATATACTAGTCTTGAGCCTTGCCTTTAAAAGACGCAGTGAATATTTTGAGGGCTATATTCTTCTCCATGATATTATGAATTGTACAAACATATTGTTGAATAAGACAACTGAGAGGGGGGGTGAATCAGTTGTCGTAGATTTTAACCTTTAATTCAATCACCAAAACTAATACTTAAAACTAATTAAATGATTTAACATCAAATGTCAATGTAGAAACTCAAATCCAACACATAAACACAATAACACCAGATTTACGTGGAAAACCCAATGAGGGAAAAAACACGGTGAGGATTAACTCACACTATAGAGAATATCAAAACCGATTACAGAAAGGATCACTACCTAAAATAAGGACTCATTGTTCAAACTCACTATCCATAGGGCTACAAGTTGAAGATACAAAAGATGTCTCACTACTAGAATAAAAAAGTTATGGCTTGCTGCCAAAAGCATGAATTGATGAATTACACCTTCAATGTGCAAGGTTCAGTTCCATTGAAGCTCAAAATATGAAGTACTGCCATACACAATAGTCTCTCAACAAAACTGCATTGATCACAACTGATAAAGAATTCAGACTATGATCTTCTTTCAACTTTCTTCCACACTCGCACACCCACTTCTCACACTCATCTGTTTGTCTCTCTTTTTCCTCTTTAAAACGTCTCTTATATATACAAGTATATCTTAATCATCAATTAGGTCAGTACCATATAATATTAACACATTTATTATGTCAACAAACCATCCATAAAGCATAACTAGTCCATATAATATATTGCATACGCTGTGTTAGCCTAGATCTTCAAATATCAAAATCATAGCTTGTCTCATGGTAGAAACCAAACATAAAAACCAACACACTAGACCAACCAACATTCTAGACCACATATAACAGTCATCTTTGATAGTAAATAGCTTTTAGGAACTATCTTATACATTCAGCACTATGTTGACATCAATGACAACCTTTTGATGCAATCTAATTTCCAAGAATCTCCCCCTTTGTCATTAATGGAAACACAAGATGTGAAAATCCAACAACAACAACCTTGTGGTTCTTCCCTTTGATAAGATGGAATGATTTTAATTATTTTCACATGCTTTCTCTTCCCCTTTGACATCAATGGAAAAGAAAAAAAGGGGTCTATCTCCCCCTTCAAAAAAGCATTCAAAAAAATGGCTCTTTACTTCAATCCTTCTTCCCTTAAAATATCTCCTTGTATTTTTCTTTTAGCTTCGAAAGAAATGCCTTCTAGGAATCCACTTCCAACCTGATGTTTAAACAAATACTGTTGTTCTTTTCTATCAAATCAATTGTTTCTAGAAGAGTATCTAGGATAGTGATGTTTTGTTCATTTTCCTCAGCTTCCACTAGAAGACCGGAAAGTTGTTCCAATCTTAGCTCAATTATTTCTTTAACTTTCCAAAAATTCTTCACAATACCATCCCTTTGTACCACAATGACTGCAAGTTCAGACTATAAGGAATTGATCCTTTTCTTTTGCACTACATCCTTGTCATTAAGAATATCATATGTTTTTCCAATAGAATCTAGCTCAAACTCAATAGTATCAATTTTTGCTCTAAAGTTTCTGCTAGCAGTAGGCCACTAGAGACAATA
>VDFB02168118.1:181447999-181536367 GCA_007258455.2 Sequoia sempervirens
TGGTTACCCTGGTGAAAACTTGGCAAACAAGCATCTCGGTAATGCAAAAAAAAAAAAACCGTCATAGAGTGAAAACCTGGCAAATAGGCAGTCTATTGACAAGAAAAATGCAATAAAAATGAATAGTGAAAATCTGGCAAATAGACGCTATTTGGGGCTCTCCATCTATTAGTTCATGTTCTGTATTTAACTTTTCAGCCTTCCTTTTTCATGCATCTTTTCCATCATCTTAGGGCCACACCAGCACCGTGTTATCATCATTTGCCTCGAGCGATAACATCTTATCATGGCTTGATTTTCGTACATATTCATTGCAGCAAGTTATGTTGATACCAAGGGCAAACATGGGGCATACTGGGGGAAATCAAATTTCAACAGTGAGACAATGACATCAAAGCCAATCACGCAAAACAAAACAATCAAATCAAACCAAAACATCCAATCATTGATCTGTATCACAGTAGCTTTCAGTTGCGTACTTTACCATGACTCATATCTTGGTGATCTCTAATCTGACTAATGTTTGGAATCACAGTATTTCATTTTGAACAATGGTTGTTTAATTTTTCGATATCATTTCTCTGGAGCACACTCGATGATGTACTGAACTAGAGTGGCAAGGAAAGAGGATGATTTTTCTTTGTCTGTTGTATTGAGGTTAATCATTCATCTGTTGCAAATATGTCACGAGACATGATTTTCCAAAGTTTATCATTGATGACAGTTCCAAATTTGCATCAGATGGTGGTTAGTCTTTGTCTGTTCATGCAAGAAATGCTCAGGTCATCTCAGTTCAATTATACTTAGATGCTTGTGTTCACTTGCTATATCAAAAATCATGAAAGTTGTACTCAGGTCATCATTGGTGCTAATTTCCCCTCTGATGCTTGTACACACTTCCAACATTTTTCAAACACTCTATGATGATTTAAGTAGGCTCGCCAAAAAGGCTCAACAAAATGGTCGGTTTCATTTAGTTGCATTTCATTTTAGGTCATTGTACATAACTACATATTGGATTTGCATCAAGAGTTTTTGAAAGGTCAATGGCTGTCACTTTTCTTTGGACTATTTGTGGAGGACAATGCAAACATTTGTACCATTATCACTTCATCTTCATTATCATTTCATTCATTATCATCTCATATTAATTATCATTATCATTGCTTTATCATTTCATATTAGTTTCATATCATTTTATCATTTCATATTAGTTTCATATCATTTCGTCATCATTGCATTTCCATTATCATTTCATATTAGTTTTGTTATCATTTCATTCATTATCATTTCATATTAGTTTCATTGACATTTCATCATTTCATTCATTACCATTATTACCATCTTATCATCGCATTACCATTATAGTCATTTCATTCATTTCATTTCACTTTCATTATCATTACCATTTACATCATCGCATTACCATTATCACTCATATTAGTATATCATCCATTATCACTCATATTAGTATATCATCCATTATCATTTCATTATTTCATGTTAGTTTCATTACCATTTATCATCATTTCATTCATTTTTTGTTATTATTATCATTTATATTATTCTATCATCGCATTACCATTATCATTCATTACATTTATCATCCATTTATCATTATCATTCATTACATTTATCATCCATTTACCATTATCATTCATTACATTTATCATCCATTTATCATTATCATTCATTACATTTATCACCCATTTATTATTATCATTCATTACATTTATCATCTCATTATCATCTATCCATTTAAAATTGCATATCATATCATTTAGCAATTTCATCTCATTTTCATCTATCCATTTAACATTTCATATCATATCATTTAACAATGTCATCTCATCATCATTTATCCATTCAACATTTCATTTCATATCATTTAACATCCCATTCCATACCATTTCATATCATTTCATTTCATTATAATCTCATTTATCATTTCATTTATCCATTCATTCTAATTACCAATCATTATATTTCATCACACATCATTTTATCATGCATCACTATTTACTCATCTCAATCTCATAGCAGCATTCATATCATTTTACATCATATCATATCATTTTATCATACACTATCTACTCATATCATTTCACATCACAGCATATCATAATGCATATCATGAACACAACATTCATTTCTCATCTTTTATCTGCCTTGAAAAATCCAAAAATAATAAATACACATCATAAGTAATCCATCTGCATGACATCATTAGTACACATCATCAAATCATAATCATAATAAAACATCATAATCAAACCATCCTGCATATCATGTTAGTCATCAAATCATTTAAATGCATAACAAAATCCATCACATATTGAAATAAATGCATATCACATCATCATATCATAAATGCATGTCAACTCATCATCAAAATAATCATCGCCACTGCATATCATCGCTCATCAAAAATGGTACAAATGTCCAAATGTCTAATGAAACAAAAATGTCTAAAGCAAAATACATCAGATATGATAAAAAATGGCATATACACGCTCCAAAAATGATATACATCATGAGACTAACTGGTCGATGCCCCTGATGGAGCTGGTCCGGAAGGAGGTGGCCTACCACTGGTGCCTGCATCTGGATCCTACCGAGGCCCAGTCACTCCCCTACTCTCTCTGTGTTTCCGCGATCTACTCCTGGTCTTGCTATGCGATCACGGTATAGCTCTCTGTGATCTAGAGAACACAGCTCCTCATATCTCACTCTGTAGTACTCAGCCTCCCTGGCCATCTCCATGCCCTCTGCAATGGCATCTCGTAGTGACGCACTCTCTACAGTGCCCATCAGTCTTTGAGCCATGCCCTCAGCCTCTACTGCCCGTCATCTGAATGCATCTCTCTCTGCTGTCACCTGGGCTAACTGTGGGCCTAGGGCAGGTGCCTGTGCCTATGCCTGTGTATGTGCTAGCTATGCCTGTAGCTGCACAATGAATCCCTAAGCCTGTGCTAGCTAACTCTGTAGCTATCCCCGCTCCCCTGTAATGTCTGCACCTGGGCCTGAAGTGTAGCAATCTGTCCCTGCTATGAGGAGGATGCCATCCAGATCACTGTCTGTCTCCCGATCCCTGTCCTCGGCTGCCGCATAATCTGGACACCCCTCAGAATATCTAGCCTCGACCTCCACAGCACATGTCCCCCCTCCCCGCCATCATCTTCATCATCTCCATCGTCATCATCTAAGCTCCCCTCATCTCCGCTCTCTACCTCCTCTCCTCCAACTGCTCCCTGCTCACCGCTGGCCACATCCTCCTGTCTCACTACCCCTAGCTGTGGTACGACCAAAATCGGTGTTGGCTCATCAGGACTGGTGAACTGAGGAAAGGGATGCATGTGAAAATATGCAGAGTACTCATCAGACATGCCCGCATCCACAATGTCTCACCTATCAGCCCATACCTTAGGTGCTAATGCAATAAAATTTGTATATGCGGCCTGATAAGAAATACACAGCCCCCATCCGGCCTCATCCCTACTCCGGGCATAGTGTACAACTCCCTGCGGCATCCCCTGCATGAATCCAAACTATTTCTAGACCTGCAATGCCAGAAACCTCTCCAGAATAAAGGGCGTCCTCCCTATCAGGAACTGAGGAATACATACATACGACATCTCTATGTCATCTATCGCCCATGGCTCACAATCAAGATACGATCGCCATATCACCATATCCATGTCATCTAGCAATTGCCTCCAGTAATCTACCTTGCCCAGCTTGGGCTGGGTAAGGAACATCGCATACATATAGATATAAGGCCTACCTGGTGGCCTAACTCTGGGGCACGCCGGTCTCGTCATAGCAAAATGCTCCCATGCCCAAATCTGTAGTACTGTCACCCCGCACGACAAATTGGACAATCCCCTGTACACTACCTGATGCAAATCATGATAAAGATGTGCTAACATGTAGCTACCCCATGCGTATCTCCTTGGCTGTAGCAACATCTGCTCTAGAATCCTACGCCAACCCACTGATAATCCCTTTGCCCGATGATCCAGACAAAGGAGACCTCCAATGAATGCACCCAAAATTGCTAGCAAGGCGAGATATCTGTGAAAGTCTGCCCATGGTACCCAGTACCCAGTGATCTGCGCATCTCCGTACACTCTCCTCAAAGCATCAGCCCCCCTAGCTCCTTGTGATCATAATACACAAGGGCTCCAACCACTGGGATTCCTAAGATCATGTACACATCCTTAGGAGTCACTATCACCTCACCGGTCGGCATGTGAAAGGTGTTGTGCTCCGAATGCCATTGCTCTGCAAGTGCCATCAACAATCTTCTGTTGACCCGAATCGGTGGCATCGCCAATAAGGATCTCAAACCACACGTATCTATCAAGGCTCTGTCAGCCGGTGTCAACTCAGGAATCGTATCCCATCCCGCTGAGTGTCGCTCTCTAATCTGGAGGTTTTTGAAAACCTCCTATTTTCATCACAATGATAAATTTATTAGAAATCATATCAATCAGACTCATATCTATCAGTGACCTCATATCAATGACCCATATCAATGACTCATATAAATACATCAAATCAACGACCCATATCACACAATCAATCTTATCAATCAAATCAAATCAAATCTATCTAGCTGGATATCATCTCAAATATGTTCTACAATCAATCACTATTTATTTTCTATCGCAGAAAGCAAATTTATCAGAAATCATATCAATCATTTACTCTTTGTTTTCTACTATAGGAAGTAAAGTTATCAATTCAATCTACTCTTTGTTTTTCTTTCATGGAAAGCAAAGTTATCAATCATTTATTCTTTGTTTTCTACCCTAGGAAGCAAAGTTATCAATCAATCATTTGATCATTTTTATCCATACCAGCATGATGACACAACAATTTACCTATTTATTGACCAAGGAAGCAATACAAATCATCATTTTCACGTTACTATCATCAAAACATCAATTCTACCTATTTTACCATATGCGTCGTTCTTTTTATAGGATGCGCTAAATCTCGTATGCGCCGTTCTTTTTATGGGATGTGCTAAAACATACCCCCTATGCACGTTTTCCCGTATGCGCCACTTTACTCATCCTAAGTGCGATTCTAATCCCTGGATGCATGTTTTTACTATATGTGCACCTGTTTTCCCTCTATGCGCTTTATCCCTAATATTTCCTATCATGCCCTATATGCGCATTTGTTTTCACTCTAAGCGCTAAATTAGTTTTCCTAAAGTTTGAAACCCCTATCCTATATGCATGTTTATTTTCACTCTAAGCGCCGGAAATTTTTTTGAAAGCGTGCTGAAACTATCCTAAATGCGCACATACGTCATTTCAAAAACAAAATCCACGGAAAAGCATGAAATTTTGATTCAAAACATAAAAAATCCAAAAGCACAAGAGGATAGATCGACTCACCGGTGGTCCATACGGAGCTGGCCTCTAATATCTGCGGGATCTCTCGAATCGGTGGCGATGATAGGGAATCTCCATGTCGCGATGTCACTCTCACAGCTACAGTTTTCACTAAAGTCAAAAGTGCAAATGACTTGTCTTTTTCAACCTTTTTACCTTTTAAAGGTCAAACAAGGGTAAAATTGACATTTTTTTTTTTTTTTTCATCATTTATCGCGAGCTAAATCACTCCTCTCTTATTCGTAATTTACCTCCCGAAGGTACATCATCAGCAGAAATATCAAAAACACATCAGGGGCAAAATCTTGTTTTCTTTGAAGCAATGTGTTTTACACATCACTTCAAAGAGGGGCAAAATGTATACATCTAAAAATGGTCATGATTAAGCTTGTTAATTAATTAAATATGATTTATTTAATTAATTCCCCTAAAGTCATCTACATATAAATAAATTTAATTATTTATTTATATCGTTCATCTTCTAAATTCTTCTACCTTAAATTAAATAAATAATTTTATTTAATTATTGATATTTCCACCTTCTGCTTAATTAAATTAAATAAATTTTCATAATTTATTTATATTTGATTATCATCCTATTCTAGAGTTTAAATATTTTGAATATTTAAATAATGGAATATCTTCTTCATCTCACCTTTTATCTTTCACTTGATTAAATTAAATAAATTTTCATAATTTATTTATATTTAATTATCATTTGGTTCTGAAGTTTGAATATTTTGAATATTTGAATAATGGAATATTCTCCATCCCATAATCGAATTAAAATATTAAATATTTTATTTAATATTTTCTCACCCTAATCTCATTTTTAAACATAATTAAATATGAGATATTTAATTATGTAGGTTTCCATTTTCATCTCCACTTCCAAATTAAATAAATATATTTTATTTAATTTCTAACTCGTGCTAACTCACCCTTCCAAATTCTTGACTCATCGTTTGAAATGGAAGTTTCCCTTTGAACTCAATGACGAAAATTGAAAGAAAAGTGAAACCTTCCATCCTTCTCTTCCACTTTTGAAGATCTCTCGCCGTCCGTTCAAACAAGCTTAATCTGAACCGTCGATCAATTCAGCCAATCGAATCCATTCGAAAAACTCTATAAAAGCCTGTGCAAATCCAAGCTTTTGGTTACACTACGCATAATCATCCACATTTACACACACGCACTTACTTTTGCACACCTACGCATATCTACGTTCATACAGGCAATCAGTTTATGCATTCATACCATTTTCAGCATCATAGCCATACTCTCATCCTAGCATCTTAGCATAGCTTTTGCATTTAGCATAATATGCATTTGCACTTCAAATCTCATTCTTTAGTTGTCATTTTGTTGAGCTTGATCTGCTGATCTGAGAGCTATCTAAAACCAACAAAACGCTGAAGTTAGAGGAAGATAAAACGGTTTCGGGAAGCTACTGTTATGGTTTGCATATTCTATTTCCTTTTCAACTTTTTGATTTAATGTCTTATTAATATATGTTTGATTTCATTTAAATTGATCCAATATTTCACACACATAGACTCCTCGGAAGTAGAATGAGGGTCTAAGTCTCCCATTAGATCATCAGTGCATTGCACACCTTCATTCTCCAATTCCCATATCTTATGCTTCAGCCACAACTTTGTGTACTTGGGTATGTGTAGAATCATGATGGGCCAAAAAGTGGCGATATGATGGGTATGTGTAGGGTATGTGGTTGACGACCTTTTTTTTTACCCAAAATTGATGAAACAAAAAGGGTTTTTAAAGGAGAGTCTCAGTTTTCCATCAATATAAATTATGCTCTACTTTGAATTTAATAAATAATTATTATTCATTTTCTATTTGAATTATGACTAAAGTCCTGATTGATAGGCTGATTGAAAAACATCTATAGCTTTCAAATGGTATCAAATTTTTTGAATCTAAAACATGTGTCACATTCTATGATTTGCATACTATAGGATTAAAAAAAGAAAAATTAAATTTCATGAAGTTTTGACCAAGTTAAGGTGGTGGACATCACGAGTTTTTATATTTTTTTTTTAAGTTGTAATAAAAATTAATAATTAATTATTTACTTGGAAAATTACAAAAATATGCATCACATCAGCGTTATGAGTCCTCTACTTATATCCTAAAATATTAAAAAATAAGTCATTTTATTGTGGTTAGGGTGGTCGGACACACACCTACTTCTTATTTTTTCCACTGAAATTTAAATACTCTTTGCATTGAAATTTTAAATTTTTCATAAATAGATTAAAAAAAAAACCTAGTAGTTTAGAAACTACATTCAATTTTCTATAGATTATATTCTTACATATTTTTGAAATCATATAGATAACTTATTCAAATTTTTATGTCAAGTTGCCTAACTCTGATTTTTTTGAATTTTTTGCTACTTAAGGGTCTATTTTTTCCATGATGATCCTGCACATACCCACTTAATGATTGGATTCATCAACTGCTTTAACTCTATTTTTTTCTTCCAACCAATCTATTTCACCAATTGGTCTATCCTTTACTACCTCATAAGCATGGCCCTGAATCAAATCTCTATCATCTTCAACCTAATCCAAAACTACCTTCACATTGTATAATCGGACTCAATCTACTAGCAGTCGGGAAAACTTCTTCCTTCTTACCTCATACTCATCATTGCAGTTAGCCCAATAGTCTTCCAAATCATCCTTGTGGCTATACTCTCTACTAGATTTCTTTTGTGCTTCGCCAGTTCTGTCAAACCTAGACCTCTTGGAATGAAAGGATAACCCAAGAGTACTCATCTCCTCTTCTGAAGCTTGAGCTGAGTTAATGGAAGGGCATGCTTCTCCAGTGCCTATCCTCAAAGGGAAGTCCCCACCAAATCCAGTCTTATGTTTATCTTTCTTCAGAATGGCATCAAAGTCACATATTTGTCTTGTGACCTCCAAGAGTATGATATGATCAGTGGGATACCTTGGAAGTCGATATGGAGCCCTTTGACAACCATCAATCCTTATGTACGAGAAGGTGGGAAACTATATGAACCAAGCCCCATACCCCTTGATTAGCTCCTTGGTTTGATCAGAAATCCTCACATGCTCTGCACCTTGGAGTAACCTGGTGATGTACATGGTGAATGCATCATTCACCCTTCTGTAGTTCGAGTTACCCAAATGTAGTTGTGGATAAACCTCATAGATCACATCCTGCTCAAAGATGCCTCTGGTACTTAGCCCCTTATATGGATGGAGTCTTGCAAGCGCATAGACCAAGTAGGAAGTTATTGTGAAGGTCTTGGTTTCTAGGACATTACATAGTTGCTCATGAATCATAGCACTAATAACACCTACCCAATGATAATTAGTATTCTGATCCATCCTTGCAGTGACCTGGAACATCCAACCCTCAAACACTCCAACACTCTTCAATCCTACCACTCTACTAAGAAGGGTGATAGCAAAATAATATTCCTTCTTAAACTTTGCTCTGAATAGCTGTTTGGGCAGCTTGGAATAGTGAGACTTGGGTTTCTCCAACCAAGAATTGATAACCTGTTGGGCCTTGAAGGTATCTTCTTCATATTATTTTTTTGCCATATCCATATCAAAAGCCACCACATGAGACCTATCAGGCATGTCAAAGGTCTGGGCAATAGACACTAGATTCAAATTTTCTATAATTCTCCCTTGGGGACCGAGTATCCTCTGGGTACCTCTATCATAGCGCCTGGCACACTCAAGAACCAACTCATAACATTGCACTATAGGAGGGAATCCAGCCACATGTGCCAATCTTGATTCCAATGTTCTTCTAGCCAGTAGAGTAAGGTTTTGTGCTACCATTCTGGCCTTGAACTCCTCATAGTCCCATAGTCCAACATTTATGTCAATCACTTCTGACTAGATGGAAGTAATCTTGCTCTCCGGGATCTTACTCTTGATATCCATCTTGATCCTTTCTACTTCAGACACAGAAGACCCTTCTGAACTTCGATCCACCATTCTACCCTTGGTTCCACTTGCCACCGCCTTACTTGACTTAGCTTGTACTTAACAAAGAAACCATAGTAAAGATCACCTAAAAGCCAACTTAAATCAATCATAAACAACATAATCATCATCAAAATGAATCTTAGATAAACAAGGTGTCATTAGTTCTCATAAAAATTGATCATATCAAAATTTGGGTTTCAAGTCATCCTACGAAATCCAAGCCAAAGAGGAATTTTAGAAAATTCCAAGCTAGGTGGATTCCAGTGAAATGAACATGAAAAACATCCATTAGCTATTTAGTAAATTATCATAAGCCAAGAAACAACATGAGACATCTTACAAAAACTCAAATTAATCATAATATGCATAATCATATGTTAACAAACCATGCTATCTCATATTCCTTCACTTTCCACTAAATTTTGGGGAATTCCGCGCAAGACAGATTTCTACGAAAGAGGCGATAATCTACAAATTCCAGAAAGACGAAGGGACAAAGGAAAACTTGGAAGAATTCAGAAGTAGCGAAAATCCATGGAGAAGATAAAACTCTGAAAAACTGTGAATTTCGGGAAAAAGGAGAGGACTAGGAAAATCAGGGAAATCCACTAGTGAAGGAAAATCCTGAAACTGAAAGAAATCTTGAATATCGATGTTCTCTCATGATCTCGCTCAAATTGATTGAATGACCTCAAATTTGAGGAGTTTGGGCCTGCAACAAGTTTGATTTGAACCTCCTACTGATTTTCTTTGAACTAAAGACTCCCCTCAAAGCAAACTGGAGGGAAATGGTGATGCCCTATGTGTAAAACCCTAAATTTCAACCATTGATGCACAAAGCAAGCTTGGTGTTTAATTATCTAAACTGCTAGGTTCTCATAAAGGGTTATTTATGGCTCACAAGCAAGCTACCTCATAATGGAAATGAAAGAACGAGCTCAAAACTTACTTGGGAAACTATAAAAATGACAATATCAAGCAACCCTAGCCTCAGAGACTCAAATATACAGAACTACAAATTCCAAGCACGCCCAAATAGAAAGAATCACTCACATTTGATAATCAAAAGTGGGGTAATAAACACATACCATTAATAGAATGCAAGTCGATTCCAACAAACACAAATGACAATCTTGAACTCCCGAGCAAGTAATAGCAATGATAACACCCAGGGAATCACAATCAAATCCAACAATTCACAAATCCAGCACGCCAAAGCCAGCCAAGCACCTCAGGATCGAGTACTTCAACTCAACAGGATGCAAATAATAAAGTAGAATGGCATAAAGTTCCCCAAAAAATTGATTAAATACCACCTTCAGAGATCGTACAAATGACATTAATGCAATCAACAATACATCCAGAAAAAATCCAAAAACCCAATAGGACGACGAATATTCTAAAAAGTCTGGCCACAACAGAATTCCACAAAGACTAGAAATTTTTGAACCACGGTGCAAAGGAAACAAGACTGGACTTGGAGAGGATCTAGGGAATTCTACCAGGAGTGGATTTTCCCGAAAGCAATGAAAAACCTGAGATAAGCTCAAAACTTAATATTTTCAATGAATACCCCAAAGGAGATCACCCAAGCAAGAAAGATAAACACTTAAGCTTCTACCAAGGCAAGGTAAGTCCTCAAAATCAAAGGGCCAAAACACCAAAAAAATGAAAGCGAAAGAGGGTCCCTGCTTTCAGCGGGGCGTGTGTGCAAAGACTACACAACAAATCGGACTTAACATCTATTACTGTTCTAGATACAATAAGGAGTGATACATAGGCACTCATATCTAAAGAGCAATAAGACAATAAAGTATTTGGTTTAGGGTTTAGCCCATAGTTGCACACATTGTCAATTGGGTCTATGACATTGAATATAAGGAAACCCAGGGTGATTAGATCAGTGGGGGAAATCACAAGAGAACTTTTTATTAAAAGAGCATAAAAAATCACCCTTACACAAGCATCAAAGTTGACTGTGCATGCGGCCATGTTGAGTGTTGACACAACTGAGATGGCACAAGAAAGATATGATCAAATGTTAGCTAAATTTAATAGGTTACGAGAAGAGTATAACAAGTTGTAGGGTAGAGCCCCCAAGGAAAGGTTAGCATTACCATGGATAAAGGTCCCTCCACCATCCCATTCCTCATAGGAGTTATCAGTACAAGACAGGGAGACTTTGTCTCTAAGAATAAAATGATTAAAAGAGGAGTTGGAAATGGTGAGAGAAAGTGAGAAAAAGGATAAGGAAGAATCAAAGAAAGTGGTTTCCAAATTTATTGATGATATTCTAGGACATAGGATTGCTTGCATTTTGCATAAACTTGAGAATGTTTGGAGTGTGTTCAAGAACATGCATGAAGCATACAAGAAGTATCTTGAGTTCCAAGGAAATTTTTAAAATGTTTGGAGTAAATGGAAAATGACGACAGATGTTATAAGGGAGATGATGAAAAATATGGATGCTGATCCTAAAGCTCCCATAAGCTTGCCCCAACTCCTTTAAGGAATTGGATTGTTGGGAGATATTTCTACATTTCAAGACAAGCTAGATATTTTGTTCAAAGGAAAGTTGAAAATGTTAAAAGATAAGGAGATTAATGCAATACCTATAATTCTTAATGAGGAGGGTGAATTGAAAATTGTTACCAAAGTGGAAGGAAGAATTTGGAAGCATAGTTCCTTCCTTGTCAGCATATATTTACAAAGATGGAAAACCTAAGTTGGCAATGTTGAAACACTCAATTGATGAGTTGCTCAAGATGGAAGTAAACTTGGATACCTTTGCTAAAGAGGCTAGGGCTATCATGGATGCAAGTTATAATATGCACACCACTAAGGTGCAAAAATTACTTGTTTTTAATTGGTCAACTAAAGAGGAATACAACACATGACTCTAAAAGTATACAGATTGAGCCTAGTTTCAAGTTGTGTTTGACCTATTTCCTACTGATTGTTGAGGTGGAGTTGGTTTCTTGTCTTTTCTTCTTATGCTTTTAGTTCCCATAATTTTGGAGGATAAAGAAGGTGAAGACAAAAAGAATATTTGGTTTAAAGTGAAACCATCTTCTACAATGATTTTGGGAATGATGGAGAATCTTCTTCAACAACTTGAAAATAACTTTTATCTTATATGGCATTTCTCCCCACGGGTAGTTGAGGTCATTTTTGTAATGTAACTGAATGTCAAATGAGTATATGACATGTTCCAAATGAGCCTAAAGCTTTTTGTTTCTCCCTTGTTCTTATGAAAATTTTGTAATGCAAAGCATAGAATAACTAGAGTTTGAACTTTGTATCTACTAGGCCATTTTTAAGTTTGAAATTGTATGTAATTTGCAGGATTTTGTTTTATAGTACTACCATCTTGTTTTGAAATAAAATGGCATAATTTCAATCCAATTATCTCCTTATGTATACTTGATACATTTTATGAATGACGTTGATCAAAAATCATTTTATTTATCTTCATTGTCTTTCATTTCAGTGTATGTTTCTGTTATGGCTCTTATTGAAAGGAGAGGTCAAAATGCTTTAATGGACATATAGATTTATATGAATGTATGCAAGGAGTTGTAAGTAGAATTGGTTAGGAATTTTGAGTGTATTAGTGTAATGCATTGCTATGAAGCTTTGTGATGCTTAAGGGAAAATATTGTTGAAAAAACCTCAGTTGCATGTTTTTTGACTCCATACCTTGGATTAAGGTACTAGTCTACTGAATTTGTGTTTAATTATAGTCTGCATGGTCACTCATATAAAGAAAATTTAAAAACTTTAATTTCAATTGAAGTCATTTGTGAAGTCTAATGTCATTTTTTGTTCTCTTGCTTTGATTTGTCCAAATGCTTAAAGAATATTGCCTAATATTTTGATTTTCATAATCATCAAGCAAATTTATGAAGAGAACATTTTCTATTTATAGTATTTCAGATAATGAGGAAAGGAGGTCTTATAAATACTATCGGGGAGCACCCTCTTGAGTTTATAGAGTCCAAAGTGAAGAGGGAAAGTTTTATCCAACTTTATCCTAGTTGTTGGCCAATCCCTCCAAGTTATTGATAATTAGAAATGGAAATTCTATAGATTACTTGTAAGAATATGGTTGGGAATTAAACACAACAAATAAATTGTCAAATTTGGTAGGGACTAACTTCTTAAATCTCTTGTTACAGATCAATTACCTTCAGAGTGAGAATTTTTAAAGCCATGCACATAGCCAAGCTTGAAATTATGATAATATCGCATTAATTATTAGTGTTAAGTATCTCATCTAAATTTTTCAGTTATATATGCATATTTTTGTTAATTTATTTGCAAACTATCCTAGGATTTATCAAAATTGTCTCTAAATTTAAAAATTTCTCTAATAATTGTTAAAATATTTTTAATTCCCCATAAATTGGGTGGTGACTCTAAGTCTCCTTTGCCAATGCAAGAAGAATTTAAAGAAAGAAAGAAGAAAAGAGTTGTGAGAAGTTGTAGAAGCTAAGGGAAGAACCATAGGACATCTAAAGAAGCATCTTGAGCAGAGGTTTGAAGGTGAACTACCACAAAAAACCAAACAGTCGTGGAAATAGAAAAATGTAGATACAAGTAAATTTGTTTCTCCTCCTCTAATATATTGGTGTTCTCATGACAGTAGTAATGAAAATTTGCAAAGAATGTTTGATTTTGGTGTGCCTTCTATAAATGAGGAAAACCCAATTCTAAAAGAGCTTGCTAATGGAGAGCAAGCTTGCTCAGATCCTTTGGCTACAAAAAAAGTACATCAAGAGAAGTTTTGGGAGCATAATATTGATGCTAAGTTTGCATCCTGGAGATTGAATCATGGAGCATACCATACCCCCAATCCTCTAGTATATGACTTGTTTTTTTATCCTCTTAGCAAAGTAACTACCCCTTCTTTCCACATGAATACCACAAATTTTATGGATAATACTCTTAAAAAAATAGATTCTGAAATTGCATTTCCAAATGAAGATGAATTGTTGGATGAAGTATAAGAACTTAAAAGAGAGACAAAGAGGTTGGAAGAAATGAGGATCAAGAAATCCGATGAAAGAGAGTAGAAAATTAGAAATGCAATGCATGTGAGGGATAGGTTGAAGAGGAGAGTTGAGCAAATGAAATTACTTGGCCAAGAGGAACCTATCTCTTTTCCTAGTTTATCTAGTAGTTTAGTACTTACCCCCATACTTGGCTCCAATACTTTAGATACCTCCATGGGAAATACTCACACTAACACATGGACTAGTTCTTCTATTACTAGTATAGTACTAGTAGCTTCCACTAAAAATATCCCATCCTAGCTTGTAGAAAAAGGAAAGAAGCCTACATATTGTAACAAAGGAGTAAGCATAAATGAGAATGCATCATCTCATATAGTTTTTGCATATGTTGGACCTGAACCATTATATTTGAGGCTACATAAGGAGATAGAGAAAGTACAAAAAGAATTAGAAATAATAGAGAAACCATCTACTAAGGTTGAGTTGGAAAGAAAAATAGAAATTCCTAAAAGCTTCATATGGGCTTGTATATTGCTCAACCTCTAGTTCTCATAATCCACCTTAGTCTTTACCCCAACCTACCCCAAAAATTGGCCTCAATATATCATCTCATATAGGTCAACTTGCCTCCCATTCACAACCTCAGAACATGAGTGGAATTTGAAAATCTTCTTAGTACCAAGGAAATTCCAATACTCAATCTAGTGGAATTAATGCAAGTCAGAAAGGGAACCAAAATATTGGAGGGAATAATGCAAATCAAGGAAATAAAAACACTAGAGGGTAGGGTATGTTGGGTAGAAATAACATAATCATGGAGATCTATTTTCTATAAGGCCTTTTCAATTAGAAAGGTATACACAATTATCCTTTGATGGGATCCATGGTTACCCTAATCTTATCCTAGCTAATATCATAAATGTCCTTGTCCTATTTTCTTGAAATTATTCTTTATCAGGGGAAGACCATTTGAGATTTTTAAATAATATGATGGATGACTTTGAGATTGAAGATGAAGATGTAATGATGAAGTTATTCGTGCAATCATTGACTAAATATGTCAAAGACTGGTTTAGAAGTTTTCTTAATGAAAGCATAAGGTCTTGGGAAAAATTCAAGATAGTGTTTAGAGAATAGTACGAGGACAAGAACAACCCTAGGTTCATGTTCAACGAATTTAATAATATCTCAAAAGGGCATAATGAAATGGTATATGAATTTAATACTAGATTTTAGAAATCAATGTTCAAAGTTCCTATAAATTTGAGACCAAATGAACAAGTCTATCTGGTCCTTTATTGCAATTCTTTTGACTCCAAGATGAGATGTCTATTAAGAGATAAAAAATTTCAAGATATAAGAGAGACCTTTAGAGATGCATTACACATTAAGAATAATAGAAGAGCTTCTAAAAAAATGGGAAAGAGGGATGATGTAAAATCTTTGAAGAACCCTAAAGGTCATCATGAGAAGGCATTAGTCCCTAAACACAAAATGGATAAGGTTATGAGTGCCTTGAAATACTTGAGTCACAAGATTTCTAGGAATGAAAAGGGCTTGGCAAATAAGAAGCAAAATTTTCAAAAAAATGAAAGACCACCGAGACTACATGATCATCCTTATAATACAAACTAGCATAATGGTAAGCCAATATTCAATAATTAGAAAAATGTGCAGATAAAGGAAACTCCAGATCCATTGAAGATAAATTCTACAAATTTTATAGATGACCCTCCATGGTGTATATCATGCCAACTACCCCATTCACCTCACCAGTTTTTAGTAGAATAGTCTTTAGAAGAAGAGAAAAACACATGTGGTGATTTTGATTTACCTCATGAGAAAGATGGGGAGATCAACATGTTGTTTGCTAATGAAGAATGTTCCTCTAGTCAAGAGTCCAATGAGGTTGATGTAGAAAATCAAATCCATATAGAAAATGCATACCATCAACATGACTTATTTGAGGAAGATGATGAAGATAATTACATTATGAATACTCTTGAAATAGAATAAGCTAGTGTGACCTTAAGGAGACCATCAGATGAAGAGATCAAGGAATTAATTGTTGATGTCATTGCTCAGTTCAAAATAAATTACCTCTTGAGAAATATGACTATGAATAATGATCAAGGTAAAGTGGGCAGTGTATTCATCAAGGGAAATATAGAGTAATGCACATTGATCCTAAGGAAAGAAACACCAAAGTATGGGGAGGGAAATATAGAGTAATTCACATTGATGAACAAGTGGTTTCCCCATTGATTCAAGCTAAGTGTCATCAAGGAACATATGATATTCCCAAATATGACCTAGTTGATATGTTCTAATTGTTGTCATAGGTAAAATTATTAGTCCCTCTTATCAAGATGATGAGGATTGAGGAGCATCAAGACAAGACAATTTCCCTTATCAATGGTGTAGCTACAATCTTTAATGACAAGAAGGTGGTTACTCAACCTGAAATGAGTAAAATGAAGTCAAAAGAAGTTGGGGAGACCAACAATTATGCCCCTAAGTATTCTTAGGTGTCATGTTCACAACATGCACTAATCAGGTGTACCCTTTCTATGTGACTCTAGTTGTTGATGATAAGTTAGTGAAAAACTATATTATTGATTTAGGAGCATCTTCTAATATCATACCAGATAGGGGGTATGTGTAGGATCATCATGGAAAAAATAGGCCCTTAAGTGGCAAAAAAATTAGAAAAATCAGAGTTAGGCAACTTGACGTAAAAATTTGAATAAGTTATCTATATTATATCTATATTATTTCAAAAATATGTAAGAATAGAATTTGTATCAAATTAAATGTAGTTTCTAAACTACTAGGTTTGTTCAAAAAAGAAAAAAATCTATTTGGTGAAAATTTGAAATTTCAATGTAGTGGTACTTAAATTTCAGGGAAAAAATAAGTAGGTGTTTGTCTGACCACCCTAACCACAATAAAATGATAATATTTTTTTGTAAGATTTTAGATATAAGTAGAGGACTCATGTCTCAATGTGATGCATATTTTTTGTAATTTTTTTCTAAGTAAATAATTAATTATGAATTTTTTATTACAATTTTTTAAAAAATATAAAAAACATGTATGTCTAGCCACCTTAACTTGGTCAAAACTTCATGAAATTCAATTTTTTCTTTTTTTTAATCCTATAGTACGTGAAGCATAGAATGTGATGCATATTTTGGATTCAAAAAATGTGATACCATTTGAAATCTATAGATATTTTTCAATCAACCTATCAATCAGGACTTTAGTCATAATTTGAATAGAAAATGAATAATAATTACTTATTAAATTCAAAGTAAAGCATAATTTATATAGGTGGAAATCTAAGATTCTCCTTTAAAGACCCTTTTCGTTTCATCTATTTTGAGTAAAAAAATAGTCATCAGCCACATACCCATCATAATACCACTTTTTGGCCCATCATGATCCTGCACATAACCTATGATAATGCTAGAATTAGGACTGAAAATTATTGAAGTATAAGGAAAATATTATTCCATGGACTCTAGAGAGGTTCTTGTAATAGGAATCATAAAGGAAGCACCTTATAGGTTTGCATCATATTCAAGGAATTTTTGATGAGTATAACTGTGGTGGACATCCCTCCCACTTATGGGATACTTTTGTATAAAAGATGGTATGTTGCTATTGGAGGTGATATATAACTAGATATGTCCTATGCAACAATCCCTACTGATGGGAAAGAGGTGAAGTTGTTTAGGGAATCAAGATCAACACATTTAATTGAGGAAACAAAAATTAAGGAAAGCATACACTTTGTAGATATTGATATGGAAAACTTCATGGTTGAAGAGTCACTAGAAGAAGAGCAAGAAAAGGAACTTGCATTTTTAGAGAAGGAAGTAATAAAGCAAGAAAATCAAATGATATGCAGACCATGTATTTTTTATGGTGATTTCTCAAAAGAAGGATCTAGTGTAGGGGTGATATTTATATCACTAGCTGGTAAGTCCTACAAGTTTTCATTCTCTTTAAATTTTGCTTGTACAAACAACATAGCAACGTATGAAGCCCTTTTGTTAGGACTAAAATTAGATATAAAACATAAGATTAAACAACTCAAAGTGTTAGAGGATTATGAGCTAGTTATATCCCAAGTTAGAGCTAAGTTTGTATCTAAGAACAAGATATTGAAGTAGTGTAAATCAATTATTTGGGATCTGATCAATTTTTTTGATTATTCTGGGATTGATTGGGTAGAAAGTAGAAAGAATAACATTGAAACTTTACTGTAAAATATTGCATAAGGCTACAAGATATTCAGTTTGTTGGCATTTCGAAGGTTGAGGAGCAAATAAAGCCATCAATCCCATACAACATCCAAAACTGGCAAGTGTTTAATGATTATGAAGACATACTAAATTTCCTACAATGTGTTGATCATTATGAGAGCTAAGAGATAGAATTTGAAGCCTTTGTATAGGTAATTGATAGGAAGGATATAGTGTTCGGGAATGAAGTAATTAAATTGAAAAAAAAAAGATTCCCAAAGGCCTTGTAGCATTAGGGAGAGTGTTTGATGGCCTAGATAAGAGAAACATAAAAAAAAATCAACTCATCGGGATCATTTAGAGGAAGTCAACTTAGGAACTGAGAATGCACCTAAGAAGGTGTACATAGGGAAGAAACTCAACCCTAAAATCAAAGAAATGTTGATTTCTCTTTTGAGAATATATAAACATGTCTTTGCCTGGTCCTATGATGCTTTAAAATAATATAGGTATGATCTTTTCTAGCATGAGATTCTATTGAGACCTGATGCCAAGTCGTTTAGGTAAAGACAGAGACATATTAACCCAACTCTAGCACCCAAAATGGAAGAATAACTCATGAAACTTAGGGAGGATGGAATAATCAAGCCTATTAGGAATTCCACCTAGGTTTCAAACCTAGTGCCAATATGAAAGAAGAATGGTGATATAAGGTTAAATGTGTTGACTTTAGGAACATGAACATATCATCATTGAAAGATAACTACCCATTGCCTAATATGGAGGCAATGCTACAAAAAGTAACTGTTTTTGAACTCCTATCTATGATAGATAGATTTTTGAGTTACAACAAGGTAAAAGAGAAGGAATCAGAGCAATACAAAACTACATTTACTATCCCTTGGGGCACCTATGTGTATATTAGAATGCCATTTAGTTTAACTAATACAAGTGCCACCTTTCAAAGATCCATGGGTGTTAATTTATCAGATTTATTAACATCTTCATGGTAGAATATTAAGGTAATTTGACAACATATTCCAAAAAGGAAGATGATCACTGTATGCATCTAGAAAAAATATTTATGAGAGCATTGGAATATGGGATTTTCTTAAATCCCAAGAAATGTTCCTTTGGAGTAAAATAAGGAAATTTTATTAGGCCACATAGTATCCAAGGAAGCCATCAAGATTGATCTTGAAAGAGTAGTAGTAATTGACAGGATATCACAGCCTAAAAATGTAAAAGGAATCTAGTCGTTGTTTGGGAAAGTAAATTTCTTGAAATGGTTTGTAACCAACTTTGCAGAAATCATAGGACCCATTTAAAAATGTTAAAGAAGGGAGAAATAGTGTCATGGAATGATGAGCCATCTAAGGCTTTTAGAAGCATTAAACAAGCAATTAAAAAGGCCCCTGTATTGAAGTTCCCTAATTTTACCAAAACATTCCAAATATTTTATTTTTCTTCTTTTCATACCATTGCCATTATTTTATTACAAAAGAATGATGAAGCCTGATATGAACAACCAATTTCTTTCTTTAGTAAGCCACTTCAAGCTACCGAATTGAAGTATGATATAATTGAGAAATAGGCTTATGCCTCAATCAAACATGTGAAAACTTCAAACCATATCTGGTTAATGCAACAATTGTTGCATATGTTCCAAATGCAGATGTTAAGGACATTTTTATGTAGCAAGAAGTGATAGGTAGAAGATGTGGATGGATAAATAGGACTCAAGAATTTAACATTCATATCCAGATCACCAACTTAGTAAAAGGGAAAGGGTTGGAAAATTTAATGGCTAAATCAAACTTGGAAGCCAACCAAATCAATAATGTTGGTGAAGATCAAGTGAATCCTAGTTATGACATGATAAATTCTAATTGGTATAAAAATGTGTTTTATTTGCAAACTATGTCTTTTCCAAAAGGAATGAATGACAATAAAAAGAGGATATTGATGTTACAGGCTATTAAGTATGTCATATATGACTATGAACTATGGTGGAGAAATCTAGAAGGTGTGCTACTTAGTGTGTGCATGAAGAGCAATCATCAAATATTTTATATAAAATGCACAATGTTGTATGTGGAGGTCATTATGTGGCCAAGACAACAACTCATAAGGTATTGAGAGTTGGGTATTGGTGGCCTTCTATATTTAAGGATGCTCATGCATTGGTTAATAAATGTGATGCATGTCAAAGTTTTGCAGGCAAGTTGAAGTTTTCTGGGAACTTGCCTCTTAGACCAATGATTGCTCAAGCTTCTTTTCAACAATGGGGCACAGACTTTATTGGTGAGATAAGTGAAAAGTATAGGGGAGAACATAGTTGGATTTTAGTTGCAACTAATTACTTCACTAAGTGGGATGAATATGTTCCTACAAGGAAAGCCACTAGTAAAGTAGTGGTTGATTTTCTAATGAAAAACATCTTGACCAAATTTGAAGTGCCTGAAAAGATCATATCAGACAATGTAATGTGCTTCAAGTCTAGGGAATTCATATGTTTTTTGCAATCAATATGGGATATACATCTCATATTATTTCCAT
This sequence comes from Sequoia sempervirens, assembly GCA_007258455.2. Classification (NCBI taxonomy): domain Eukaryota; kingdom Viridiplantae; phylum Streptophyta; class Pinopsida; order Cupressales; family Cupressaceae; genus Sequoia; species Sequoia sempervirens. The sequence continues at coordinate 181,469,227 of VDFB02168118.1, forward strand.
ATCATCCACAAGGGAATGGCCAGGCTGAGTCTAGCAATAAAGGTCTAATGAAAATCATCAAGAGAATGATTGAGAAGAACAAGAAAGCTTGGGACTCTAAATTGAAGCTTGCTCTATGGATAGATAGAGTAATAGTAAAAAAGGAAACTAGATATGTACCATTTAACCTGGTTTATGGCATGAAATCTTGGATTCCTATTGTAGACATGCAAAATATGCATACATTTCAATCCACCAGTTTAATTAAATAACCTTCATTTAATCAAATCTAACATTTCATCCTTCAATTAAATAAATTCACTTCATCATTACCTCATTTAAATAAATCAATCAAATCCTAACATTTCATCTTTCATAAATCATCTCCTAGATTCATCTTCCTCAAATTAATTAACCTTTATCTTGCATCATCCTTTTAATTAAATAAACCAAACTTTATTTAATTAAATCTCAAAATTCATATTTCTCCCTCTTGATTTAAATAAATCAAAATATTTAAGTCAAATGGGTCAAAACCCCTAATCACCATCTTAAGTTAATCAAACTATGATTAATCTAATCTAACCACCCATCACATCCTCTAGCTTTTCCCACTTGCACAAATAAATCAATTTATTGATTTATTAAAATAATCATTTTCTCTCAACAAGGCATCTTTGGAAGAATATTCCTCAAGTTCGAATATGAAGGCAAGTTGAATTGTCCCTTCCAACATGGCAATAACTTCTCTCTTACATGTCCCCCACATAGCATTTAACTCTCAAATTCAAATTTGAATCTCCCCCTCTTTGGCACATTGACCAAAACTTGCACATTCCTCAACCACTCACAAGGTGACAAGTGGCTTCATCTCATTGGTCAAAACATTATCCCACATTTCTCTCTTTTGAGCACTCTTCCAACTTGAAAATCTATAAATGGAAGCTTCATTCTTCAACAAATCATCTACAATCTCATGCAAAGTTACTCTCTTCAATTGAGAGCTGATTTTGTCCACTTTACTCCATCTTCAAGGCATTGCATCATTTGAGTTTTAGCAAGGATTGTGAAAGGGTCACTTGCACAATTGACACCAATCCAATATGGAATAGGTATATGCCATTTTTTAAAATGTCTTTTAATCCTTGTTATTTGTTGCATTTCTTGAGCATTGACATGTTATTTCATAGGAGCATTTGGCAAGTTTGCATTAAATAACCCTTGTTTGAGATTTTAGAGTGTATGCAGATTTTTGAAGGGTGCTCACACCTATAAATAACCTTTTGTCAATTTACAGGTTTTTTGAAGAGTATGATTATGAAATTTGTGATGAAATATAACATAGAATCAACCATCTAATTGATTTGGATGAAGGAGGGATGTATAGTAGAATAATATTAAACTCCAGTTGTAAGTTAAGAACCTTCATGACAAGAAGTCTTCCCACAAAAAAGTTGAAGTTGGAAACATGGTACTGATGTGGAATGCTAGGGAAAAAGATAAAGGAAAGCATAGGAAATTGATGCTTTGTGGTTGGGTCCATATTTCATTAGTAACACACATGGGGAAGACTCATATTTCTTTCAAAACTTGATTGGAGAACTTCTTGAATTGTTAGTTCATGGACAATTGTTGAATCCATACTTCACTTGAGTTATGTTATTATTCCATGTATATGTATTGTATTTTTATGTAAGTATCTTGTATATAGTGTTTGGTTTTTCTTGGTATGTGTCTAGTCTTCTTTTTTTCTGCCTTGTCTAGGCTCCCACTTGGTTTTTTTTTTTCTCTACTCTATGGTCTACTCCACCAAAGATTCTTGAGATCTTGCTTTGTTTATCTTGAACAAATGTCCCAAAAAAGAGCCACTGATAGGACTTCATAATATTTCTATGGTTCTAGGGTTTGACCCCATTTTCTGTGCTTTGGGATGAGTTTTAATGGTTAGGTTTTACTTGAAAAATGTTTAGGTTTTCCCTTTGTTAGCTAAAACCTTACAAAAAAAACCTAACTCTTTGAACACTTTGGTCCTTTGGTCTATTTCCTTATTGACCTACTATATTAGTTCCCAATCTATTAATTTATAACTTGAGCCCTTTTGTTAATGTGTTGATAGGCCTCATCTACCTTGTGTTACCAATTGGTCTGATGTTTCAATCCTCATGAAATTTCCCTTTGCGAATCATTGAAATAATACATGTTATGTCCCTTAGAAAATATTTCACTTAATTGAAATATTTGATTAAATTTCCTAAGTATGTGTTACGCCTTTTCCTTTATTAAGTATTATTTATTCAATTACCTAGGTGATCTCCACATCTTTAAAACAACATATTAAGCATGTGCTAAATGTATCACTTAAGTTGCTTCTCCACCACTCCATTCTAGCCATGTGGGAGCCTATCATTTCATCACCTACTCTCTTCACATCACATTTTTCCTATCTACCACTTAATTCCTTTGTGCGATGTGTGATGGCTTTATATTTCTATAACCTAGTGGACAAGTTTTGACCCCTTGTTGCATCATAATATTGCTTCGCATTGTGTTTCCATCACTAGGCACTTAGTGCAAAGTTGTGATATGTGTGGTTAGCCAAGATTAAGACACATGGTTGTATCTGCATTCATCGCTCACTTCCTTAGCATCACAGTTTCAATTTGATAGCATATAATGTAAAATGTGATATGTGATGAAGAGGATATAAGGAAACAAAGGGGAGAGTTATATGCTTGAAGTATATTATGTGGACAGGTGTCCACTTCTCATTCAATCATGAGGACTCTTTAAATCATATTTAATATTTCATTGAAGATGGAAGAAAGTGTCATATGTGCTAGGTACTCAAGATCATGACATGTGCTTGCATCCAAATGCATTGCACAACTCTAGTGCATCATAGTTATATGTTGGAAAGGGATAAATAGAACTACGATGTGTGATGATTTTAGAGAAGGAAGGGTATATGCTGGAAGGAATATTCCTTGCTAGGTGTTAGTATAGTAGCTCATCACATATGTCCTTTCCATTGTGGTTTCATATCATATATCATAAGCTAAATGTGATGTGTGTTGCAATATGAAGGGGGGTTTAAGGTGACGTTCTAATTTCTCATTGCATCGCATTGATGTGAGGAAACACATTTTGGTCTTCTGAGGAGGAAAAGATGGTGTTAAGTTTTAAATGGCTAGTGAGGACATGTGGTATTCTCTTAGCCCATTGTGTGAATTCTTCATGTCCTATTTTCACAAAGGATGCTTCAAAAGAAAAAAGTGATTTAAAGAACACTTGCAACAACCATTGATCTAGTTTTAACCACCTTCATTGATGATCAACATTCAAATGAGAAAAACTAACTAGCAGATCCAATATTTCACTTGTGTGAGCCTTCCCTTTGCATTAATGGTGTAACTGCTCCAATTCAAAGGCAATAATGTAGTGAATTTCTTTATTTTTTTCTATTTTCCCAAGATAATTAGAGCATTCAAGCAAAAGGAGCTCCAAGAATGCAGTTTCAAATGGAATAAAAATCTAGGGTTTCCTAGGTAATTCAAAAACAATTATCCTGTTGAGAAGAAATTTGGTTAAGTATAAAAGTAAAGTGGTTGTATAAATCTCTAGGGTAAAAAGTTGGGGTTATAGCATTTTTCTATGTTGTATTTTCAAAGAGTAATAGTTTAGTGCTATATTTCTTTAAAGGTATTGTACTATAGAAAAATATATCCCTTTACATTTTCACACCTAATCTGGAATTAAATAATTAAAATGAACTTAATTATGCCTTAATTTAATGTTGTGATATGTATTTTACACATTCACATTAAGTTTAGGGCCCTATTAATTAAAATGGACTTAATTGTGTCATATTTTTAGTGTTGTAGAGTGTACCTCTTTATACTTTCACACTTATTTAGGGCTCCCTTAATTAATTGAGCTTATTTTTCCTTAATTGGACTCTTTAACTCAAACCCAAGCCTAATTAATCACATTTTCTTAAGAGGAAACCTAACATTAATTAATTCCTAAAAATAACAGTTCTCATTAAGCAATGTGTGTCCTAGGTGAGTGTTCTCACTTAGACCTAGGACCTAAATTCAAATTATGTTTTTGGTGGTATTTTAACATATTCAAATCCATATTCACATGTTGGCTTGTATTATTTGAATTTTGAGAAATTAATGTTACATACCTATAAATATAAGGTCATTTCACTATGTTTCACCTAGAAAATTTGAAGAGAGCATTCCTATAGAAATTTTATAAGATCAAGAGTATTTCAAGAGCATTTCAAGGCATTCAAGAGCATATTTAGTGAAGAATAATTGCATCAATCAAAATCCTATTAGCATATCAAATTCTTCTTGCATCATGCATGTTATTTGAGCTAATATGTTGATATAGAGTTCATGATCCATTCAAAAATTCAAAGGCATTGTTTCAAATCAAGCTTCAAGACCAAGATCTATGTACATTGAAGCCATTTCATGTAAGTTGCACATATACATTTTAAGGTTCATTTAATGGTTTTGGTGAACTGTGACATTGAGTTGTTATTCATCATTCCTTTCATGCTATTTTTGTTCATTTCAAGGTTTAATTACCAAAATGGGGTTTGACCAAGGAAAACCCCCATTCACCCAAAAACAAACATTTTTTCCTCTTTGTGTGCTATAGATTTGTAGGTTCAAGAAAAGTTGAAGATCGTAAAGTTGCAAAATTACAAAGTTGCATTTGTTGTCATCTCATAGAAACTTAAATCCTAAATTTATTTTTGACTGTTCCACTGTAAAAATTGGGAATCTAGAAGTGTGAAAATAAGAGCAGAGGACCCAAAAACCATTTTTGGAGAGCCCTAACCAAGACCCATTCACCATAGGGTGAATGAGTTCTCAAACAGCTTATGAAAAAACACCATTTTATGAGAGGTACACAAAATTTATCTCTTCCATATCTGCCAAAATTTTTGTAGGTTCCTCCAGTTTTATGTTTAATTTACTAAATCCAAGTGATAGATTACATTTTTGAGTTTATTTTCTATTATTAATCTTTCTTCCCAAAGTGTTATTTGACCTTGACCCCTATCCTAGCACAAAAAGGGAAATTGCAAGAATCCTCAAAGTATTCACTCACCTAAGGGTTGAAAGTGGATTTTAACTTCAGGGATCTCATTTCCTGAATGAAATAGAAGAATAGGTGGATTCATTACACTCATCTCTCCCTTTCTATTTATAGCAAGTTTGGTGAAATATTCCAAATTAAGTATAAAAGCCTATGTGTTTTGAAACCCTAACCTATTTTTATTTGTTTCAGGTATATTTGTGAAATATTGCATAATTTAAGTGAGAATTTTAGAAAACCTTAGAGGGATATTAAGTCATTGTAAAACCCTAGAAGCTTTTTTTGGAATTTTAAAACCCTAGTTTATCTGAATTCTATAGAAATGAGTGAATTTAGTGGGACCTCAAAGGATTAACCCAAATCAAGAGGGATGAAGAGAGATTTTACTAGGTTTATGGAAGACAACCTAATGGCACTGTTCCCTAGAGGAAAAACAATGGGAAAGTGGGCAACAAGTGATGGTATTTTAATAGATCATTTGCAATATTCTTCAAGGTTAGTTGGTGATATCATTGTACCTCAGAGTGGCTAGGAAATTTTCAATTTTTCCTACAGAAGATAAAACAACCCTCATCCATTAAAAAAATTGTGGATCTATGACTTGGGAAAGCTCATTGTACCCAATTTATTTGTTGATGTTGATTTTATTAAAGCATTGGTATAGTGTTATGATAAAGAGGAAACAATGATCAAAAGTAAAAAAAGGTTCACCATTGCAAGATATCACAATGTATTAGATTGTCAAAACCTTTGGTTTGAATCCATCTACTACAGTGACAATCAAGTTTGGGAGTCTTTTATAGAGAATATGAGAAGGATAAGTATGGGTACAAAACTTATGTGTTTCCTAGCCACAAAAGGAGAGACACTAGCACAAATAGGGAAAGGTTTTCCCCTAAGGAAGTGGAGCCTTTTAACTATGATGATTCTGAGGACTACTTCAGAAACACATACTATGGGTTGTGTTAGGTGCTAGAAAGGAAATATGACTTGAGAATGCATATTTATCTCATGATGTTGGCTATGAATATTAAAGGAAAAAATTTGAATAGGGACTTTGATTATGCGACTTATATTGTAGAGGAAATTCACAAGAAGTTGAAGGATTTAAAGGAGCCCAATGCTCCCCTTCATTTCACACATTATTCATTATTGTTGCATATTGTGGAGAAATTTTTTCCTTTAAGTATGTTTGTTCTATTCTCTTTGTTTCTTTTGACCCCAAAGTTCTTATCTTTTTGGATTTTATTATTCATCTTGCCACATGTCACATTGGTGCATCATTTTGGATGTTACAAGCTAATTTTTGCTAAAAGGTGCACAATGGTGCCACGTAGTGGTTGTGCAACCTTTCCGAATATCACCTTTATTTTGGGCCCAAAGAAGGACACATGGCCATCCTACGGGGATTTTCCATAGGATGCTCTCATAAATCTTGAAGAATGCTCACTAGTGTGCCACATCACCCATCTTTTGCCAGGCGATTTTCTTCATTATCAGAAACAATATCTTTGTGGATGTTGCAGGGTGACAAGGTGTTTTTTCTCCTTCATAATCTCAAGGGTTAGGTTCCTTTTGACAACATTACTACCTCCAATTGATCAAATCAGATTTTATCTAGCATTTACAACCTCGTATCTTCCTTCTGATAGGGAAATCTTCACAAAGATCTTGTGGCATCCATTTCATCAAGTTTTTCCACTCATCACCATTATTGAAGCAACTCAATTTTTATTCTCATGATCGGATCTAATTTTTTATCAAATTTTGAGGTTGTCTTGTGATCATACCTATTAGGGTTTTATATTTGGCAGTGAGGAGTGCTCTATGCTTATACATTTCCCTTATCCTATATAAGGGAATGTCCAATGGCCTCTCTGGAATATCAATAGTAGAAGTGGATAGTAGAAAATAGAGATGAATAGATAGATAGATTTAATAGGGTGTAGAATATTTCTTGCAAAACTCTAATTGCTTTATAGCAATTTTTTAATCAATGTCAAGATAGCTATTCAAATCTGTTATTTGACCTAAACATTTTTTTATTCTATAAGATCAAGCAATAGAAGAATTAAATTGTATCATATTATGCACATGCGACCTCTATTTTATATTTTATTCTCTATTTCATACATGGTAAATTCTCTATGTCATTTTATTTTCATATACAATCTTGATAATTGATTCTCAGTTACTAGCTTTTATGTTCTTCTAAATTAGACTCTTGAGAATTGAACCATGTTATGATACTCTTTTATTTTCCTATTGAAATTATGTTAGATTTCAAATTATGTTGTTAGGGAAAAATAGTTTTGTAAGGATCTGAAACATCTTGTTCAAGCTCGGGTTCCCTATTTTATATGGAACCTTGGGTGCTTCCCATGGAAGGATTTGAATGAATACTTTGTGGTCGTATAGACCTTAGTTGCTCGTTATCCTTCCAAAAATGAAAGGTATTTGGAATTCTATGTTTATTTTATCAGAAATAGGAACCTATTAGGGTTTTGAAATGTTGTAAAACATTTCGGTGGTCAAGTTTTATTCCTACATTTCTTTCTCCCTTTACCCAAACACAAAGGAAGAGCTAGCTTCTTTAAAAATCCTAGAGGTGATTTAGGGAAGTGCAAGAAGTGTTAGTGTAGGTTTTTTAATATTATTTTTCCTACACATTTTTAAGCATACCTTAGGTTATAGGAGACATGGTTTATGTGAGGACGCATGGTGTAATCCATTGATTACATGTGTCACTCTCACCCACACTTGGGTGGTTGATTTTCACACCCTCTTTTGGCTTTTTATGCCACCTCACAAAACCACTCGCTTGTCTCTTCCTAAGTAGGTTATGCCACATGTTTGGAATTTTCCAAGTAGGCATAACTCCCACCTAATTTGGTTATTTGGTAGTTATTACCCCTCTTGGAATTATATGCCCATAATCTGCTATATATTCAACACTCACCTTTCCCTCCCATCTAGTCCAGATGAGCTCATATCAGCTTGGTCAGTTCAAGGGAGTCGTGATGCATATTGTATCATTTTGTGTGTGATAATATCATATTAAATTATTGCACCATATTCCAACATTTCATCCTCTTGATGCTCTCATGTAGAAGGTTTATCTTTGTTTTGTAGGTGATCCTTGGTGCTCGAGTTCATCAGTAACTATTATAAGAAGGTCCCCTATTCACTGAATTCCCCATAAGGCTATTCAGAGAAACACAAGCTTTCATGATCAATAGTTCTTTTTTTGGCATGCCTAGTGGGAACAAGATATTTCATAGCATCTGAAATGCATCCTTAAAGAGGAATTTGAATCATATTAGGAGACGTTGGTAAACTCATGCCCAAGGTCCAAACGAGGGCATCTTCTAGAGGTAGTTTCCAATATTCCCAATTGCCTTCTTTTATCTGTCAGAGGAAATGAGTCACAAATTATGTTTCACCTATTAGAGGAAATAGAGTCAAGAGTGCTAGTATGGAATCTATAACCCTATCTACCCCTCCAAGTGGTTGAGCTTTAAAAATTGGAACACCTATTTTTCAGAGTTATAGAGGTTTGTTCCTTATGACTCTCAGAGGAGCTCCAAGAAATTTTGTAAACTGGGATAGTGGTAGTCCACTAGTTCCTCCTACCCCTCCCGATGTATGGCCTGCTATCCATGCCAACACCCTCAAAGAAATTGCAAAGTTAACCAAGGAGGATTTCAAAACACCTTCTTAGAATCTCCAAGACATCACATATGTGTTGGAAATTGGATTGCATCAAATCGTTGTCATTAATGTCAACAGGTTGTCATTGATGTCAACACAGTACTGAATGTATAAGATAGTTCTCAGAAGCTATTTCCTATCAAAGATGAGCATTATATGTGGTTCAGAATGTTGGCTGGTCTAGTGTGTTGGTTTTTAGGTTCGGTTTCTATCATGAGACAAACTATGATTTTGACATTCAAAGATCTACGCTGACTCAACATATGAAATATATTATGTGGACTAGTTATGCTTTATGGATTTTTTTTTGACATAAGAAATGTGTTAACCTTATATGGTGCTAACCTAATTGATTATTAAGATATACTTGCATATATAAGAGATGTTTTAAAGATAAAAAAGAGAGACAAACAGATGAATGTGAGAAGTGGGTGTGTGAGTGTTAAAGAAAGTTGAAAGAAGATCAAACTCTAAATGCTTTATCAGTTGTGATCAATAAATTTTTGTTGAGTGACTATTGTGTATGGAAATACTTCATATTTTTAGCTTCATTAGAATTGAACCCTGCACATTAAAGGTGTAATCCATCAGTTCATGCTTTTGGCAACAATCCATAACTTTTGTATTATGGTCTTTTGTATCTCTAGGTTGTAGCCCTATGGACAGTGAGTCTAGGCAGTGAGTCCTTATTTTAGGTAGTGAGCCTTTTTGTAATCTTTTTTGATATTCTATATAGTCTGAGTTAATCCTCACCATGGTTTTTCCCTCACTGGGTTTTCCACGTAAATCTAGTGTTATTGTGTTTATGTGTTGGATTTGAGTTTCTGCATTGGAATTTGATGTTTAATAATTTAAGCATTTTTAAGTATTAGTTTTGGTGATTGAATTAAAGGTTAAAATATGTGACAACTAATTCACCCCCTCTCTTAGTTGTCCTATTCAACAATTGGTATTAGAGCTTGGTCCTTTGGAATGAGTTTAACAGCTTGAAGGAGATCTTGGTAGGTTGAATTAAACGGTGAAGGGATTTGACTTATATGAGGAAGTAAGAACAAAGGATACATAATTTGAAAATGAAGATTTGAAAGAAAATATCAAGCATGCAGATGAATGCATTCAGAAACTAAGGAATCAAATCTAGAAGTTCAAGTTGAAACATAAAGAAGTTAACCAGGAACTTTAAAGGAACCAAAGGAGACTGTTAAGAATCTAAGAATAGAACTTGAAGAAAGAAAAAGGATGGAAGAGAATCTAAAATTGGAAATTGAACAAAGAAAGATAGAGGAAGAAAGACTAAAAAAGACTATCGATCAGAAGACAAAAAAATGTTATGCTTGAACAAGTAGTAATTGTTGGCCTCCTACAATGATTTTAAATAACTAAGCCTTTACAACCATGACTCAGAGATTGTACATCTAATATGAATAGCTATCTCAATCATCATGAAGGTACTTTTAAATTTTCAACCCAGGGACATGAACTTGAAATGGGCCAGCACAATATGTGCACTAGGAACTCTCAAGTAGCCATTTCTAGTCTATAGCTAAGAAACACAATACTGAAAGTAAATTGTTGGAAAATGAAATAAAAAAAATGTTGAACATTAACCAAAAACTATGCTAAGCTGAAATACATAACAGGAATAAAAGATTTGAGCAACAAACAAGAAACTACTCTGTCTACTTTGGTTGTAGGAACAGTCAACGCCAGATTTCTAACTAAGTACTAAACAAAAAGTAATACTAAACTAATGCTAAACTAATAACAAATATTACTCACCTAGTGGGCCCCCTTGGATAAGTATCCTCTAAACTAACAAGAACTCAAATGCTCAAACTCATAAATTTATTTCATTCACTGTAAATCATGTGTACAAAGAGTAATGTATTAAAACTGGAGAATGAGTACAATGTCAAATCATGCAATCTCTTCCTGTCTTATCACTAACTTCAAGGAAGAAGCATCGGATTATTACTTATACTACAACAAAAACAAGGCAGTCAACTCCAGGACTGGGAGGACGCCATTTAGGGAAAGCAGGGGAAAGTGGAACGATGGCATTTACACATGCATGGAATCTGGTTAGACATGCAAGTCAGACACAGACCCAACACAACAATAATTCCCATGCATGCTTGATCATTATGGTCCACAATAGGGAAGTTATGTTTAGTTTGCATGAAGAATATTTGTTGTCAGTTGCCTTTGACTTGGAGCGATTCCTCAACTGGGCATTATGGAACATGCCCAGCTGGCGGTGTCTTCCTTAACTTAGCACATTAAATTTGCATGGCAAGGTCAGTACGCATAATAACTGCACATCTATAACCACTCTAAGAGACACTCATCAACCACATGCAAAATCAATATAGATAGTTCACATATTATGCCAAATATCATTAAAGCTTGCAGGGATAAGATAATATCAAATGTCAATGGTTTGAGAGAAACATTATGCAAATACCAACATTTAAGCATTAAATTCCAAGACATCTATGAGCAAATAGACTATAGATTCTACCAAAAACTAGGCTCATCACTCCCCCCAACTTAACATTTTGTTGGTCCTCCAACAAGGGAAGAGTTGTTATTATGCTTGGTCAGAACTCTGAAATTTGCAACTAAGAGTTCCCGACATTAGTGGCTATAGTACGTGAATCAAGATTCCAATAGAATCCTCCCATTCTACCAAGCCTATTCCATCTTTACCTCTTTGCAACAACGTCATCCTAGTAATATCTGAAATTTTGGAAAGGGAACATGAGCATAGGTGGCTGAAAAGTCAGGGGAAGCCAATGTCGCCCCTATGTTCTCCCAATCTCAATATACCTCTCAATTCTTTTTAATGTTGCAACATAATTGTGGATGGAATGAGGCTCACCCTGTTTCAGCTCATCAATCAAACTATTCCATCTTTAGGATAAATATCTCCTCATGGTGTCATCCTTTGCTATTGTCATTACCTCATACTAAGTGTAAGCTACCACAATCCAAGTCATAATCCTATTGCCATAGCTTGGTCTGAGCATCATTTTGTGCCATTCTTTGTAAACTTCCCTTGGGTTACTCGATTCAACTCTAACATACAGAGGGATATCCAACTCCAATTGTTTATAAGCACCATGTTACTGACCCCAACTAATTTCATTTTGTACCTAAGACATAAATGCTCTCAATTGAATATCTCCAACATACAACAATGGATTCCAATCATGGTCTTTTATGACAACATAATTATGTAAATAACATTCACATACTAAATTCTTCATTTTAGGGGAGGCAATCCTATAAGCATTGAAGAATACCATGGGAGTGTCAATAGAAGCATTCAAACCTAAGGAAAGTCTTGACATCTTAAAAGAGAGATGCTTCTCTTGCAAGAGCAAAGCATAGACCCTTGGAGGATCTCTACATTCCATAATCTTTGTTGCCAAAGCTGCCATATCATCTACCCTTTGCTTCAAGGTGGAAATTTCTGCATCTTTATCCTCAATTTCTTTATCCTTTTGAATTTCCTCCTTCAATTTCCATTTTTCCTTTTTCCATTCTTCCTCCCTTCTTTGTATTTCTCTCCATAAATTCAAAATTGCTACATGAATTGTAAAACTAGGAGGATTATGAATGACTACCTATCTTTTTGTTGATGGTGGCTCCTCATATGGCACTATTTGCATGGACTCAGGCTATCCCATTATCTCTGACTATAAGGGTACTATTTCTTCTTCCTTTTGTTGCAAGGACTCCTGTTCTTGTTGTTGCAGGACTTTTTGCTCATGCTGTAGGAAGTCCTAATTTTTCTCCAATTCTCCTGCAATGTTGGCAAGATTGGCCAGTGTTATTTTTATTTCTCTCTTAAATATGTATTCTTCTTCTTCAACATTCTCCTACTCCATTGGAGCTTCAAGGTCCTCGTGTGAGGTATCACTAGGTTTAGGGCTTTCCTGTAAAGATGTACCAATCGCAAGCCCGACTAGCCTTGATTTCCTAGGAGGTCTCCCACATTTTCCTTTAGTTATAGGATGAACAATATCAACCTTCCTCTTCTTAGAACTTGGCACTTTTATTTCTATAAGTTGTGTTTTAACTTTCCCTTTTCTCATTTTTACCTCTCTCTGTTGTACCCTAGTTTTCATGAGGGTTTCAAGAGGAACTTCATCATCAAAATCTAAGAAAGAGCTTCCTTTTTTTGACTTCTTAATTTCAAAAGAACTTTAATCTCTATAGCTTCTTCTCCTGCAGGAAGATTCACACTAGAGCTAGCGCTAGAAGTTAAATCACTAGGGATGGCTTCAGCCATGCTTACTCTCTTGCTAGACCGATGGGATTGAGGTATAGCCCTAGGTGGCAAGTTCTCAACATTGAAAAACTCTTCCCGATGATAATTTTGACCAACATTGATAAACTCTTCCTAAGTCATTTCAGATACATCATGTAGAGACTTTTCAACTAGCAATTTGATCAAGCAATGGTGGGAAAAAAAATTATCCCTACCTTTCTGGGTCTCAGTCGCCATGATTGAGAGAAGATTGTATAGGACATTGGGCACATTCATCCTTCTTTCATGCCTCATGTGGTTCAAAATCTTGAAGTGGACAAAATACAAATTTGACTAGTGACCCTCACAAGTGATGTATTTGATAACATACACAACTATTTGCTTCCATGGCTCAGGCAAAGATATTCTCTTTGCACCCTATTTTTCTATGCTCAATGGAGGGTCATTTGGCTCTGTAAATTCAGCCCTGGCTAACCTAGCATCTCTGGAAGTAGGGTAATTTTCACCATCAGTAGGTAACCCTGTAACCTCTGCAATTTTTTCCTTAGTTTCCACAACTTATAACCCTTTTATTGTGGCTTTCCCTTCTGAAAACATCTGAGAAAATTCAAGGACAACGCCTTCATAAAAACCATCCAACTTCAAAAAGTAATCTATCCATCCATAGTTTTGAAATTTGGCCAGGCATTGTGCATCCTGCAGTAAAATATTAAGCACCATGGGTTCGTTTTGAATTAACCCACTTCCCATTATCTGCAATCAAATAAATGTTCAACAACTTCCTTTCCTGCAATTCCCCTTCTTTCTTGCAATGCCCATCTGAAAATCAAATGCACTTCTCTACAATGTTTGCTAAATTCCAGGACTAACCTGCCAAATTCTAGTGCTAGTGCCAACTGAATTTCCTTTCTTTTGTTTTTCCTTTTTTCTTGTAACTCAAGATTAGGACAGGGAAATCATGGAAAGAAAAGGAGTGATAAAAGGAAATTATGATAGGAAGAAATGGTGGTTGCAATTTTTGTCACTTCACACATGCAAGTCATCCTTGAAATTTCAAATAAGCTCATTTTTAAATTTTTGACGTAGCCTACTATGGTTTGACACATGGGAAATAAATTCATAAAATATTTGCATTTTTTTGTTTCCCTCCCCCCAACCTAAATTTGGATGTGTCCACACATGCGAGATCGGAGTGGTAATGCGACATGGAATGATGGAATTTTATGCAAACGTCTATACTAACGTATAGTGGTTAAATGAACACACTTAAAAGATGATTAAATATAGCAATTAATGCACACATACCTAAATGTGTGAAAGATTTGCTGCAAAGATCATGGATAAAGTAGCACTCACCTTGTTGGAAAATGAATTGAGCAATAAATGAAGTGAAAAGAGGTGAGGTGGATAAAGTAACACTCACCTTTGGCTACAGGAAGCTCTGAGTGTTGGGTGAATTGTTGCAAGAACTCTTCTTTAGAAGCTAGCTTATGGTATAATCTGAGGCGATGACCATTGACAAGTAATTTGAACCTAATAGGGTCAATGGTGGTGAGCTGAATAGCTCCATTAGGAAAGACCTCAAAAAATTTGTATGGTCCTAGCCACCTTGTCTGTAATTTTCCTACATTGTTATGGTATCTTGAATCATAGAGCAAGGCCCAATCTCCTGATTTGAACTTCTTATCCTTGATAAAATTTTCATGCCACTTGACCCTCTGATTCTATACTACTTTTGTCTGTTGCAGGGCTTCTCTTCTTATCTCATCCAAAGCATTTAGCTACATGATTATTTCTCTTTGTACTTTAGAAATATCCATCCCTAAATCCACTATAGTTCGCAGAGTCTCATGTTCAAATTCAATTGGCATCATGGTTTTCTTTCCATACAACTCAAATGGGGTGAAGCTTGTACTTGTTTTCCATATTGTCCTATAGGCTCAAACAACTTCTGGTAAACTGTTTTCCCAATCCTTCCTATGGACAATTGTTGTCTTAGTCAGAATGGCTTCATTTCTTTGTTGGTCACCTCAACTTGGCCATTGGCTTGGGGGTGATAAGGAGTAGACTTCTTGTGCCTTATGTTATACTCATTAATTAGTGCTACAACAAGATTTGATGTAAATTGAGCTCCTTGATCAATCACTATTTCTCTTGGGACTCCATATCTTGTGAAAATATCCTCATAAATAAATTCTGCAACTTTGTTATCTCTTGCATGCTTCATGGCCTTAACTTCTACCCATTTTTTTACATAATTAGTGCATGCCAATATATAAGACTTGCCATTTTATGGAGGGTCAATTGGTCCCACAAAATCCAATCCCCACTTTTCAAAGGGAGTGAATACTACCTGAGGGAGAAGTGGCATCTCATCAGATCTAGTTGGTCTACCTATTCTTTGACATCTATCACATTTTTGGTATACCTTCCTGCATCCTTGTGGAGTGTTGGACAGTAATACCCTATGTTCAAGACCTTCATTACTATCCTCTTGGCTGCAAAGTGTCCTCCACATGGTTCATTGTGACATGCATGCAAAATGTCATATGTCTCATCTTCTTTAACACATCTTCTCATGACATGGTTAGGTCTAGTATAAAGAAACATCCAACAATCCAAGAGAAAGGAAAATATTTTTCAATGAGTTCCCTTTTCTCTTTTGGAGAGAAGTGAGAAGGAACTCTACCTGTAACCAAGTAATTGGCTATGCCAGCATACCAAGGTATTTGTACACTGAGAGAGAACAGATGCTCATCAAGAAAAGAGTCGTCTATAGGATGATTGTCTTCTGACGTAGTTAGCCTTGAAAGAAAATCTGCAACAACATTGGCCTTCCCTGGCTTATCCACAATGATTATATCAAATTATTGCATCAATAATAACCCTCTTTCCAATCTACCTATGATCAAATGTATATTCATGAGATACCTAATGGTTGCATGATCAGTGTGCACAAAGATTTGGTAGCCCATTATGTAATGTCTAAATTTGTTCAATGCATAGATTACTGCCAGCATCTCTTTCTCTGTCACTATATAATTGAATTCAACTCCTTGCAAATTTTTGTTGACAAATTAAATAGCATTTTCAACAGCTCCCTCTTTCTATCCTAAGACTACTCCTAGGGCATAATATAATTCATCAGTGTGGATTTGGAAAGGAATTTCCCAATTGGGTCCCTTGAGTACAGGAGCATGAGTCAAAGCTACTTTCAAGTAAGAAAATGCCTTGTCGCAAGCTTTATTCCACTGAAATTCAACATCTTTAGTGAGAAGGGTATACAATGGTGATGCTACCTTGTTGAAATCCTTGATGAATCCCCTATAATATCCTGCATGACCCAAGAAACTCCTAACATCTTTTTGTTTTGCAGGTGTAGGAAGATTTGTGATTACCTCATTTTTTGCAGGGTCTACATGAATTCCCTTGTGGGAGATATAGTGACCAAGAACTACATCCTCTTGCATCATCATGAAGCACTTCTCACTATTTAAGGACAAGTTTTGATCTTCACAGCTCTGTAGGAATCTCTTGAGATTTTCCAATGCTTGATTAAAATCAACACCATAAGTGGTGAAGTCATCCATATAAATCTCCATCCAATCATGAGAAATGTATGAGAATATGCTAATGACTGCCCTCTGGAAAGTTGCAAGTGCATTGCACAAGCCAAATGGGAGTACCGAATAGGCATGGGTCCCCCATGGATAGGTAAATGTGGTCTTCTCCTGGTCTTCTGGTGCAATTTGGATCTAGTTGTAGCTGATGAATCCATTCAAAAAAGAGAAGTATTGCTTTCCTACAAGTGTGTCCAAAACTTGATCAATAAAACATAAAAAAAAGTGATCCTTCTTGGTGGTAGCATTAAGTTCTCTATAATCAACACAAACTCACCATTTCCCTCCTTTCTTGGGCACAATCAATAATGGAGACACCCACTGACTATCTAAAATGGGTTAGATAAATCTTGCATCTAGCATTTTTTGCAGTTCTCCTTTCATAATCTCTCTTAGTGCAGGGTTAATTCTTCTTTGTGGTTGTCTTATAGGAGTGCAATCATCTCTGATATAAATTCTATGTGTACAAAGTTTAAGATCCAATCCCTTCATATCATGATAATCCCATGCAAATGCATGTTGATGGGTCCTTAATAGGCTTGCTAATAATAATTGTTGCTCTTCATTCAATTTACTATTAACATTCAAATATTTTCCCTCTAACACCTGGACTTATGTAGTTAACTCTATCATAGTTGGTTCATTAATACATGGCACCTTTTGTTCATATGGAAACAATGTATGGAACATACCTATTGCTACAGGAAGTTTGTCTATAGGAACAATGGTTGTAGGAAGGTCATCTACAGGAAGAACATCTACAGGAACAGTGGTTGTAGGACGAGTAGGAAAAAGTGTCCTGACTGGAGTGGAGGATGATGCTTCCTCCATTTCATAATGGTTCTGAATGAGATTAGCCAACACTTCATCTTGATCTTGGAGTTGCATGAAAGAGCTTCTACCTAGCATTATAAGTTGTGCCACAAATTTAACTTCCTTGGCCTCTTCATCAACATGGGGCCAAATGGAATTATCTTCATCATGAGATGGTTGAGCAGGTGGATAAAGTAAAAATATTTTAGTACTCCTTCCATATGAAATGGTCATGTCACCAAAACAATATCCAATGTATGCATCTACAGTTGCCAACCAAGGCCTTCCTAGAATGATGGGACACTCACCTAGTGTAGCCTTAGGAGAAATAATCATAATTTTTTTTGGGTATTCCCAGGAGTCTAGAACTACCACAAGATATTCTACTACACCATCAGGCTTAATAGTAGAGCTATCAGCAAGTTGTAGGACAATAGGAGTAGATATCATACTTACAATATTTAGTTGTTGTAGGATGTCCTTGGTCATTACATTTATTGTTGCCCCTAAATCAATCATAGCATTCTTTACTTTGATCCTATTCATGACAACTCCTACTATAGGACTACCTGGGTCATTATACTTTGGAATAGTCACTTTTCCCAATATAATGTTAGCTAGCTGACCCACCACATGAACTGTAGTTGGGTTCTTCTTCTTCCTTCCTATATTCTTAAGACAAGGTTCCTTGATTTCTTTTTCGTAGATTGGAACATCCTTTATGGCCTGAAATAGGGGTATCTGAACACATAAATGCTTTAGTTGATCCAGGATGTCAAAAGTAGTATCCTCCTTTTCTTCTTTCTTCTTGGCAACTTCCAATCTCTAAGAAAATGGTGGTTCTTTTTTAGTCTGCTTGACTTGGACTAGTTCAGGATTTTTAGGTGTGTTTGGTTGAATGGGATCATTGAGAGGCTCCTCCTCCTCTTCCATAGGAAGCCCGGTGATAATGGGCTTGGAAGGGCCTAGTAGAGTGGTTCTTGAATGCAGGTGGATATCACTTACACTCATAGCATATGCAGGGAATTGATTTGAATCAACAGAGTATACAGGTTGTTGTTGTGGTTTGTTATTAGGATTGGGTGTGGGCTGAGCTAGTAGATGAGTTGTTTTAGGTGCATTTGAGTTTGGATTAGTAGGTGGAGGCATTAGAGTAGGCTACTAGGGTTGAGAAAGTGGCTGCATGTTATTGGTTGTCTAAGTAGGCCACTACTGTCCTGCTCTGCATTGATTTGTTTGCTATCAATTTCCTAGAGGTGGTTGCTAGTGCCCTTGAAATTGCTTCCAATTCCCCTGAGGTTTCTGCCACCGAGGTGGAGAACTCTAATGATTGGACCAAGAATTTGGAGGGTTACTCCAAGGATGTGATGGATATCCTCCATAATTAAGTGGATATGGGGGTTTCCATTGGTTACCAGATGAATAGGAATTAAAGTATGGCTTGACATAGGATAATGGATCTGGTGGCATACCTTGTCTTGGAGCCCAAGGCTTCCATTGTGCAACATAGTAGACTTGGTCTTCTTCAACCTGAATTGGCTTGAACTCAGGTGAAATCTGCTTGCTTTCAAGATTAGCTACCATCTGTAATCTGCAATCTCTCTTCTTTTGTTTACAGTGGGGGCAATATTCTGTCAACATTGCCTCTGCTTCCTCTTGCTTCTTCTTGGCCTAAAGTGTATCTAGCTGAGTAGCTAAATTATTTATAATATCTTGCTTGAATTTTTCCAAAAAATGAGTAATCTCCATTCTTGAAACTCCACTGGTAGTTGACTTACCCATGGAAGGTTGATAAGCTCTCCCTTTCTTTTAGGCTGCCCTAGAGTAGTTTTGGCATATTTTCTTGATATCATCCCAGGGAACTTGGGTGATATCTCCTCCTCCCATAAGATCTAAGGAATCAGTGTAGCTATCATTGATTCCTCTCAGAAAAAAGCAACTTTTGTGAGTCTTCATTAAGTGCATGGTGTGGAGACTTTTGCAGGAAAAACAAAAACCTTGCAATGTAATCTTCTAGGCTCTCATCTTCCTTTTGTTGCATCCTGAAAATGTCACCTCCTCTCATGTCACTACCCTTGTATTATTCCTTGTATTTCTCAAGGAATTTTTTCTTCATGTCTTCCCAAGTTTCCATGGTATCTCTACCTAGGCTAATGAACCATCTTAATGTAGCTTCTTTCAAAGTGATAGGAAATAACTTAAGCCTATGGGAATTAGTAGTATTGTCATAACTCCCACAAAGTATGTCAAACTCAAATAAGAAGGTATCAAGATTTTCTATCACAAGTCCATAAAACTTAGGGAGTGTTGAGGTAGGAATGTTCTTAATGTTGTCAACTTCATTTTGATGAGCAATGGGGAAAGGAAAAGCTAAGTTGATTTTGTTTGTTCCTATTTGCATCACCCATGCTTGCTTGATGTGGTTCCAAAGCAAGGGGGTTCTCAAGCTGGTTTTAATCTTCAGAGGAGACTTCAAAACTAGTCAGATCAGGATATGCGTCAACAAAGGGGTGTGGATCTTCTTCTTCTTCTGGTAGATTATAATATTCAACTAGTTGGAATAGATTAGGATTTTTAGGAAGGAATATCCCATAAGCATCCCTTCTCCTTCCTATGTGCCTATGCTATTACTCACTATCAATCAACTCACACAAAAAAATGGTAATGAATAATGGGGTCATTACTTCCTAAAAGAAAAATTTATAGAAACACTACAACAAGAAAAGCTAACAATGACTCCAAAAGACTCTGTAGTTTGACACCATCCCTGACAACAACACCAAAAATGTTGGCCTCCTACAATGATTTTAAATAACTAAGCCTTTACATCCATGACTCAGAGATTGGACATCTAATCTGAATAGCTATCTCAATCATCATGAAGGTGCATTTAAATTATCAACCCAGGGACGTGAACTTGAAATGGGCTAGCATAGTATGTGCACTAGGAACTCTCAAGTAGCCATTTATAGTCTATAGCTAAGAAATACAATACTGAAAGTAAATTGCTAGAAAAGGAAATAAAGAAAATTTTGAACATTAACCAACAACTATGCTAAGCAAAAATGCATAATAGGAATAAAAGATCTGAGCAACAAAGAGGAAATTACTCTATCTACTTTGGTTGTAGGAACAGTCGATACCAGATTTCTAACTAAGTAATAAACAACAAGTAATACTAAACTAATGCTAAACTAATAAGACAAATTACTCACCAAGTGGGCCCCCTTGGATAAGTATCCTCTAAACTAACAAGAACTCAAATGCTTGAACTCAGAACTTTATTTCATTCACTATAAATCATGCATACAAAGAGTAATGTATTATAACTGGAGAATGAGTACAATTTCAAATCATGTAACCTCTTCCTCTCTTATCACTAACTTCAAGGAAGGAGCATCAGATTATTACTTATACTACAACTAAAACAAGGCAGTCAAATCCAAGACTTGGAGGATGTCATTTAGGGAAAGCAGGGGAAAGTGGAGCGATGGTGGTTACACATGCATCGAATCTGGCCAAACATGCAAGTCAGACATAGACCTAGCACAACAATAATGCCCATGCATGCTCGATCATTATGGTCCACAACAGGGAAGTTACGTTTAGTTTGCATGAAGAATCTTTGTTGTCGGTTGCCTTTGAATTGGAGCGATTCCTTAGCTGGACATTATGGAGCATGCCCAATAGGTGGTGTCTTCCTCAACTGAGCACATTAAATCTGCATGGAAAGGTCAGTATGCATAATAATTGCACATCTATAACCACTCTAAGAGACACTCATCAACCACATGCAAAATCAGTATAGATAGTTCACATATTATGCCAAATATCATTAAAGCTTGCAGGGATAGGATAATATCAAATGTCAATGGTTTGAGAGAAACATTATGCAAATACCAACATTTAAGAATTAAAGTCCATTACATCTATGAGAAAATAGACTGTAGATTCTACCCAAAACTAGACCAAAAACTAGGCTCATCAGTAAACCTAAAATTTGATATGGAAAAAGTGAAATCTCATGAAGAAAGGTTCAAGACAAGTGTTAGGGTTAGAGATGGTAGATATCTAACAATTAAATGCAGATTTAATTAATAAACAGAGAAAATAAAACACACACAGAATAAATCATAACACAAAGAATTTAGCGTGGTTCACCCAATCTGGGCTACATCCACCAAACCGCAGCCATCCAATACTTTTATTATCCAGTGCAAAACTTATTACAATCTTGCGAATAATCGCATTTTTCATCATACTGTAATACCCATCCAAACCCCTTTTTAACAAGCTTAGAAGCTTCCATATTTTAGGTTCTACAAAATCGGATTTTTCCTTTTTCATTGATTTTTCCCTTTTTCCGTGACAATGCAAAAAAGTAGGAGGAAATTTTTTCTCGGGGGTTGCCACCCCCGAACCCCTACCCGAGGCTCGGCCCAGCCCCGGATCCCAGCAAGGATATGTGTCGGGGTGTACAGTATACCATGGGCTATATAGTATAGCATGATCAATCACCACACACCAACAGTCTCCCACTTGGAGACTGATTAGGCTCCACACCAACACAATCTCCCACTTGGAGACTGATTCTGGACGACACTGCTACAATTACAGTTCCCACTAGAAATAAGTGCCTTGGACCCTGCTGCTCTGTTATACTTGAATTCAATCTTGAAGGCCAACTGAAGCTGAAGAGGAGCTCAACTTCTCCCTTGTCACTGCCTTCGTAAACATATCTGCTGGATTGACATCTGTATGTATCTTGTCCAGCTTGACCTGTCCATCCTCCAACACTGACTGAATGAAATGATATCTCAACTATATGTGTTTTTTTTTAGAATGCAAGGAAGAATTATTTGCAAGATGTATAGCACTTTGGCTGTCTATAAACAAGTAATTTCCAGCCTATTTTTTTCCCAACTCATCCATGAAAAGTTGCAGCCATATCATCTCCTTTGCCACCTCTATTGCAGAAACATACTCTGCCTCTGTGGTGGATAAAGCAACCACCTTTTGTAATCGAGAAATGCAACTCACCACTGTCCCACCAACTATAAATACATAACCTGTGGTACTCTGCCTTGTATCTATATCCCCTGCCAAATCTAAGTCAACATAGTCTTTTAAATCAGTATTAGAGCCCCCAAAACATAAACAATTATTGGATGTACCTCTCAAGTACCTGAGAATCCATTTTACCGCATTCCAATGCTCAACTCTGGGATGACTCAAATACCTACTAGCAACTCCTACAACATGTGCAATATCTGGTCTTGTGCATACCATAGCATACATCAAATTGCCTACAGCTGAAACATATGGTACCTTGGACATCTTTTCTTCCTCCTCTTGTGTCTTTGGACACATATCCTTAGTCAATTTGACATGACTAGGCAAAGGTGTGCTGACAGCTTTGGCATTCTCCATGTGAAATCTCTGCAACACCTTTTCAACATAATTAGCCTGAGATAAAAACAATTTTCTATTTTTCCTATCTCTACAAATTTTCATACCAAGGATTTTTTTTGCTATCCCTAAATCCTTCATAGCAAAAGAGTTTGCTAACTGTTGTTTTAGCTCACTTATGTGATCCATGTTAGACCCTGCTACAAGAATGTCATCAACATATAGACATAAAATAATGTAGTTGTTATTATCCAACCTCTTAAAATAAACACAATGGCCAGAATTAAACCTATTGTAGCCTTGCTCAACCATAAAACTATCAAATTTTAAATACCATTGTCGAGGTGCTTGCTTCAAGCCATATAAACTTTTCTTCAATCTGCACACTAGTTTCTCCTTACCTTTGACCTCAAATCCTTGTGGCTGGTCCATATATATTTCCTCTTCCAAATCACCATGGAGAAAGGTTGTTTTAACATCAAGTTGTTCTAAATGCAAATCTTTAGCAGCCACAATACTTAAAACAATACGAATAGAAGTCATTTTAACAATTGGAGAAAAAATCTCATCAAAATCAATACCCTTTTTTTGCAAATCCCTTTACAACTAATCGGCTTTAAATCTAACCTTCATCCTCCTCTTTCACCTATAAACCCATTTGTTTGGCAAAGCCTTTTACCTGCAGGCAACTTGCATAATTCCCAAGTCTGATTTTTCAGCAAGGAGTCCATTTCTTCTTCCATTCCATGCTCCCACTGAACCTTGGTATCCACCTACATAGCTTCATCATAATATTCCGGTTCACCAACATCAGTTAACAAAATAGTATACAAAGAGGGAGAAAATATTTTTGGAGGTCTACTTATCCTTGAAGATTGTCTAACAGGAGTTTGTGGTATTTGTTGATATTGTTGTTGCCCAGCATGAGGAACCACTGAAACATCATTGTTTGGAATATCATCCAACACTGCATAATCATTTTCTTTCTTCTCATGCTGCAACAATAGATCTTTGTACAACACCTTCTCATTGAATATGACATCCCTGCTTCTCAAAATTTTCTGATTTTCAAAATCCCAAAGCCTATGACCAAATTCAACAATGCCATATCCAACAAATACACATTTCTTTGATTTTGCATCAAGCTTGGTTCTATTTTCAGAATCTACATGTGCAAATGCTTCACAGAAGGTTTTGAGAAAAGAATAACTCACCTTCTTACCTTTCCATGCTTCCTCTGGAATACCACAACCCAAAGGATTAGAGGGACCTCTATTAATTAAATAAACAGCAGTGTTTATAGTCTCTACCCACATTTTTAAAGGCAACCTAACATGCAATCTCATAGTCCATGCATGCTCCATTATTGTTCTATTCATGTGCTTAGCCACTCCATTTTCCTATGGAGTCCTTGGAGCCGTTTTCTGCCTATGAATACCATTAGAGGAACAATAATCTTTGAACTCTTTGCTGCAATAATCACCACCATTTTCAAATCTGAGACATTTTATCTTTTTACCCGTCTCATTCTCAACCAAGCTTCTCCATTTTTTAAAAGTTTCAAATACATCATATTTCTGCCTAAGGAAATAAATCCATACCTTCCTAGTTGCATCATCAATTAATGTAACATAATACAAAGAGCCACCGAGAGAAGAGCTGGTCCCCATACATCCGTATGCACAAGCTCTAATTTCTCATCTTTCTTTTGCTTCCCATCCTTGAGAAAACTTACTCTCTTTTGTTTTCCATACACACAACTTTCACAGAAATCCATATTAACACATTTTAGACCTGGTAAAACATTATTTGAATGAAGTACTTTCATATCTTTTGCACTCATATGCTCAAGTCTATTATGCCACAGTGTTGATTCAGAGTCGAGCAACTGTATGATCTTCTACCTCTGAACTGCAACAACTATTCCTGAACATTGACCTTTTCTATAACAATTAAAAGTAGAAGGAGCATTATGGCACAAAAGATATAAGGTGCCTACTTTCACACCTTTTGCTACCACTAAGGCACCCTTTGTGACCTTCCAATTTTATCACTAAATGTAACAACACAACCTTCATCATCTAGTTGCCCTGAAATTAAATTTTGCTTAACTTTGGAACATGCCTTACCTCACGTAGTAGCCAATGATTCCCATTCTACAACTTAATCTTGATTCTTCCCTTTCCAACAATCTACAGGGTTCGTTATCTCCTAAATAAACCAGCCCAAAATACATTTGGACATAATCAAGAAAATAACTTCTATGGGGGTAGCATGAAATGAAGCCCCTGAATCTAACACCCAAGAATCATCGGCATTATCAAGGGAAAGAATCAAAGCATCCTCATCAGATTTATTACTTACCACATTTTCCTCTTTACTTCCTTCCTTTGTGTCTCCTTCTTTATTTTTGAGACCAACAATCTTTCTTCAAATGACCCGACTTACCATAGTACCAACAATCCTCTTGTCTCTAGATTAGGACCTTTTGTCCTTTGATTTTCCTCGTGACTTCCCATGATTTCCAAAATTGTTTCCTCTCTCCTTTGTTCTACCCCTGCTTTCTACATTCAAAACTGCGATGTGGATGTTCCACGAAGCTTTTCCTACGGATTCCTCGCTCAAAATAACACCAACAACATCATCAAATTTCAATGTATTCAAACTAGAAAGCGGAATTGCTAATAGCCATTACCAAGCCATTCCCTTTCGGGCAAAGAACACAGAATCAAAAAGCCCTAACTTTTTCATCAAAGTTTACTTTTCAGAAGTTAATTGACTGGTGACCGTATTAAACTCATTTAAATGATCAGTAACTGACCCACCTTCTACCATTTTCATATTAAATAAACACTTCATAAGAAATACCTTATTCGAAGCGGAAGGCTTTTCATATAACTTCACCAAGGTTTCCATCAACTCTTGAGTTGTCTTTGCTTTTTTAATATTGAATGCCACTGATTGTGTCAGGCATAAACAAATACTACTAAGAGCCTTTCTATCTAAAATCGCCCAGTCCTCATCAAACATTGCTATGGGTTTCTTGGTTCTCCCTTCCAATGGCCGCCATAAATCCTTCTGATAGAGATAGTCCTCCATCTGCATCTTCCATAACTGATAGTTCTTCCCATTAAACTTCTCAACCTTCTTTCCCTCATCTTCCATTGCTCCCACTCAATCGTGAGACTCCCACTCAGCCGTGAGACCTTCCTACAGACAATAATTGAAACACAACCCACTCTGTTACCACCTGTTAGGGTTAGAGATGGCAGATATCTAACAATTAAATGTAGATTTAATTAATAAACAGAGAAACTAAAACGTACACAAAATAAATCATAACACAAAAAATTTAACATGGTTCACCCAATCTGGGCTACATCCACCAAACTGTAGCCATCCAATACTTTTATTATCCAATGCAAAACTTATTACAATTTTGCGAATAATCGCATTTTTCATCATATTGTAATACCCATCCAAACCCCTTTTTAACAAGCTTAGAAGCTTCCAAATTTTAGGTTCTACAAAATCAGATTTTTTCTTTTTTGTTGATTTTTCCCTTTTTCTGTGACAATGCAAAAAAGTAGGAGGACCCCAGCAAGGATACATGCCGGGGTGTACAGTATACCATGGGCTATACAGTAGAGCATGATTAGTCACCACATACAAACAAGTTCTACAATGCTTGATGATTTGATTTCATCTTAGAAACCTAAAAAGGATAAAGGTGGTCTAGGACTTGAATAAGGACAAAGCACTAAACCCGTTCTCAGCAAAATGAATAATCAAAGGAGATTTCAAGGAAATACTTATCAAAACATAAATCAAAGGATCAATACCGGAAGGATATCCATTCAACAACCTAATTCTCAAAAGGTACTCATCTTTTAATGGATTTTTTTTCTCATGCAATAAATTTGGACATAAAGCAATAGAATGCAGAAGTAGGATGAACTAAAATAGAATAAATCAAAATGTTGGATTCTATGCTAGAAAATGTTATGTGTGCAACAAGTTTGGACATAGAGCTACCAATTGTAGATTCCAAATGATGATGAATAGATTGACACAAACAAAAGGATTTAATCTTTTCAAGGCTACTGTTACACATGCAATCCTAATCCAGAAAAGAAAAACATGTTGATGAACAAAGTGCATCTCGAAGAAGTGAGGAAAGAAATGGAAAAAAAATTGGATAAAGAAGGAAGAACCTGAGAACAAGTACAGATCATATTATCCTATATTTGCATCTAGTGTAGATACATACCTCTTTCAAGAACTAAACCTAGTAATGGCTCCAGGGGGAGTAGTCACAAAAGAATCTAACAAACCCCTAATATATGAGGTGTCATATGATGACACAAGGATAAATGATGTGAATCTCTAGTTTGAAGGCATTGAAGAAAATTTTGAAAGAAAAGATGCAAATCAAGAAATATGTAGAGCCCTTCTTGGCTTACAGTGTTTTTCAAAATTGATCTGACAACAATGGTAGAGGAGTTACTGATAGAGTGAACTACAAATGATGATGTCATAAGCAATAAATTACCCCTTTTATGATGAAATCCTAAAAGTGACAAGTTAAATAAGGATGATTGAGTGGTCACCTTTCACATCATGAATCAAATGAGCTAAGGAGTAAAGTGCAGCTAAAAAATAAGGTGTTAAGTGAAAGTACGAAGAATAAGGTAGAAATAATGGAGTCGAAGTCAATGGTCGTATTTAATCCACATAACAATGAATTGCAAAAATTAAGTTACAAATTGATGAATTTAACCATGGAAAGATTCAAAATCTTGAGGCTTCCCTTTCAGTTGAGCAAATGCAAAAGGTTAAGAATCTAGGGCATAATGGTTTAGACATTTGGAGCGAATTTCCATACTTTTCGAATGTGAACATTGTTTGAATTATCCTAAGCAAAATTCAAGGTGATCAGATGATCCTCGACAAACCCCATGAGATCAAAAAGGAAGTAATTGCAGCAATAACAAGATTATGCAATAATGGACCCATTCTAATGAAGAAGTCAGTGAAGAACAAAGAGGTTGAAGCCCTAACTAGAGTAACAGGAAATCAAAGGTCACTTTTAATTCACACTATAATCAACCCTGTGATAAGGTATGTGACATATGGAATTTCATATAAGTTCTATTTCATAAATAAGGAAGGCTAGCTACTTTGGAAATTATTGTTTATGTTGTGCATCAAATGGGTGAAAAGAATGAGGATTTTGACTTGTGTGAGTTACTAAGGAATCAATTAATGGAGAACATTACTATGAAAAAGAATGACAATTACCCTTTTCATTTTGGATCTTTGGTTATATGTTTGATGATGTATTTTTTGAAATTGTTACCATTAAAAGAGAATTTTTTGTGGAAGTCAGTTATACTAGTTGGGAAGTAGGTCTACCAACATGTGGAATGTCTAGCAGAAAAGGAAAAGATTTGTAAATAATACTTTGAAAACAAAATAAATGTATGGTGCTCTAGCATGGTTCCTAGTCCGGTTGTAATGTATGAGGCAAGTTCCTCCTCTGGAAAGAGAAAAGAAAGAAGAATCATCTCAAGTTCTCCTTTGGAAACAAAAAAACAAAATTCTAAAGGGAAGAAAGAAGAAAAGGAAGAAAAGATTACAGAAGAAATTGTTCTAGCATCAACAGGTGATGATGATGAATATTTCACTAAGGAGAAGGTGTTGAAGATTCCTAGGCAATCTGATGGATTGAAGAAGATTGGAGATGTTTGGTTGTCACAACCATCATATGAACAAGATGAGATCATAGATGCTTTGGTTATTTACATAATTCATAATGATATTGATCTAAGAAAATTGATGTGTTTTACTGGAAGTATTGATTGAGTGGATTGAAGATAGACTAAGGGCGCAGTCACCTAGTGAAATAGAAGGAAAATATAAGATTCAATTGGCTATGGAAGAAATTGAACCACAATTTTTTGTAGGGAGGAGATCTCTTGCACTTATAGGGTTTTTCACCTAAAAGGAGAAAGGTATCCCACAAAAACTTGGGGGTTCACTCAAGACTAATGTTAATACAACTAAAATATTCCTAAATGTAATGCTCTAAATGCAAAGAAGTGAAAAAGGAAATGAATTATTAATGCAAAACTAATGAAATGCAAGATGTTTGAAAACACACTATGATATGCAGAAAGATAGATTGAATGCAATATAAAACAAAATAGAAAGGTTAAACAAAAAGAGTTCACCTAGAAACTGATGGAGGCTAGAATGAAGACTGTAGATGTCTCTAAAATTCTAGAAAATTTGATTTTCTGGCCAACTAGGACACTTATGCCAAGCTAGGTGACTTAGTCCTAGATCAGGGAAATTGCTCTGAAGCTTGTTTTAGCCAAATGGGTATCTAGATCTACAAAAAAAAATTTCAAACATGTGTAGTGGGACTAAGTCGCCACTATTGTTGACTTAGTCCAATTTAGCTTTTCTAAAAATTTGAAAGTGTAAATGGAAGCCCTCAGTTTGCACTTTATTTTCTGATGGAAACTTAGATCCAAATCTACGGAAATACCTACAAAACATAATATAATTTGGTTTCTAATGGGGGGTTTTCCTTAGTCAAACCCCTAGTTGGTATTTAAACCTTGAAAGAGATAATGAAATCTACATAAATCCCTAGCCCTAAGTGCATCTAAGACTAGGAAATCTGAAGAAAGATGCGACCCTATTCTAACATGCAAGAATAAGATGCATAAATGAAACTAGAATGATACAAGAATCATTCCAAGAGACCCTAAATCACATTAGAAATGAATCTTAGTAACATGCAAACCTTCCTTAGGCTAAAAATAGAGAGAAAATGGAAGATTGAATCACTTTGAAAGCAAGTCCTTAGGATTGATTTGATGGCTAGTTCCATCTCCTCAACCTAGATTTCTCCATGATTCTCCATAGGAATCCATAATCAATCCCTGACAATGCAATATCTTGGACAAAAGGTGAGCTTGAAGACCTATAAAAACCATAGATTTATGCCTGAAAGCTTCAACTTTCCTATAGATAGACTAATAAATCTTCTTGTGAAATATATTCAACACTTAACTCTTGAATTTAATTGTTGAAAATGACTAGATGTTGTAAAAAATTCCCTAAAAACGTATATTTATAGGCATCAATACCTAATTATTCATTATTTTGACTTCACTGGCCAACATCCATAAGAAATTTGAATTAAGTCAGTTGTTTTCCTACTCAAAATATAAAAATCCCCCAAAATGGACTAAGTCACCACCTTGAGAAATTTAGTCCCACCAGGGGTTTTTTAGGTGGGTTTTCTAGAATTTGAATGATTTGAGTGTTGTTTGTAGGATTTGTATGATTCATGAGTGGAATAGGCCTTAAGGTCCAAAATAATGAGTCTTAAGGGCCTATAAATTCTTTTTTAAAGGGTGATTAATGCAAGGGTGTCTAAAATAGGATCAAATTAAGCACAAAAATTCCTTTGTCTTCAAGAGTATACAATTTTTGGGGACACAAAAAGATGTAGAAATACATAGAAGAGATTGACTGAGAGCATAAATGAATTGAAAACATTCATCAAGAATGTAAACAATGTGTATAGGTATTGTCTCTAGTGGCCTACTGCTAGCAGAAACTTTAGAGCAAAAATTGATACTATTGAGTTTGAGCTAGATTCTATTGGAAAAACATATGATATTCTTAATGACAAGGATGTAGTGCAAAAGAAAAGGATCAATTCCTTATAGTCTGAACTTGCAGTCATTGTGGTACAAAGGGATGGTATTGTGAAGAATTTTTGGAAAGTTAAAGAAATAATTGAGCTAAGATTGGAACAACTTTCCGGTCTTCTAGTGGAAGCTGAGGAAAATGAACAAAACATCACTATCCTAGATACTCTTCTAGAAACAATTGATTTGATAGAAAAGAACAACAGTATTTGTTTAAACATCAGGTTGGAAGTGGATTCCTAGAAGGCATTTCTTTCGAAGCTAAAAGAAAAATACAAGGAGATATTTTAAGGGAAGAAGGATTGAAGTAAAGAGCCATTTTTTTGAATGCTTTTTTGAAGGGGGAGATAGACCCCTTTTTTTCTTTTCCATTGATGTCAAAGGGGAAGAGAAAGCATGTGAAAATAATTAAAATCATTCCATCTTATCAAAGGGAAGAACCACAAGGTTGTTGTTGTTGGATTTTCACATCTTGTGTTTCCATTAATGACAAAGGGGGAGATTCTTGGAAATTAGATTGCATCAAAAGGTTGTCATTGATGTCAACATAGTGCTGAATGTATAAGATAGTTCCTAAAAGCTATTTACTATCAAAGATGACTGTTATATGTGGTCTAGAATGTTGGTTGGTCTAGTGTGTTGGTTTTTATGTTTGGTTTCTACCATGAGACAAGCTATGATTTTGATATTTGAAGATCTAGGCTAACACAGCGTATGCAATATATTATATGGACTAGTTATGCTTTATGGATGGTTTGTTGACATAATAAATGTGTTAATATTATATGGTACTGACCTAATTGATGATTAAGATATACTTGTATATATAAGAGACGTTTTAAAGAGGAAAAAGAGAGACAAACAGATGAGTGTGAGAAGTGGGTGTGCGAGTGTGGAAGAAAGTTGAAAGAAGATCATAGTCTGAATTCTTTATCAGTTGTGATCAATGCAGTTTTGTTGAGAGACTATTGTGTATGGCAGTACTTCATATTTTGAGCTTCAATGGAACTGAACCTTGCACATTGAAGGTGTAATTCATCAATTCATGCTTTTGGCAGCAAGCCATAACTTTTTTATTCTAGTAGTGAGACATCTTTTGTATCTTCAACTTGTAGCCCTATGGATAGTGAGTTTGAACAATGAGTCCTTATTTTAGGTAGTGATCCTTTCTGTAATCGGTTTTGATATTCTCTATAGTGTGAGTTAATCCTCACCGTGTTTTTTCCCTCATTGGGTTTTCCACGTAAATCTGGTGTTATTGTGTTTATGTGTTGGATTTGAGTTTCTACATTGACATTTGATGTTAAATCATTTAATTAGTTTTAAGTATTAGTTTTGGTGATTGAATTAAAGGTTAAAATCTACGACAACTGATTCACCCCCCCTCTCAGTTGTCTTATTCAACAATATGTTTGTACAATTCATAATATCATGGAGAAGAATATAGCCCTCAAAATATTCACTGCGTCTTTTAAAGGCAAGGCTCAAGACTAGTATATTTTACTAGCTTCCAATTCCATCTGCTCTTGGGATAGACTTGGATAAAAGTTATTCAAGTGATTTTTGGAGAAAGTATATCCCTCATCCTTATTACAATAGTTGATAATGATCAAGAGAGCTCTATAGGAAGCTATGATAAATTTCAATACCAGGTTCCATAAAACCTAGCAAAGGATCCCCACAACAGCCATACCTCCAACAACAATAGCATTCATGTTCTACTTGAAAGCTTTCAATTCAAACATCACAATTATGGTATAGTTGCTTGGAGGAAATACCATGTTCAACACATATGATCTAGCCATAAGAGTGAAGAACAATTTGATTGATGGTGGGAAGCTCCTGCCATGACTCTCGATGCTAATGTTTGCTGAAATATTTGATAGAATGCAAGAGGAAGTAGCCCCCAATATGTTTGCTTCACTTCCTAGCACATCAGCTACACTAGCACCTTCAATGTATGTGTATCTAAATACATAACCAAGTACGTCAAGATCTTCTTCACTAGTTATGGATGTAAATGATTGATGCATGGAAAATGGGATATCAAGAGATATCACTCTTTTTCCACTAGTCATTCATTAATGTCCTAGGAGTCCTAATTGGATTGACTAAGAACCTCACAAGGTGAGTCAATTTCACAATTAGAAAGGACCTAGGAGGGGGTTCTTTAAGTTCTAAGGGGTTCACCATCAAGCAAATACTTGGAAAAGAAAATTTTGGAAAACACACTCTGATATGAAAAATAACCTAAAATAAGCTAAATTAAAGATACAAATGATGAAATTTTGGAATAGGGAGATATGATATGTGTACCTGGGAAATTTGGAAATGTTGTGACAATTCTGGAAATGTAAAGAAGCTATCAAAAAGTGCTATGGAGTACTACGAAACCCAGAGTGGTGTATTAGTCCTGTTGCTATTTTTCGGGGAAAATACAAAGTCTTCGGATAATAGAACATAATCTTGAAGAATCTCTGACAAATACCCAGTGGAGGACCAAGATGCCCTAGGTGGTGTATTAGTCCTATTTTGAATTTTTGAATTCATTCAAATGTGGTACTAAGGGTTGATGTCTGCATTTGATTCTCCCCAAATCTGAGGTCCTCAATCTTCTAGATCTAACCTATAGGTGAGTTTCCATGAAGATGACAACTTTGCAATGCAACTTTTCAATTTTGACAACTTTTCACTTTAAAGGATCTTCAAGTCTTCAACCTAGATCTACAAATACAACACACAAGAGAGGAAAAACTTGTTGATTGTTAGTGAATGGGGGTTTTCCTTTGTCAAACCCCTTGTTGGTAATTAAACCAAATGATGAAATGAAGCATGAAACATGAAATACGTAAGTGATATCACCTTGTATGATGTCTTGTGAAGAAAATATACAA
This sequence comes from Sequoia sempervirens, assembly GCA_007258455.2. Lineage (NCBI taxonomy): Eukaryota > Viridiplantae > Streptophyta > Pinopsida > Cupressales > Cupressaceae > Sequoia > Sequoia sempervirens. The sequence continues at coordinate 181,502,777 of VDFB02168118.1, forward strand.
TCTACCATGTAGTGGCCATGAAGAATGTAGATCTTGGATCCTTGGATATAGTTACAAATAGATCTTCAATGCTACATCCACAATCTTGGCTCAACAACATGAATGGATGCACTGAACCCTTGACATGATGCTTGAATCTTGATGAATTTCTCTTGAATGTATAAACTTTCCGTAGGAATAAATAATTGAATGCTTGTTATATTGTTATGAAAAATGAGTGGGGGGGGGGGCTTGCATTTGTACTTATCTATGCTTAATATCCTAAAATTACATCACACCAAGCTGAGATATGAATTCATTAAATAAAGGAGGCTAAATCTTGCCAAAATTTGAAATTGAATCTCAAAGATAAGCCAAGGAGGACTAAGATTCCCTAGGTGGCATCTTCATCCCAAGGCTCAATCCTCGAAGCACAAACTCCAAAAAAGGACCTTTTTAGGTGTTTTCAATATCAGGGTCCCAAGACCCATGGAGGAAAAAGATGCCCTAGGTGGCATTTTAGTTCCACTCCACAAATCAGGGACACACAAAGAGAAACATTAAACGACCATTTATCTTTTGAGGTTTGTCAGGATTTTCCATAAAAATATATAGTTTATTAAGCTTTTGGATGCAAAATAGGGCCAATTAAGCCATAAAGAAGAATAAATAAAGCAAGGAGGGCCCAAAAAAGTGTGAAAATGCAAGGGTATGCATTTTGCTACTCTACAATGATATGAAAAATTTAATGAGAACTTTTGTGAATAAGCTCATCACTATAAGGTGCCAACAAGCAGCACCTTTGAACAACCCCCACAAAACTATCAAGGAGGAAGACCACCCTTCTAGCATAATATGTACTAGGGAGCTCAAAGAGGAGGCAACCAGCCCCAGGCATTGGGCTAGATAGTCCCAGTAATCACACTGTTACAAATGGTTAAGTCCAGCAAAAGCAAGGTATTAATCCCAGGCTAGAAAAACCTTGTGGAAGACATAAATGCATGATGCTTCCCATGTGATGACACCCATATGCTTCAAAATTGTGCAAGAGGAAATCTTCAATAGAGGGTGGTGAAATAAAGGATTCAAGGCATTCCTTCAAATGTCGAAAGTTATCAATCCCTCAGGATTGAAAATGCAAGGGATGTCTCTAGAGAGAGAAGTAGGTATCTCCCCTGACCAAGTGCTCTTTTCTTAGATGGAGGGAGAAGATTCAGTGCTAACAAATGAAGTTTCAATAACAAGGAAATCGTAAGTGTAGTCAAACTATAATACCCGATTCTAAAGAAGGTTTACCAAAGAGTATGTGCCATACGTGCCATAGGTTCCACCAGCTCATAAACCACATTAGTCTCAATCACAAATGTGATAGTTTCCACCGAAAGTATCTAATAAGGTTCCCAATTAGCCTTTGATAGACTATCCTTTTCCTAATGTAATGGAGACGCTACTGTTCAAACCAAAGGTGCTTCTCATCAGAGAATTAAACGTTGAGGAACAATTGAAGAAGGCTCCCACCAACATATCTTTATGTGATGTTCTATCCATTTTAGAGTAGAATACTTTGCTACAGGGTGCATTGAGTAAAGAGGAGTAGGATCCACAACTAGATTCAGTCTTGCCACACAACCAAGATAAGGGAAAAAGGCTTGGGTCAGATCCCCAATCTTCAAGAGCCGCACCATATATCACTTTAGGAGACAAAAAAATGAGAAAGAGGTATGTAGGTTGAAACCCACTCCCTTTTTCTTGACTCTTATTGTAGGGGATAAATTATTACACAACATGATAGACTTAGGGGCTAGTAGCACAGTTGATGCCCAAGCTAGTAGTTGATGCTCTGAAATTGAAATATGAAACCCTAGAATAGGGAACTATGCAATTGAATGGAAAGAAGGTCTCGACCATAGGTCACATTAAGAATACCCCCTTGATCTTGTACTCCTACCCAAGCTAAATATTCACCCAAGAGGTGGTCATAATCAACATTCCCCCCATTTTTGGAATGTTCCTGTAAAAATATTTCATATCAAATATTGGCAGATACCTAGCCCTTGATTGGTCCCATCTAATATTGAGGACTAAACAAGGAACAAAAAAGAAAATTATTCCTGAACCTTTGCATCCCAAACACGTCATAGTGGATGTAGTGATGAGCTTCAAAGCTACAGACACCTCCATTTCCAAAAAAGAGATGTATTGTGTTGAAATTTTCAAGGATGAAGAGGTCACAAGTGATCGAAGCCTAGAAGAAGAAGTCCTGCTAAACCATTTTATCAATTGTAACGCATTTGATAATTTACATGCCACCAGTCTGGACATGTACGTAATATTTGACGAAGATCAATCCCTCCCAAAGATGTTCAAGGAATAAGAGAATCCAAGAGAATTTGTTAATGATGGCGTATGGACTTTGTACTTTGATGGTGTAAAATGCAAGACCAGTTCTCAGAGCTAGGATCCATCTTGTATTTTTAGTTGGGTGGGAGACTATCAGAGCTTTCTATTTTTAGTTTCCATGTACAAAAATTGACATGAAATATGAAGGACTAGTTCATGACCTTATGCTAGCAAATTAGATGGGCATTGAAGGGATACAAGTGTTCAAAGATTCTAAGCTAGTGGTGAAGCAAGTCTAAGGATAGGAAACCACTAAGAACATAAGAATGTGATCCTACTGGCACAAGTTGTGAGATTTGATCAAAGGGTTTCAAGCTTTCAACATCTAGGTCATTTTGAGATCTCAAAACACCACTACAAATAGAATGGCTTTAATTAGCTCATAGTTTGAGCTAGCCTCTAATTCAACTAAAGGCTAAAATGCGATAAAAGTCATTGTTCAACTGTCTATCCCCAAAAGTAATTAAAATTGGCAGGTCTTCGAAGGTGATTCCTAAATTTTTGCATTCCTATGACAGTCTAGAGAATTTATCGAACAAGCATAGTCGAGGTCTGAAGAACCTAGTGAGGAGAAAATAATCCAACTAAAGAGCAATAAGCTGTTGTAGGGCCTAATCACTTTGGAGAACATATTCCATTGTGAAGATGCAATGAACAATAAATGGAGATTCACAGCTAATAAGGAAGACTATGAGGACCTCGATGTTAGAAGTGGAAGAAAGCTCAAAATCAAGAGGAACGTTCCACTTGAAAATATAAGCAAAGGTTGAGATCCTTATGTACTAAATACAATGAGGTCATAGCTTGGACCTATGATTATCTGAAAGTCTATGATACGGACATAATGCAACACACCATTAATATAGTCAAGGGGTCCAAGCCGATTTGATAGAAGCAAGGGTCAGTTAATCTGAAAGTAGAATTTTTAATGGCATAAGAGCTCACAAGGTTGATTGAGTCAAAGTTCATATACCCAATTAAATAATCTACTTAGCTATCTAATCTGGTCTGTTTCTAAAAGAAGAATGGCAATATTTGACTTTGTGTGGATTCTTGAGACTTAAACAAAGCCTCTTTAAAAGATCATTACCCTCTACCTTCAATGGAATAGATCTTGTAGACCATAATGTTCTCACTGCTTGAAGGATTTTTGAGTTATAATTAGGTCCATATGAAAGGAAAAGACCAACACAAAACAATTTCCACCACCAAATGGGGAACGTTCATGTACATAGAGATTCCTTTTGTCCTATCAACATGGGTGACACTTTTCAATGTGTGATGGATGTCGCATTCAAGGATTTGATCAATAAGATCATCCTCATCTATCTACATGACTTGACCATATTTTTGAAATCTAAGGGTGTCATTTCGATCACCAAGAAAAAGTCTTTCAGTGGTGTCAAAAGTTCAAGATTTCCTTAAATCCCAAAAATGTTTGTTTGGGGTTCCACAAGGCAAGTTGCTTTGCTTTGTTGTCTCCAAGGAAGGGATAGCCATCGACCCTGAGAGGGTGAAAGCTATAACAAAACTACCACTACCAATCAAACAAAAGGGATTACAATATTTATTAAGAAAGATAAAATTTGTTAGCATGTTCATCTTGGATTTCATAGGAATTGAGAGATCTATTACATTGATGTTCAAGAAAGGCATAGATCTCAAGTGGAAACTAGAAGGAAAGCTTGCTTTTGAGAAAATTAAGGTAGTTATTTCCACAACTCCAGTGTAGAAAACCTAGATTTTTCAAAGGACTTTGTGTTATATGTCTATAGTGGCGAGCATAGTATAGCCTCTGTGCTTATGCAAAAGGATGAGGAAGGAAGTAAGGAACACCCTATTGATTTCCAATCAAGGACCCTGAAGGGGTATGAGGCCAAGTATAACTTCATGGAGTAGCAGGTCTTCATGATAATAAAGTCTTAAAAAAATCTAACACTTGGTTTCAACCAACAAGATCACAGTCCTCATCACTCACCCAAGCATGGAGATCCTAGAATAAAACATAGACATCTATACCATGAAGTTAGTCAGAGGAAGAGGCTTGTGTGAATATCTCGCCAAAGAACTTAACCCCAAGGAAAAAGCTGAAGATACCGATCATGTTTTTGTGCAATTCAAGTTGGAGGAGTCTTGGGTAGTTCAGATAAGTTTCATGCAGACTGGCAGATATCCATCTGACCTCCTAGTGCACAAAAGAAGGTATTACATACTCCAAGGCATCGGGTATGTGTTAATTGAAGGCCTTTTGTTCAAAAGGAATTTTGATGGAGTCCTCCACAATGTATACAAGGTGTAAGCCAAAATATTTTTGGGTGAATTCCATAGTAGCACAGAAGGTGAAAACTTTTCTATGAAAACTACCACTCTAAAATCATGCAAGGAGGGTATTATTGGCCCACCCAATTTTCCAAATGCCATGATCTAGTGAGAAATTTCTCTTAGTGTTAGTTTTACATCGACAAGCGAAAGAACTCATCTATGCCTTTGAGCCAAATTGTTGTTGAAGAACCCTTAACACAATGGGGATTGGATTTCATCATGATGATCAATCCAATTTCCAGTTTAGGACATAAATGAATCTGAACAACCATGGACTATTTTATGATATGAACCAAGGTGGCCCCCCTAAAGAATGCTTCTGAAGTAGAGATCGTCAAAATTTTTGAAGAACTGGTAATGAGGTATGGATCTCCTAAAACCATCATCTTAGACGGCATGTGATCCTTTGTAGGATCTGGGATGTCATATTTTTCTCTCAAGGATGGATTTTATTTGAAGACTTTATTAAATTACTACCAACAAGGGAATGGACTAGCAGATTCTACCAATAAAATTTTGATCCGGCTAATAAAATGCATTAAGTCAAAACACTAGAAAGAATGGAACAAGCATCTACAGGAAGATTTATGTGTGGACCACATCTCCTGGAAGTAAGTCCTAAAGGCTTCTTCCTAAAAATTAGTATATGGGAAGGAGGTGGTCATACCCATCTCAATGGAGATTTTGGCACTACAACTATTGAAGTCTTTGGAGGTCACAAAGAGTGACATAATGGAAGTAAGGCTAGTTGAATTGCTAAGCCTTCAAGAAAAAGGATAAAAAGCATTCAATGCCATGGTCAAACACCAATAGGTGGTCAAATGATGGTTTGATAAAAAGGCCTCTGACCCAGGATTCAAGGAAGGAGCCTAGTTTTAAAATATGAGGAACGTGCCACTAAGCCAGGAAAACATGCCAAGTTCAACTCTTTGTGTAAGGGTCCCTTATGTATTTCTAAATGCAAAGCTAGTAATGCATAAAAACTCAAATAAATGAAGGAAAATGTCATGGGGATACCAATAAATGGTATCACTTGAAACTATTTAATTAAAGCTTGAAGTTCATAAAAAAATTACACTTTATGTACCATATGTATAAATGTTTTGTAAATATGGTTTTTTTTACAAATAAGACAAGATACAAAAATGATAAAAGACTATATTATAGTTATAAGACAAAATTTACACATAATTTAAGGTACTAAGGCCTTTTTTGAGGGAGCTTGCAAGCTTAGAGTAGAAAATATAGAATCTTCTTTTTAAAACAGCCAAAATGATATCCATCTTCATAGCCAAAATTTTGGAGGTGGTAGCTTAGGGTAGGAGTAATTTTAACCTCCAAGCCACAACAAGCTAAAAATACGGTGGTATTTTTCAATTCTTGGGCTTACAAGAGTAGGGTCTTCATCACACATCTCCACTGAAACTTATTGAGGGTTATTCATCGATGTTCAAAACCACTCTTCCAATGTTGTACACCAAATGCTCAAAGGAAGTGTATCATTCTATGTTGAAAATTGGCTCGACATTGTTTAGATAGAGGAGAAAGGAGCTAGCAAGCCTCGCTCATTGGAAATGTTTCTCAAGAGTCATTGTTTAGAAACTAGAAAGCAAGGGAAGGCAAGGCACCAATTCAACTTTATCCACATGCCGACGGAGGTCCATGGCGGAAAGTATACCAAGGCTTGATACTGCTATTTAGCAATGAGTTCTTCATGTCTTATCAGGTACTCCTTGAAGAACATGGCCTTATAGAGATGCACTATCCACAACTTAGTGATATTTAGGTCCATTAGGGAGGAAAAAAATGAATAAATAACATTCGTATTGGCTCAATAGTGGCTCAAGTCTAGGACAAAGTCCCTCTCCAACACCCACTTAAACATAGTAATGGTGAAGGGGCATCAGGAGCCTTTTAATTCTATCGTCAGTGACCTCTCCTACAAATGTCACCTAGTTTTTCCAACTCAGGAGTCTAATTAGAGTTTCCTTACCTCGTGGAGTACAAAATAAAGTTGTGAACATAATAAATATTTTCACAAGGAAGGCATGCTATTTATATAAGAAAGCAAGCTGAAAAGTCTTCAAATAGAAAATATTTTTCTTGTCATAATGACAACAGGAAATGCAAGTTGGTGGTGAGAACTAAAGGGAGATTGTATGTATGGGATTTTGAAAGGATTTGAAAATTTAATGTAGGTTTTGGCATTGATGATTAGACATACGGCTTATCGCCATGTGTTCATCACCCTCATAATCACCAACCAACTCTGTCATGTGAAATGACCATTTTAAAAGCCAATTCCTACTTATTTAATGTAGAGGTCTTTTCCAATTATGTCTCCCATTTCTCAAGGTTATCCTTATTCGAAAATAATGTAAGGAATGTACTTAATTCCCTTCCCAAAGTGAAGGTTGCATTTCCCAAGAATACAAGCATTTATTCCACACATATTATCTTCATTGGTAGCACTCAAGAGACTAGTAATAATGAACATGCATTTACTCTATACACATCAGTGAAAATTAAATAGCTAAAGCAAAAACGTTTGTGTGAAACCTTGGCAAGAGAAAAATTTCTCTAAGTGAAAAAGAAAGTTCTTGCAAAATTATTTCGAAAACCATGAATAATGGCTATTGAAGCATCATCCTCCGGTAGGGGCACTAAAATTTGTTGCAAGATAGTGTGTCCGTTGGTCTCCTCTGTGTAGTGTGGCACTTGGGTTCATGACATGAGTTAACCTCCTCCTATGGATCTTGTATAAATCTGGTAGTTGTATCAGGCATTAACAGGTTGATCTTTTGGTGCAACGACAACCACCAATCTTTGGTATCAAATCTAAGGTCACAGGTTCAAACCCTTCGCTTGTACAAGGGGGATTGTTGTAAGATGGTGTTTCCCTTTATCTTCTCTATGTAGTGCAGTGCTTCGGCTCATGACATGGCTTAACCACCTCCTATAGGTTCCCTCTTGAGGATCTAGAATGGATGAGGAAACACTAGAACCACTTGACTATTTCGTGGGCTTGGATTTTAATTTCATTAGATTCCATGGGTTTACAAAAGAACCCTTTTAGCTACCAATATTTGTAACAAATAGGACATTGGCCTTGGAAATATACCAAAAATTATTAATTGCATATTACACCTATGACACCAAGAAGAAAAAGACAAAGTTTCATGCAATCCCTCTCACTATTGGTAAGAGAAAAGTGAAGCTCATGAAGAGGGAAGAGCAAGATATATTGACCAAAAAATTGGCCTATCTTGGCCTATGGCTTATTTGCAACAAATAGAAATATAATCCAGAAGGGCATCTATCATTTAGGCATGATCCACGCCTTTATTAGGAAGAAAGGTGAAATCCAACTAAAGGAAATGAAGACACCTATGTCGACTTGGATGCCATACCATTTTTACAGCCCAGTGGCTCACTTTCTGTCAAATCATGGAGGAATTTAGACCAAATAGCCTAATGGATAAGTTCGTCAAACAAAAATTGAAGAATAAAGGGTGGTTTGAAAGAAAAAGTGACAAAATTCTGGAGAAATCAGAAAGAAATTAGGCAAATAGGCCCCCTACATGAAACTATCCCATAAGACAGATTTTGAAGATATTTATGATAAAGAGGTTAGGTTTGATTTGGATCAAGGGTCTAATTAGGATCCCAAACATGAATATTTCCAAGGTTCTAACTCGCCACCCTGAGTGGTTGAAATAGGAAAGTGGAAGGATAAGGAAGTATCACAATAAAGGGAATCACAAGTCTTCTCTTCTACCAGCATTCCAACAAGAGAAAAATGGACCTAACGATCTATGAAGAAGTCTTTAGCAAGTCAAGAAACTCAAGGTTCTTCTGGGTTAGTAGTGGAAGGATCTAGAGTAACAAGTGAGCTCTTTGTGAAGAGAAGGAGAATCCAAGAATTGGGAAAGCAAGGACTTTTGAACAAGGAAGATGAAGAAGTGATTTTTTCCTCACAAGAATCTTCGATCCTTGTGGTTCAGATAAGTTTTGCACATGCTATTCTTTCTTCCATTACTCCACGAGTAACTATAGGCCCTCCATCCTAGGAGAAGAATCCTATATCAGTTGATTCTAACCTATTTATCCTTGATACACCTTGTATTGTGTTTACTAATAAGCCTCTTGTCAAAGCCCCGTGCATAGAACATGCATCTTCTACCACAATTGCGTTCAACATTTTAATTTCTTTGTCTAAGGCCTAGATTTCGATCTCAGAGTCACCCATGTTACAATCTTCATCACCATTTCCTACTTCTAGGCCTATGCCTCTATTTTCAAACACTTCCCCCTTACCCCAATGAGTGCTCTACACTCTACTCAATATTTGCAAGGCATCCCACCCTTCTCACTAATAGCCTTTCCCTTCGCTTCTATCCAAGCCCAAACAGTCAAGAGCACACACCACCCCACCCTTTATGGCATCTCTACAAAACCTCCAGACCCAAATAGAGTTGACCAAGTAGGCTCAAAGGGAAAGAAAATAGAATTAATTGGTTAGGGTTGTGATAGCTCTAGCAACCCCGAAGCTAGAGATGTGTTTTGATGAAGAGTCACTAGTACAAAAACAATAATAAACTACTAAAAAAAACTACTAAAACTTGCTTATAAATGACTACAGTTGGTAACGTGACTACTAGTAATTTATTTCCAGTCATATATGATGTGACCAGATTGATGACTAAACCATTTTTAGTCATTTATTGGTTGTCTTGATTGATTGATTTGGTAGTATATTTAGTCATTGATTTAGTCATACATTGCTGCAATCTGGTCACTTATTTAGTCACTTTTTTCCACTATTACATTTAGTCATTGATTTAGTCATTGATTGTTGTAATCTGGTCACTTATTTAATCTTTTTTTATTCACTGATATATTTAACTGGTCACTTAGTTTTTTATTTAGTCATTGATTGCTATAATCTAGTCACTTATTTAGTCATTTTTTTATTCGCTGATATATTTAGTCATTGATTGTTGTTAACTGGTCAGTTATTTAGTCATTTTTATTCACTGTTCGCTGATTTCTATCAATTGGTAGCATATTTAGTCAATTTAATTATTAATTGATGTCAATTAGTAGTATAGTTAGTCATTTTAATTGACTGATATTTGAGGATTTAAGCATAAAACATAGAAATACAAATCAATCATCAATTGCACACAATAAGAGAGCCATTGAGAAGAAAAAATCAATGAAATTTATTAATAAAATAAAGGTGTTCTAATTGTAGGTTATAAATAGAGTATACAATTGTTATTTTCAGTCACAAGACTGAAAATCTGAATTATAATATTACATAGAAATGATTGCAAGAAAGAATCTTCTCCAAAAAACTTCTACAATGATGGAAACATATGCTTGAAGCCCTCCAATGTGAGAACATACCCCTTTCATCTCTTAAAACTTCTACAATGATGTGGGCAATCTTCCTGGATCAAGCTCTAATGTGTAGAATCCAAGAAGGAGAGTGTTGATCATGTCCCATATATGAAGCTCTCTCCTTCAATGCAATCAACAATAACCTAGCTAGAATCTTTCCTCCTTTATATGCAATGTTCCATCTGATATGAGCAATAGGGTGGTCCCTTTTCCACCATGAATGAAGATATGCCTCAATACAACCAACAAAATTACTATTAGTCTCAATTTAGAAAGAATAAAACTGCATTGTATATTGAAAGTTTACAAAAGTCCAAACACAATAGAAAGATAAATCAATTAAAAAAATGTATCCTTTTCAAAAAATGCCTTAAAAAAAGTGTTCAACATAGGCCTAAAATATGCATATTGAACCCTTGATTTCAAAACCTTGTTTAAATTTTAAGAAAGGTGATATGCTCATACTATAGAATGAAGTTGACATTATAGAATGAAGGCTATCAACACTAACCATACTAGAACAACATTATCAACAAAATTCTCCTGGAAACCAAGTGCAAGAATGTCATCAGACTTAATTAGACAACAAAAATGTCAACCCTGGTTCACATGTTGTCTGAGTAAATATATGCACCATGGAAGAATCCATTTTTACATAAATTCCAAATTAAGTTGATGGGAAAATATCTTTGGTATCCAACTGGGAAGCCTTAACATCCAAAAAATTACTAACCTAATGTTTCACAACAAGTTTCCCAATTGTGACATCATCTTTACTTAAGAAACCAGATATTGATCCACTGCCATATTGAATCTTACAGGATTCTCCTTCACAAAAAAAAATGATATATATTAATTTTTTACCAACTTCCTTAATATTCCCATGTAATTAGACTAAAGTAAGTGAGGTCGGGGGATTGAATAGAGTACCATCTTCTTGGTATGTGCTTGACTTTGATGACTTGTATCTTGAATGAAAATAGCAAGCTAGATGCACTATAAAAACATTATTAATCATTGTTACAAAAATAACCACAAAATCCTCTTTAATTAAATCCTTCTAGATATTTTAGTTAATTTCTAAGAGATTTGATTTCTCTATCCAAACAACCATCAATCTATTTACTGTATATAATTTCCAAGAATTTAGAATTTGATTGTAATGGAACTCACCATAATTACCAAATATTTGACACCAAAATGTAGTACAAAATGAATTCTTTGATAGAATGCCTCAAAGAGGTGTCTCTCATGGAATGAAATGATATGATTGCAGAATGTGCACAAAATGGATTTTGCAAGGAAGCTCTCAAAACCTTTGAATTAATGAAGCACTCTAGAACACTGACATTGTAAGATTTGCTTGTGTTCTAGATGCATGCAGTCATGCAGGTTATGAGGACTACACATACTTCACATGTTAGTAACCCTTATTGTATTACATATATAGTTGATCATTAGGTGTGCATGGTTGACCTTCGTCCTCGTGTTGGCTATCTTGAGGACACCCTAAACATTATTACTAAGATGCCAGTTAAACCTTTGGTTCCTGTGGATCATATATGAATATAGGCTAATTATTCTAGCAACACTAATTTTTTAGTTCGATCCTAAAAATGTTGCAACTTATCTTCTTCTCTAAAACATTTGTGTAGAAGCGAGTAGGTGTGGTGAGGTTCAAAAGTAAGGAGATTGATGAAAGATAGAGTAATTAAAAAGATACTTGCATGTAGTTGGATTGAAGGGCATAAAATGGTACATGCTTTTTTTTGTAGGAGATAGATCACATCCATGAAAATGGGAGATCTATGCAAAATTGGAGAAATTGGCTTGGAAAATGAAGGAAGCAATGTATTTCTAGATTCAATACTTTTACTCAATGTTGTGAAATAGAAGAAAAAAGAACCATTTATCTGCCACTATAGTGAAAATTTAGCAATTGCATTTGGTTTTTTAAACATGGCCCCTATCACAACTATTAGAGTTATTAAGAACCTTCGAGTATGTTATGATTTTCACACTACATCTAAATTCATCTCCAAGATTGTTGCAAGAGAAATTATTCTAAGAGATGTGAACCATTTCCATCATTTTAAATAGGGACAATGTTCTTGTGGAGAATATTAGTGATACTAAATGAAACAATCTAAAAATTAGGCTTACACTATAATAATGTGCACTACATCAAATATCCAGTAATAGCGAAGGGACATCCATCAAAGCATAACAGTAGAGAATTTTTTTTCATATGTTGTAGTTACAAGTGCCCTGCTAGACATACATGAAAATGTGGAAGCAATATATACACAAGGCAAGCACACTGTTTCAAAAAAATGCTTCAAAGAAATGTGATATTTCTTTTTATAGTTTAACCGTGATACTGCACTATTTTTACATGATCCTTGTGGTGATGCAGGATGTTATTGCTATACCACACTATTATTTCTTGAACTTCGCGGTAATGCAGGATGTTACCGCTACACTACACCGTTATTTCTCGGCCTTCATGGTAATGCAGGATATTACCACTACACTGCACCGTTATTGCTCAGCCTTTGCAGTAATGCGGGATGTTACCGCTACACCACATCTTGTCTTCTTAGCTCTTGTAGGGATGTGAGAGAAGTATTTAAGTTACTTCCATACTGCACATTTATTGCTCAACCTTCACAATAATGCAAGATGTTACCACTACACCACATCATGTCTTCTTGGCTCTTGTGGTATGGCAGTATTATGAAACTTGTCACAACAATCTTATGAAACTTTTCACGACCATCTACTACCTTGACACAACCATCATCTACAATAGTCTTATGAAACTTGTCATGACCATCTTCTTGGCTCTTGCCGTATGGCGGTATTATGAAACTTGTCAATATTTATGGGCACCTTTTAAGCTACATTCAAATATATAAGGAAAATATCCTATAGGGATGACAGTCCCAAGAAACATGAAAATGGTTACACCAATAAATAGTTAACTAGAAACCATGAATTTTCAATGCATAATGGAGAATATACACAGAGTTAAGTCAGTGAGAAAACATCCTTGGAGAATTGTCATCAAAAGTATGACAACTAAGAGTTCATTGTAGAAAATCATATACCCTCAAATACCTAAGATTCATAATAGACCTAATGATAGCTTTCATAGTCATAAGAGAATAGATGTAAGAGCATGAAAAGACACTGAGATGGAAGGGTAGTTGGTAGAGTTGAAGAATTAGACCTGTAGTGAGAAGGTAGGGAGAACAATGTAATTTACAGTCAAGAGCATCATGGAAGTTTATCAGGTGACTATATTTTGGCAAGGAGAGAAATTAGTGACAACATTACCATCAAAAGAATAAGGATACTCAAAACCCTACCAAATAATAGGGCCTTTTTCATCACCTTGTAGAGATCTCAAACATGCATGAAAATGTTTCACAAAGACTAAAATCATCTCTATTTTTGATGATCACAAAAAGTAACAAAAATTTAGATTTACAAATGATGAAAAGAAGTACATGGAAAGTATATTATGCTGAATTTATTTTTCTAAAAAAAAATTAACCATTAACTATCCAATACAATCTAACAAAATACAAATATACAATGAAATATTATGATCAACAAAATGTTAATTTTAATGGTTATCTTAAGGTAGACAAAAAAAAATTGTACAAGTGAAAAATACTACTCTTAGATTATTCTAAACAATAACATTTTAATTTACATAATTTTTAAGCAATTTTTTTTAAGATCCATCCAACTGTACAAAAATCAAATCAAATCTGCAATGATCTCAAAGATCTAAAGGTTTAAAAATCTGATATTTTTAGATCTATTCTTGGGTGTATCCTGCAAACTTCATCATAGAAGGATGGGTCATCACCTCATTTAGATTTGGATGTGGAACTGCCTTTGTTGTTTCCATAAAATCCAAAATAGGCCTAACAAATGCTAGAAGAAATAACCTTATAAACACGCAAAAGGAAAAGCTAAATCAATAGTAATTTACTAATTTTCATTCAACTTCTATGTAATCATTTTAAGTACTTGATTCTATTGTACTTTAAAGATTTATGATATAAATTTTAGCTATTCAAATAGCTTAAATAATTTTAAGTTATAAAATTGATAAATAGGCTTTAGCAATTCAAAAAAAATCCACTTCTAAAATTTTAAATATCTTTATTGTATCTATTTACTATTGTTAGAGAGTTGAAAACTATGAATTTTCCTCTATCCTATAGGATTGAGAAAGGAAGAACACTGTCAAGCAGTGATTGAATCATAAAAAACAGTCCAAAAAAAACAAAATTTACTATCAAATGGTGACAAAGATCTATCCTCTAAGTCATTTTCACATGGTGATTGAGAACACAGTGAGTAAGAAGTAAAGGAGCACTGGATCAGAACACTGCAAAATGGTCATGAGTTATGCAATGAACTTCACTATTCTTTTGATCACAAAGGAGATCGAGATAATAACTAACATACTGATGTGCAAAAAGAATGTTCATGGAGTGCAAACTTCCTTATAAATCAATTACCACAGTAGAGTTTGAAGTGAATTGCACTTGCTATTTTATGTTGATATGGATATGTTCTAACCTGTAGTTAATTGTTGTACCATAATAGATAAGGCTGAATTTTGTCAATTGTTGCTTGGGTAAAACTTGAAGCTATCTTTGTACCTGGTAAAGTTATGGATGACAGAAGGATCTATAAGCTGGGGAAGTTCTTCATGGATGAAATTGGGAATAAAATTTAGAATGGAAAGAGAGTGGAAAAGTAGAATTTGATGAAACTCTTGTAAAGTTCAAGTTAATGGCTGATGCTTTTGTTCATTGTTATGATGGGAAATATTCTGAATAGTCATCTCAAAATAAAGGATTTTACTATTATTTTGAGAGGATATTCTATATAGAAGGTTGTCTTAGATCAAATAAATGAAGCAAACAATTGTGAAAGAGCCAACAATTTTGAATTTCAATGTTCAATGGTGTCTTATGTATAGACTCCCCCTATGATTTGCTCCTAGAATAAGGTATAGCAATTTAGAATTTGAAACTATGGTATATGAACAACTATTTAGCCTATGTGTTATGCTACAACAATTAACTACAGGATAGAACATATCCATTTCAACATAAAATACTAAGTGAAATTCACCTCAAATTTTGTTGTACCTGAGTATGATAGTACTTGAGCTTCTGGTGTTTCTAGACATAACCTATAGTGAAAAGTGTAGTCTCCATCTAAAGGAACCATCTTCGAAGCTCTTCCCTGAAATGAGGGTTGAAAACATTAGAAGAAAAGAAATACAATAATTCTAAAGTAACAATTTGTATCAATCCAAATGTTACAAAGTATAATTAAAAATAAAAATCCTTACAATTGGACCTCAAATTGGACCAAGTAGATTTATGATTTTATCTTTAGAATGTAGGAATTTTCTCTGTCAGAGCTCCATGACCTCAAATTGGATCTCAAATTGGACTGGTAAAATTTATGATTTTATCTTTACAATGTACAAAATTTCTCAATCGGATATTAAAGATCTCAAGTTGGATCTCCAATTGGACCGATAGATTTATGATTTTATCTTTAGAATAAAGGAACTTCCTCTGTCGGATATTCATAAATTCTTACATATAGGTTCTGCTTCCAACCGAAAACACCCAGAAGTGTTTCACACTGGCTCAAGGTACTCTCCAACTTGGTTATGACACTAATAGCAATCCAATTTTTCTAGAACCGTCCATACATGAATGTTGCATCACAATCTATTCTTCTTGCACATAAAAATGCCACATAGTAACCATTTCTAAATAAAACTCAAAATCATCATAAAACAATAATTAATAAATAATTTCAGCTTCAAAAATTATTCGATGCCATTTACTATCAAAACAAAAGTAGTATAAATCACAAAAAATCCAAAAATCAATCCATCCAAAGAGAAAATAAGCAATGTAAGGATTTGAGCAATATAAGTCCAAAGGGTTATGTTGTAACTATAATGGAATCACCATAAGAGCACAACCGAGGAACAAATTCTTATGATTGTAATTATGTGATCCATAACTCTATTGGTCATGTGGCACAATTGTGCTATAAAAAATATAGGATGCATTCATGTGTGACCCAAGTTTAATGTGGTTGTGTTGTGATAGAAATGGAAGCACTCATATGAGCACAATTCATGTACAAATCACTATCATCACAATTAGGTGTCAATCATCATTGGGTACATTCAGGTTGAATCAAGTTTAACAGGTTACAATGTAATGATAGCATGATCCAAGAGCGATTACCTCTTGCTCCAATAAAGAGCCTATAACTCTAGTTGATATACATGTAGAGTCATTGTGTTATATCAATTATCTAGTGCATTCAAGAATAACCCATGTTTAATGGGCTATTCTAGAGAGTGATCAAGATTTTCTAAACCTTATGAATCTTACTTAAAAGTGTACAACTTAAACTACAAACCAAGTTTGTTACATACTTGAATGCAATCTTGGGTTATCACAAACTATAATAATGTGATCTGCTAATAACCATTATGGAAAGTATTAAAGCAAGACCCATGTTGTATAGGATACATTTTCCTGATCAAGTTTACATACCTTAATGATCAAACACAAGCTTCCCATGCACTCTAGGATACAATCCAAGATCATACCACAACCCTATCAAGATAGCTAATTTTTTGACCCAAAATTTAAGGTTGTTTTTTAATACCAATAGAAGTATTAGTAAGAGCATGACTAGGGTACAAATCCTAGGCCTTCATAAAAACATAAATAATAACTCTAGCGAATTAGTGAGGTTGCAACACCAGAAAGATTGAGACATTGTAGCTAATAACAAAAGCTTGCAATCTAAATATTATAGCCAATAACAAGAACACTATGTAGCTCAATGACATTTTTAAATGCAATCTATGGCAAGAAGAATGATAGCCACTCGAGGTGTGACAGTAAAAAAGAGGTTGAACAGTGACAAGATAATAAAGCTCAAACCTTGCATATTAAAGTGGATATTTTAACAGTGAGTTTCCTTACCCCCTTACTAACCTTAATGATTTTTCAAATGCTTTTGGTAGTGTTAGACAAGGAAAATGCAATCAAGGAATGACTGTCCAAATAAAGTAACAGTGGTAATCACGGGTTCAATGTTTCTTCTTAGCCATTGTATAGTGGAGGTAGTGGATTGCATGTTTGAGCAGTGTTTTGAGACTCATCAAAGATGGGATAATTGTGAATAATACCTTGTGCACTGTAAAGTAGTGACAATAATGTTGAAGGATCTTAAGACCCACAATACCATGAAACAATGAGTCCCCTGTAGTAAGTAAGTAGGTAGTCTATAGGGCATAGTTTGATTTCATAGAAGGATGCTCATGAAAGGAATCTTCAAGTTACAGTGAATGAGCTATTTGAGATTGCAATTGAGGGTGCAATATCTAGTCTTAAAGGAAATTAGCAAAGTTGTAAATGTGCAAGAAAATCAAATCGTATATAGCAAAAACTTCACAATGTTATCTTGCATAATTCCTTGAGTTTGAAGACAAAAATATCATTGTATCTTGATGAAAGTAGTGACCTTAATGGTCAATCACTGGCAACCATGATGTTAAAACATGCTATTGTGTTTATGGAGGCAGCATTTTAAGCAAGACAGTGAGTGGTGGTTTGGGACAATGGTAGGTATAAAGGACTTGCTTTATATGCATACTATTCAATCTAGCTTAAGACAACGTTCTTAGAAGAGATTGAAGGTGGATTATTGAACTCAAGGGTTATCATGATAAGGATTAAAGAAAATACTGAGATCTATTTAAAAGCCATGGTCATGAAGATATTAAAGATGTCACATGCAAAACCCTAGCAGCTGGAGTAATGAATACAGTGCCAAAGAGGATAGTGTGTTGGGGCAGATTTAGGAGATCTCCACATTATCTATTCACAGGAAAATACATCATTAATTTTATTTTTTAATTAAAAGAAATTGTAACTATCATGAAAATAGGAAAGATCAAAGCAACTCAATAGCAATAAAACTCTAATGTAATCAAAAGCTAAACAACAAAGCACAAAGAAAGCATAAACATAAACAAAGAGCGATCTCACCCAATATCTACATCCTTCCATGATTGACCTTGATTGTCCTTCTCCATTTTGTCGTGATGGTATTCTTGCCCTCAGATTTTCAGTAAGTGTGCAAGTATACCCTTGATGTATGTGATTATAGAAAAATATCAAAGATTAAACAAGTTCTCCAAAAGTCATACAATTTTGGGAGGAGTAATAATGATGAAGGTCAGGTCAATTTATAGAAAAATGATTGTTCGAATGACAGGCTCATATTGAAAGATAGATGTATGATTCAAATTAAAAGATTTGACATGCATTGAGATTTGTGTCAGTAGCGACATGAGTGATAAAACATGAAAGGTGGGAATTAAGATTAAATAATGATTTAATCTTTAGTTGAAAGTATTCAAAAATTAGAAGAATAATGATCACATGCAAAGATGAGGATTAACATGGGGGAAATTGTATGTTCGAATGCACAAATGAATTAATTAATTAAATAAAGCTATTTAATTAATAAATGTGTGCACGCAAAAGAATTAAAACAAGATAACTGATTGATTAAGATAGGAAGTCTCTTTGTTAAAGACAATTATATATTAAATCAAGAGATAACTGACTTATTTAGTTAAATCTCAAGTTAAGTGGAAATGACTAATTAGATAACTTAGGTGATTATCCAAATATAGACGAATATGCCAAGAATGATTCTTTGTATGAATTAAATGATTATTTAATTCAATATTCAAAATTAGAGGATTAAATTAAATAAATTAATATTTATTTAATTGAATGAAGAAAAGATTAAAGAATAATTAAATAATTAAAGTGATTATTTAATTAAAGAAAGGGGATAAAGTCAATTAGCGACGTAATAAAATAAAGAATATTAATTTAATTAATCAAATTAAATAAAGATAAATAATTAATTAATTAAATAATTAAAATTATATAATTAATAGAGGAATAAAGGTTATAATGACTTAATTAAATAATTAAAGTTATTTAATTAATAGATGAGAAAGGACTTTAGAAAATACTTAAATAATTAACATTATTTAATCATGATTATGAAGGTACGAATTATAAAGAAATTGAAGTCATAGACCTAGACCAAATTTTAGTGTCTACATTTTTCCCATCTTTGATACAATGTTGTTTATCTTGTTGTGTCAAAGAAAAAGATATGAAAAAAAAAGATATTCCCTAGTAAAAGTAGGATGAGGAAAGATGACGAGGAAGTAGTGATATGCCCCCTCGAGAGGACATGAAGGTTTGAAGAAAACGAGTGTGCTCTTGAAATGGATGAAAGAAGATGAAGGAGAAAAAGGATAGAGGAACATAGATAAGGGTGGTGAAGATGCAAAAAAGAAGAAATGTTAGAGTGGAAAAAAATGAAAGGTAACATAAAAGACATGGATGTTAGTACTAGAAATCTTTGATGTTTTTGTCGAAACACAATAGGCCTTGCATTAAATCATCATTGGGTGGTAACTATACAAATGGACAACAAACATCATGATATGAGATAGACCAAGGTGTACAAGGTCGTCCACCTGCTAAAAACAAACAGTCGTAGACAAGGAGTGTCTTGACTCATACTAAGGGAAAAGTTGCCCCAATATTTTTGTCAAGACAAACCACAAACAACAAATAAAATAAAAGATGGTTCATTAGACATCATTTCTCCTCTAAATCCTTCATGGGACATCCTTGAGGAAGCTAGTAACATGACTCAAAAATTAAATCCAAAAGATAGTCAACAAACAACAATCAAAGAAAAGAGAATTCTAATACATTGTTGCTTCTCTAAATCCTTCATGGGACGTCCTTGATAAATCTAGTAACAGGATTCCAATCATAAAGTCAAATGAAATGAAAAGATAAATAACCCACAAAGTCAAAGCTAGTAAAATATTTTCCAAAACTTGATCTATTATTGTTTGATTGTTTAGATGATTTGATTGATAAAGCCTTGTTTCAAGAAGGACACATACCATATAAGACATTGAGTTTGGTTTCGATGTTATGACTATCTATATAAAGCATGACAAAAGCCTAGTTTCAGAAAGACACATATCATATAAGACGTTGAGTCTGATGTCATTGATGTGACAACCTGTGTGAGGCTATGATGATTGTTTCACAGTTTCTATATTCAGGAAGGACTCGTCCTATATAAGACATAAGTTGATTATTTTGATAATTTCTATATTTAGGAAGGACACATCCTGTAGTAGACATAAGTTGATTTGTTTTGGTTGTTGCTTTGGAAATTTGTTTGATTTGACCTGATGACATTGTTGACTTGTTCATCTTATTGATGTGTGACTCTATATGATGTGTTGATAATTGATTATCTATGACCATGAACCCTAAAGGACTAACCTAGTGTGGCATTAGGGGCTCATTGATTGATGGTCTTGGATACATTATACATGCAGAGACCTCATAGTTCGACATGACCAATGACTTTGTCCCATAGAAGATGGATTGAGTCATGATTTTGACTGACACGATGGACTAAAAAAATATTTGAATTAATTACAAATATGAGACATGTGTGATAATGAATGTGAGGAACCCTAATGGATTGACCTATTGTGGCCTCGGGGGCTCATCGTGTTGGAAAAACAAGGACAGACAACTGAGAGGGGGGGAGTGAATCAGTTGTCGCAAAATATTTAAACTTCTTCTAACTTAACTTAATCTCAGATCTGATGAAAGATTAATAAACCATTGACAATTAGCACATCAGAGAGACAAAGAACACTAATATTTTTATGTGGAAACCTTGTTAGGGGAAAAACCATGATGGATGTTAGTCCATAGTATTATACCCCGTTAAAAGTATAATGAGAAATAAGGGAATGCACATGCATTTAGGCACACTGCCTAGAGCTCACTACTTAAATACAAAAGAGGACTCACCATCCAAAAGGAGTTTGGATTAAGACCATCCAAAATGTGAACTAAGAAAATAGCTTCTACACAAGCCTGATTACAGTTCTAGTTAAGCACAGAAAAACCTTCTTCACTCTTCGCTCAACTTCTTCACACTTTGTTCAATCTTCTTCGCACTCTTCTCTACAAATTATATTCACACATACACACATAGGAGAAAATTGAGATTACTTTACACCGATGAAAAAATCACTCTTATATAACTGTGACATGAGATTACACCAACAACTTAGTCAACTAGAAATATAAAACATATTTTCAATGTCGGCCCAAATTTACAAATAAATTTACAATGTGAATCCATCAAGGTCGGCCACAACATAGTGGAGACCCAAATTAACAATTCCAACACAAAAAGACTTCAATTAGTTTCACCTCAAAGATCCACAACATGCTACCATCAACATGTCGGCCAGGAACATGAAAAATGGAACATATAGAGAAAAATATGCAATCACAACCACACTGATCAATGTGGATGTACCACAAAGATAGAGCATGATCTAGAAGCATCCAACATAAACAAGAACTAATAGAGAAACATCTGCAGCAACAGAAGCACATAAACTTCAATCAGGAATACTGAAAGAACCCACAGAAATATTGTCAGAACACAATTGTTCACAACACAATCAAATCTACACGCAGACCTTTGAAGCTTTCGATGGATGAACTAGATACACTCAATAGAAAACCATTTAAACCACAAGAATTGGCCTTCAATTTACAGAAGAAGACACCTTCATGACCTTCACAGTTCCACTGGGAACCTAGAATACTTCTTTTAATAATTTTCTCAATATCCTCGACATATATAGCCTTCAATACACCAAATGCTAATAGTGTTGACATCAATGACAACCACATATCAAAAACACATCCACAACATCCAACAATTTCCTCAATTCTTCTCAGGATCTTGTTCCCACAGGGCTCCTCTCCCCAAATAATTAGCATTTTTTCATATTGCACTTCTCCCCCTTTGACATCAATGGAAAAGATAAGCATTATCTTTCCACATACAAGCTCTAAACCACATATCTACACATCTGACTACTCCCCCCTAAGTAGCAGCCACAAAAAACATCAATCTAAATCAAAGTATGATCATGAAATGCACAGATTGATGCAAATTAATGCATCCTTAGTTCATATCAGGAGGGGTAATCACCCCTATCATCCCTCTGAGATACTCAAAAGTATCCTTTGGAAATGGCTTAGTGAAAATATCTGCAATCTGCTCTTTGGTAGGCACATACTCCAGTCTGACTTCTTTCTCACTTACTTTCTTCCTCATAAAGTGAAACTTGATTGATATGCTTGGTCTTAGAGTGTAGCACCGGATTCTTAGAAATGTTAATAACACTTGAGTTATCACAGTATATGGTAATAGGTTCATCATATACTACTTTGATATCTTTCAACATCTATTTCATTCACATCACTTGAGTACAGTTATTGGTAGCAGCAATATATTTTGCTTCAGCAGTAGATAGAGAAATGGAATTTTTCTTTTTGCTCAACCAAGACACCAACATATTCCCTAGGAAGAAGGCACCACCACTAGTACTTTTCCTGTCACCTACATCTCTAGCCCAATCTACATCAGTATATGCATTCAAAGTAAGATCATCATCCTTAGGATACCAAAGTCCAAAATCAATTGTTCCTTTCAAATATCTAAAGATTCTCTTTACAACAGTCACATTAGACTCTTTTGGATCAACCTAAAATCTAGCAACCATACACACAACATTCATAATGTCTGGTATGTTCTGTGTTAAGTAGAGAAATCCACCAATCATAGATACCTTGTTTGATTTTCCTTAGGAGAATCATCATTTTGTGTTAACTTGCATCCAATTATTATGGGAGTACCAATAGGCTTTGAATAATCCATGCCAAAATTCTTCAACAACTCTCTCACATATTTGGACTGGGATATAAATATCCCCTTGTCTAACTGAGTAACTTGCAATCCCAAAAATAACTTCATCTCTCCAATCATACTCATTTCAAATTCATTCTTCATTTCATTAGCAAACTTCATACATAGATTATCATCTCCTCCAAAAATAATGTCATCAATAAACAACTCAATAATCAACTCTTTATCATGATCCAATTTGAAATACAAGTTGTTGTCAATAGTACCTTTATTTAATCCAAGCTTAAGTAAATATTTGTCCAATCTAGCATACCAGGCTCTGGGGGATTGCTTGAGTCCATATAGAGCTTTCTTCAGTAGACAAACCATGTTTTCCTCATCAATTAGTTGAAATCCATCCAACTATTCAATGTATACTTCTTCTTCTAGCTCACCATTTAGAAAATCAGACTTCACATCCATTTGATAGACTTTATAGTTCTTATATGTAGCATAAGCAAGAAATAATATTACAGCTTCAATTCTGGCAACTCTTCAAAATCAATACCTTTCATTTGTGAATACCCTTTACATACAAGTCTTGCTTTGTTTCTAACTACTTCACCTTGTTCATTCAGCTTATTCCGAAAGACCCATTTAGTACCAATCACATTCTTACCTTTAGGTCTAGGAACAAGTACCCATGTATTATTCTTTTCAATCTGCATTAATTCTTCCTTCATAGCTTCCATCCAGTGTTCATCAATGCAGGATTCATTGACATCTTTTGGTTCAATCTTGGATATCAGGAAATACTCTTCTGTAATCTTTCTTCTAGTTTGCACACCTTTATTCTTGTCCACTATAATTTTATTTTCAAAATGATCTAGCTTTACATACCTTAGAGTTTTAGGATTCTCTCAAACTTCTGATTCTTATGTTCTTTCTTCTCCACTTGCACTTGTCTTTGCTTCCTGACTATCCTGACATACTAGAACAAAAGGAACAGATGGCACAATTTGAAGTTGGTTTTGTATCTAAACATTCTTTCCTTTGTTTGTATTATTTTCATTTGAATCATATCCACAATATCTGGATGATTTAGCAGAATCCTCATCAACTCTGACATTTGCACTCTCAACCATTTTTCTTAGTCTTTTGTTGTAGCACCGGTAGCCCTTGCTTCTAGTGGAGTAACCTAGAAAGATTCCTTCATCGATTCTTGCATCAAACTTTCCTATATCATCATCTCTCTTGATGTAGCATTTGCTTCCAAAGATCTTGAAATACCTAACAATAGGCTTATAACCAAACCATAGTTCAAAAAGAGTCTTACTAGAATTATCATTAACATTTACCTAGTTCAAAGTATACACAACAGTGCTTACAACTTCACTCCAATAGATTTGAGGCACATTTCCTTCAATCATCATTGTTCTAGCAGCATCGAGTATTGTTATGTTCTTCCTCTCTGCAACTACATTCTATTGAGGGGTTCGGGGAGCAGATAATTGTCTTTTGATTCTATGCTCTTCAGAAAAGGAATTAAACTCCCTGGAGGTGCACTCACCACCTCTGTCTGACCTTAACAAGTTGTGCTTTAGGCCTTCAACATAAAGAACATCATCAGTGTTATGCTTACCTCCAAGACAAATACATCCTATGCCACTGGCATACTTCTCTAGACTTACAAATTTTCTTTTGTCACAATTCATATGATGTGAACATCCACTGTCAATGACCCACTCATCCTTTTCTTCAATTTGAGTTGCAAGAGCTTTCTCAACTAGAGTAGATTTAGTAGCAACAGGACTATTTTCCTTGATAGCAATGAAAACCCAATCATCTTTATTTCCATTATCTTTATTAGACTCATCATCAGTCACTCCTTCTTCAGCAAAATAACATTTATTTTGGAATCTAGATTTGTAAGACTTAGATCTAGGAACTCTTTCAAGAAACCTTGATGCAAAATGACCTATTTTACTACAAGAAAAACATTTTATAGGTAGCTTTCCTTTATACTTACCTTGTCCTCTACCTTCTTTCTTCACAATCAGTGCTTCCAATTCTTCTAGTTCTCTTTCTTCATCTTCAAGTTGTTTCATTTCTTCTTCATACTTGAATGTCTTTCTAGAACTCTCTCCTAGATCATATCTTTGCTTATTTCTTCTGGATATAATAGCCTTAAATGCAGTTTCAGTCTTAGGAACATAATCACAAAATTCGCTCAACCCAAAGGCAGCAAGTTTTCTAATTATTGTATCCCTTGTCACATTCGTCAATGATTTGTTTTCTTCAATAGCATGAGCCTTTCCTTTGTGGGAGGGAGGCAATTATTTGAGCACCTTAGCCACAATTTCGTCCTCTTCTAGGATACCACTAGCACATCTAATTCCCATCACTAGTTCATTTACTCTCTACATAAAAGAATAAATATTTTCATCTTCACCCATTTTCAATTTTTTATATTTAACTTTCAAACTCTATAGCTTAGCCATCTTCACATGTACATCTCCTTCATACAAAATTTCTAGATTTGTCCACATCTTATGAGCTATCTTTAGACCTAACACATTTTTCATTTCTGAATCAGTCAGAGCACTCAACAAAGCTTCCATGTCCTAGATATTATTCTCAACTTCTTTGACTTCATCAAGAGTGGAAGGACCACTTGCAGGAATAACATATTTTTTCTTTGTAATTTTCCAGAAAGGTTCACCAATCCACTTCAAATGACACTCCATCCTAGATTTCCATAATGAGAAGTTTGTTCCATCAAATCTAGGATTTTCCTTCTTGTATGATGCCATCTCGGATCACCTCAAGATTTTAAACTTCTTCAGAGGAACCTACTCTAATACCAATTGTTGGCAAAAAAAGGGCAGACAACTAAGAGGGGGGGTTGAATCAGTTGTCACAAAATATTTAAACTTCTTCTAACTTTACTTAACTTAATCTTATATCTAATGAAAGCTTAATAAACCATAAACAATTAGCACATTATAGAGACAAATAACACCAATATTTTTACGTGGAAACCCTTTAGGGGAAAAACCATGGTGGATGTTAGTCCATAGTATTATACCCTGTTAAAAGTATAATGAGAAATAAGGGGAATGCACATGCATTCAGGCACACTACCTAGAGCTCATTGCTCAAATACAAAAGATGACCCACTGTCTAAAAGGAGTTTGGATTAAGACCATCCAAAATGTGAACTGAGAAAATAGCTTCTACACAAGTCTAATTATAGTTCCAATTAAGCACAAAAAAACCTTCTTCACTCTTCACTCAACTTCTTCACACTTCACTCAATCTTCTTCACGCTCTACTCTAGAAATGATATTCACACATGCACTCATAGGAGTACACCAAGCTTACTTTACACTGATGAAACAATCACTCTTCTATATCCACAACATGAGATTACACCAACAACTTAGTCGGCCAAAAATATAAAACATATTTTCAATGTCGGCCCAAATTTACAAATAAATTTGCAATCCATCAAGGTCAGCCACAACATAGTAGAGACCCAAATTAACAATTCCAACACAAAAATACTTCAATTAGTTTCACCTCAAAGATCCACAACATGCTACCATCAACATGTCGGCCAAGAACATGAAAAACAGAACATACAGAGAAAAATCTTTGATCACGAGCACACTGATCAATGAGGATGTACCACAAAGATAGAGAATTATCTAGAAGCATCCAACATCAACAAGAACTAACAGAGAAACATCCGCAATAGTTCAAAAGCACATAAAATTCAATCAAGAATATTGATATGACCCACAGAAATACTATCAAAACACAACTGTTCGTAGCACGATCAAATCTTGACGCGGAGCTCTAAAGCTTCCAGTGGATGAACTAGATACACTTAGTAGAAAACCCTTTAAACTACAAGAACTAACCTTCAACATACAAAAAGGAACACCTTCATGCCCTTCACAATTCCACAGGGAACCTGGAACACTTCTTTTAACAATTTTCTCAATATCCTCGACATATACAACCTTCAATACACCAAATGCTAATAGTGTTGGCATCAATGACAACCACATATTAGTAACACATCCATAGAATCCAACACATCGATTGATGTTCTTGCCTATGTTATACAAGCAGAGACCTCGTAGTTCGACATGACCAATGACCTTGTCATATAGAAAATTGGATTGAGTCATGATTTTATATAGACAAACCTAAAAGGACTGATGTAATGCCTCGGGGGCACATCGGCAGATGGCCTTGCCTATTTCCAGTCACAGAGGAAACATAGTTCGACAAATGATAAAGACTAACAAGTGCGATTGACTCTGACTCTATTTTTTAGATTTTTGACATGTTTTGATTCTTTTGTCTTTTTGAAGTTTTTTGATGTTTTTTGTATTTTTTTAGGACATTTTGTAATGTTTTTGGATTTTTCGATAGTTTTACGTCTTCAGAATAGCCATTGTAAGAACCAATATGATGCAAGTCAACTACTTTCCCTCAGACAAGTATAAGACCAATTAATTATGAATAGGATGGGATGGGGGATACTAAGTGCACTCGATGTCAATCGTTCCAAGGTATGGAAAGGACAACCATTTATTATGAATGGTATGTACAAGCAATGGGGAAGATATGTGATATATACAGGGATAAGTGATATGTACAGGTAAGTCAAATTAGAATAATGGTAGACAAAGGGGTAGATTCAACTACACATGGTGCATGTTTGCCAGGTTTTCACCATGGTACTTATCCAAAGCGCCACCGAAATGGTTTTCACTATTGGACGACTTATTTCTCTTTACTATTTTCTTGATTTTTTTGATTTTTTTTTTATATTACCAAGATGCCTGTTTGCCAGGTTTTCACCTAGGTAATGATTTTTTTAATTTTTTGATTTTTTTGTATTTCTAATAATTAAGACAAGGCTCTCAAAAGCTATGGATAGAACTTCTTCAAATGAATACTATTGATAGGTGTTGATAATGGTTCTCCTTCATGAGTAGAGAGTTGATATGCTCCTCATCCAAAGGCTTTTGTGACAATGTAGGGTCCTAACCAGTTAGGTTCAAACTTTCCTAGTTTGTCTCTTTTAGCTTGATTCTTGGGGTTCTCCATTAAGACCAAGTCACCAATGTCAAAATTTCTATTCAAAACCTTCCTATTGTAGCTGCAATGAAGATGATTTTGATATGCTTGGAGATGATCTAATGCCTTCTATTTGCATTCATCTAGGAATTCTAGCTCATGTAGTCTTGAAACTCAGTACTCTTCATCGTCAATATGCCCTTTCAAGGATACCCTTAGAGAAGGAATCTCAACCTCAATAGGAAAAATGGCCTCATAACCAAATACTAGGGAATATGGTGTGGTGCCAGTGGGATTATAGATGCTTGTGCGGTAAACCCATAAGGCTGGATTAAGTTGTAAATGCCAATCCCGACCAACATCATTGACAATATTTTTAAGGATTCTGATGATAGTTTTATTAGATTCCTCTGGTTGGACATTACCTTGTGGGCAATATGGGGTGGAAAAATGGTTTTGGATATGGAACTCTTCATAGAGATGACAGACTTCTTGGTTCTTGAATGGACAACCATTGTCTATGATTATGGATTGAGGGACACCATACTGAAAAATGATATAGTTCAAGATAAACTTAGAAATCTATGTGTCAGTGATGTAAGTCATGGGAATAGCTTCAATCCACTTTGTAAAATACTTAGTGGCAGTGATGATGAACTTATGGCTATTGGATGATGTGGGATGTATCTTACCTATGAGGTTGAGTCCCCATTAGGAAAAGGGCCATAGTGATGTTATGGGATGAAGCTCCTATGCTGGTGCATGTATCAAGTCTCTATGTACCTGACGTTGGTGAAATTTCTTGACAAATATATATGGACCCTTTTCCATGGTAGGCCAATATTAACCTAGTTTCATGATCCTTTTAGCTAAGGTAGGACCGCTAGAATGGGATCCACATATACCCTCATGTACCCCATGCAAGGTTGCTTGTGCTTCGTCAGTAGGGTATTATCTAAGGAATTTCTATATAAGGTGTCTCTGATGATGGTATACTTGGCTGACTTATGAAGGAATTCCCTACATTCATTATTAGAAAGGTCAAGGGGTACGATTTTGGCATGGAGGTAGTCATAGATATCTTTATACCATGGGGAACTGGGACCAACAATATCACACACCATCTCTGAATCTGGGATGTCATAGGTAGGGACCAAAATTTGTTCTACAAAAAACTCAAACTTAGGCACATTGCTTGGTATGTAGAGGAGTGAAGAAATAGTAGCCATGGCATCCGCTGCCCTATTTAGAACATGAGGTATTTGATGGAAGTCAACCTTGTCAAAGTACTCCTTAAAACTATTTGCCATGCATTTTTAGGGAGCAAGATTTTCATCCTTAGTCTCATAGTCATCATTTACTTGTTAGATTAACAATTGAGAATCACCATAAACCTATAGGTTCCTGATCTTCCATTTGACTGCCATGCATAATCCTATCACAAGAGCCTCATATTATGCTATGTTGTTGGTACATGGAAAGGCTATCCTAAATGACTTAGGGATAGAATCACCTTATGGTGTAATAAACAATATACCATCCCCTAAGCAATGATTTGTATGAGATCCATCAAAATATAGTTTCTAGGTCATGCATGTGTCAATGGTGAATATAAACTCATCAGGAAAATCTACAACTAAAGGGTGATCTAATTGTATCGATGCATCAACCAACTGATCGACAATGACTTGTCCCTTGATAGCTTTTCTCTCCACCAGCATTGTTTGATGGTTTAGCATATAGTGCCTTAGTTTTTGAGTAGAAAATACTACTGCAAGACAAGCACATTCAATGGTATTGTAATTAAGCTCATAACCTACCAAAGTCTGATTGATATATTATACTATCCTTCCATGATCTTCATTGTCATTCTGTGTAAAAAATGCTCGTAGTGGTGAATGGGTTGCTAAAATATAGAGAATCAGTGGTCATCCCTCAATAGATGGCATTAAGACTGGTGGTGTGAGTAGATAGTCCTTAATCAGTTGAAAAGCTTCCTGGCATTTACCTTTCCACACAAAGGGTACTCCTTTTCTGAGCAAATGTTGAAAGGAATGTGTCTTATCTTCTAACTACACTATGAATCTTCTGATGGATTACAGTCTCCCTTGTAATGTCCACTTCAATGCCTCGTCTAGAAATGATATACCCCAAAAGCTTTCCTTATTTCACTCCAAACACACATTTTTTCAGATTTAGTCTCACTTTATACTCTTCTAGCCTTTAAAAAATCTTTTCTAAAACCTTTACATGATCATCCCTTTTCAATGACTTAGCAATAAGATCATGACATAGTCCTCCATAAGAGTGTGTATAAGGTCATGAAAAATAGTGGTCATGGCATACTGATAAGTTGCTCTAGCATTTTTGAGCCCAAAGGGAATAACATTCCAACAATACGTTCCCCATGGACATGTGAAAGCTATCTTAGGTTGGTCTTCAGTTGCAATTTTGATTTGATTATAACCTAAAAATCCATCCCTAAGGGATAACATCTCATATCATGCGGTCATGTCTACTATCATGTCAATGTTGGGCAGAGGGGAGTCATCTTTAGGGAAAGCCTTGTTGATATCTCTGAAATCCATACAGATACAGATGCCCCTTTTTGGTTTTTTGATTGGTACTAGATTGGAAATCCAATCTACATAGTCAATCGATCTAATGAAGCCAATGCCCAACAGGTTCTTGAGTTCAGCCTTGACTAGTAAAGCAATCTATGGGTGCATTTTCCTCAATTTTTGTTTTACTAGTTTTATACCTAGTTGTAAGGGCCAGTGATGTAATACAATTTTAGGATTGAACCTTGGCATGTTAGCATATGACCATGCAAAATTTATTTGTCTTTGTGCAAATAATTTATAAAATTCTAGCTGCTCTACTTGCGTCAATGATGCTGCAAAATATACCAGTTGGGGATTCTCTTTCATGCCTATTTGACTTCCACTGATTCTTCAACTAGCATGGGTGAATTTTCTTGTGCAATAGGGAGAATTTTCAAACCTCCATCTTTAGGTGCCTCAGAGAGGTTTTTTCCTTCATATGCGTCCTTATTTTTTGCTTTTTCATTGTCTAAAGGCGCCTTTCAATTTTCACCTAGAGACTCATCATTTTTATCTTTTTCATTCTTTTTCTTATTTTTACGACTAGAGGATTGAACAGATTCCCCAAATTATGCCATGTTGTCCAAGTCAATGGTAAATCCAACCTTGTGATCACCACCAGAATTTACTATCACAAACCGAGAAACAAATAGTTAAAAAAGTATCTAACTTATCCTTTTTCATTGATTTTTGGACAGAAACCAGAAAGTTCGCTCAAAATTTGCACGTTTACATCCTTTAGAAATCATTCAATCATAGCAATAGATACCCTAGTTATAGATCTTACTTTCATCTTAGGGGTATTTATTTCCTTTAGAGAGATCATCCTTTGCAGATTTTTAGATAGGAACCTTTCACGCGTCAGATAAACCCTTAATTCAACAAATGCTATTATTGAACCTAGTCATCATATCTTTTGTGCTACACATGAATCCTTCCAGATCATCAGTCTAGTTTGGGAGATCACCTTATCTTTTAGTCCTAGTCCTATGAAGGTTCCTTGTCAAAACTAAATTGAAACCTAGGTTAAGCTTTAGCTGATAGATAACCTATTTTAGAATCTTCCAAATTGATCACTTAGACCTTTGCATATTTAGACACTCTCATCCTAGAATAGCATCATTTTAGACATACCTTATTTGCAGAGAAAATACCAAAAAAAAAGTTGCATACATTCATCCTTTATATTCAAAAAATCCCAAAAACATAGATTAGACTCATAATCATCCATAGACTTAGCTTTTGCATCACTTGCATTTTGAGCTTACATTACATGGTTGAAACAAGATCGAAAAGGAAAGAAAGAGAAAATATGGTTGATCCAATGAATTCATTAATCCATTCTCAAATCCCTTTTTAGGGACATCTTCATCTAGACCTCACAAGACTTTGTTAGAAAAAATTGCTACTAGAGACACTCAAGGACAAGTTGTAGTGGAAGACATAGATGTTGTTGCACAGGACCCTAAATTTGCTTCCTTTGTAGAGGAATATCTAGAAAATGATACTTAGCCAAATTGCTAGTAGAAGGTGCCAAGTTATCTCCCAGTTTTGATATTTGTACTCTACAAACTACATCTACTCAGGGAACAAACACCACTACCCCATCATTGGTAACATTTTTATTCTGAGACCAAAACTTATTTTTGTCATTGGGTGTTATGCACATTTGTATTTTTGTTGGGTGTCTGTGTCTTAAGTTCTCCTTTGTCAATGAGATATTTTTATATTATGAGCCCCTTTTCCACTAGTTCTGTAAAGGATGTGCAACAATGTACCCTCAAGTCACTTCTCAATTTTGGGTTGAGGTTTTCTTGAAAGATAGTGACCTTTTGTTTCTCAGGTATCTCAATAGGGCATCAGCTGGCTATAGTTCTCCATCTCTGGAAGAAAGCGATAAAATTTTCTCCTTCATCTTGTGCAATATTACACAAGGTTGCTATGTTAATCTCATGGTCTATGTTAAAGGAGAATTGTTCAATGAATTTCTCAGCTAGTTCACCCCATGATTTTATGTCGTAGTCTGTACTATCCACCCCCACTGTACTATCTATAAAGTATCAATGTCTACCTCTATTGTGGTGACTAGAATCTTAGGTCCCCATAAGGTCACCTCTCTGGTAGATCTGGTGTACTCGGCTCATCCTCAAGGCTCATCTCGAACCTCTCCAAACTATCTCAGTACTCAGTCTAGCAAATTCCTCTCAATGATATGCACATGAGAAATTGTCTGCCCAATCAAATACTGAGTATGACGAAAAAATGTCAGGTGTCTGTCCTCATCCAGTGACTGTGGACAATCCTTGTATGGTCTCTAAATAAACTAAACCATTGTGTCAATGACATGTCTATAATAACCAGTATCTCCTATATGAGTCTGGGTGTTTTCCCCTGTATAACAGAAGGCATATGGAGATCCCTATTGCAGCTCAGTTGTAACAATTGGATGGAAAATAGCTATGTGTTCCCACTCCCATACCATCAAGAGCATGGTACCACAACTCATGGACTGTGCCTCTCTATAGGCAATATCATGTAAATGAAATTACATGGCCAACAAACAGGAGCCCTAGGCATATGCCACCCATCTCTCAAGCATTCCAAGAAGCATCTCCCCCCATCCTACTGGGAATCCATGACCTTGACGGTTAGGAAGAACTACCCCTCCAATAAATGTACACAATAAACAATCTAACCTACCATATCTTTGTGCTAAAACATTCCATCTAACCTCAAAATGATCTATCCCTAACTGTCTAATGTCTTGATGCAGATAGTATCTACACATCTCAACAAATCCCCTTTGTGTATCATACATCACCCTAGATCCTCTAATCGGTAGCCTTAGTATCCTATACAT